>CM033647.1:141535836-141607903 GCA_019512145.1 Engystomops pustulosus | reverse complement strand
TGGAGGTCTGAAACATTATATATGAGTTTCCCCCTCTGAGTATTGTTAATTTTAGGTCTGATCATCAGGGCTGTGGAGTCGGAGTCAAGGTCGGTGAACTTTTGGTGGAGTCAGAGTTCTGGTAAAATGGACTCCAACTCCACAAACATATAATAAGTTATAAAAATTAGGAAATTTCCTTTAAATGTCTGTTCTGCTCCTGATCTAAGGAGTAAGGTCAGGGGTGAACAATATTTATTGGTCCAAAGGCCATATTCTCATACCGCTCAATTTTAAAGGGAACCTGTCATCAGCTATTGGTCTAATAAACCACTACTAGTATATTGTCAATCAGCGTAACATCTTCTGGTTTTAATTTCTTACATGGTCCAATCTCCGCCTCCTTGACTTTATACAACCACGTTACATCTCACTTCATGATGCCACCACACTGGGACATGAAAGAAACATCATCTGGAAGGTGTTATGGTACTTGACAACATACTGGTAGTGGTTTATTATATTGTCAATCAGCGTAACATCTTCTGGTTTTAATTTCTTACATGATCCAATCTCCGCCTCCTTGACTTTATACAACCACGTTACATCTCACTTCAAAGTTTTTATTTCTGGATGATGCCACCGCACTGGGACATGAAAGAAACATGATCTGGAAGGTGTTATGGTACTTGACAACATACTGGTAGTGGTTTATTAGATCAATTTCCCATGACAGGTTCCCTTTAAGGGGCTGCACCAGTAACCAGCACCCTAGATGCCCCAACAATCACATTACAGCAGAAATGATAACTTCCATAGTACAGCAATAAATATAAACCCAGAAACCAAATACTGTATTCAGAGCAGTACAGGTAGGGTGATTAGATTGTGAGCCCCATTGGGGACAGGGACCAATTTGGCAAACTCTGTGCGGCGCTGTGTAATCTGTGTGCGCTATATAAATAAAGGAATTATTATTATAAGACTTCAGGGCAGATATTATTAGTATTGAAGACCCCAGAGCAGACAACCATAATAAAAGAGCGACCCTCAGAGTAGACTATAATAAGACTGGAGATCCCCACAGCAGACAGATAATACTGGAGGCATCATAGAAGACAAACAATACTGTAGACTACAAGAGCACAAAAGTACTAATACTGGAGACCCCCAAAGCAGACATAGCAGACCCTAAGAGCAGAATATTGCAATCGCTTACATACAATACAGACTTCGTTATACCAAAACCGTCTGAAGTTTCTTAAGCAGGATTAAGACTAAGTTAAAATTGGTGATATAGAGGGATTTTTCAATCATCTCAATGCTACAGCAACTCAATAATCTGCAATGATGTAGAACCTTTGCAGGTTCTAAAGGAACCTGTCAGCAGAAACTGAGACCATAAACCACTTCCAGTATAGCGAGACTAAATGGATGCAGACCGCTGGGAACATAGATGTCTAAGAAGCTGTGTCTATTTCTTACTTAGGCAGTGGAGTTAAGCTGTAAAGCAGACACAGCATACAGAAGAATGTGGGGCGTATTCCTTTGGACATAAGAACTACTTACTTTTTTTCACAAAACTTTATTATTCCTTTCAATAAAAAACAACACAAAGAGTAAAAAGAAGAAAGAACATTTTAATTAGATGAATAGGAAATACAATTTATAAAAAGAAAAGAAAAAGAGAAAGACATTCTTCTATTTACTACTGTATGGCAGTGACTCGCTCTCGCTATTAGATTGCATGTATCCAGTATAAAGCTGTTCATTGATTCTTTGTCCAACACAACCATTTTCCACCAAGTACACACCAAACTCGTGTCTGCCTTCAATGACTACCCGAGCTGCTCCATAAACAAAAACATCATTTACCGAGACTCCCATCCAGCCATTGTCCGCAGGTGGGCACTGTTTTCATGCTATTCTATCAATGATTTCTTTTCAGTGCTGCGCCAGGAAGAGAGATTTAGTGGAAGGGACTAGAAGTAATCATCCAGGCTATGACCCCAATGAGAGAACAATGCATGGTGCCCGGCCATAGTTACTCATAAAAATAGACTATGGGGGGATTTACAGTCAGATTTTCTGTTGGGTAAACTAACTGATTCTAGTTGCCCGTGGAATACCAAGTCGAAGCTGACTTTCTATTTTTCTTAAACATGCTGGGATGGAATAATCATGACTCTGATTGGTTGTTGGCACTAGAACATTCAGCTCTCATAGATACCTATGACATAAATCTCCCCCATTGTCCCATGTATAACCATATTTCAGATCTTACCATCATACTCACCACCTAACACATCACGTGTTTTCTGCTATGCTCACAAGAGTGTTAAGCACAACAAATGTATTACGGTACTTTACCTAGGACATATATAGGGTGCACAGAAGCTGATGTTACTTCTACAGCTCCTCAACAACGTATGCTGTCATGTCTACAATCCCGAAGTGCTCTAAGATTTTTACTTTATTTTCCATATAAATTTTCAAAATCTCAAGTCCTGCAACACAAGAAATATATGGTTCAAGTGGTTTTATTCGATGTTGTCCATTGACAAAATACGGTACAATGCTAATATCAATGTAATGTATGACTAGGACCAGAAAAACTTCGTGAATAGCCAGTGGGGTCAGGCTAGAGGCACCTGTTACCAGAACCAGTGCTCCGCTTTCAAGTTCCTCATGATCTTAAAATCATCCAGCTAAACAGCCCTCCTGCGCCTAATGTGTTATTTGTATCTAACACCACCTCATGTGTTTTTTTTAAAATATAAGCACTCCCTTCACCCCTATGGATTCATTAATTACCACGCCGCTTCACCCCCATTGGGTGCCTTCTACATGTGCATAGTTGCCCCCCCCCAGCAGCTCTTGGGCCCCGCACTTGCCCAGGTAGGCCTCAGTACTGGCGCTGCCCTGGATATAGTCCCTATTTGTCGGTAAGGTTAGCATATACTAGATATAGAGTGGTAAAAGCCATTAACCAAAATGCGCAGATTGTGCCATAGAGAACTAAATGGTTTGGGGAGAGACCCAGACAGACTATACAAGACCAAAAATATCGGGGGGGCGGGAATAGTAGGTGGCGATAAGGGTCGGTATACGCATGCGTCGGTGTCTTGTCTGTGACCGGTTTCCGCTATTAAGCACACTCTAGGGCTGTGTTTGTACCCCACTTACTTCATATAGGTGGACGCAATGTAACTGCCCTTTGTGGTGACGACAGCAGTGCAGAAGTTGTGAATGAGCCTGCTTTGGCTACTGGATCAAAGATTTAGACCATTTTACTTTTTGGTTCCTAGCGATTTCTGTAAATTGCAGGGGGCTTTGTCTCATTGTACCCCTGATCTGGTACCGCCAGGAGACGAAACGGGCCACGCCTAACTCCATCTCCTCTCCTTTTTGTTCCAGCTGCACAAAAAGTAAAGCATCTTACTGTATATATAACACTGCACTGTGAGGTGGAAACGATTCCAACGAAATTCCTGTCTCCTGCCTAAAGAGATCACAAAACTTACCATCTACATACAGCTAATGACTCCCCATTAGAATGTTCTGCTTTTGACATAGATGGACATGATTCCTGTCAGCCTGAGCTTCATTCACCACAAAACCCGACAAAATCAGTGCTATCACAAACTGTGATAGGTGTGTCAAAGAGGAGAGATCAGGATTTTCTGACACAATCTTGGATCTTCCCTGCCTTCTCCGACAGAGTGCACCACGTATTTTTTTTGTCAGATTGTCTGCATGAAATGACACAGGGTCCGACTGAGCACCAGAACGATCCTTTCATAACGAAATTTGCGTCAACATGATAGAATAGTTGGCCAAACCACACAAAGGGTCACGTGCAACACAAATTTGTCTCGGATACTTCTTAAATATCTCGGTGCAATCCAGTTTACACCATAAAAAAAGTCTGCACTTGAAAACTGGCAAAGGTTCTTAGTAAAATGTGCCCCAACAAGTCTTGGTCAAAGTCCAGGGATAATACAACACCGTATAGTGTATATAATCCGGAAAAAGCGCAAGTCCATCAGGTCCAACCTTACAGTGATGTCACAGTACAGGATATACACATAGTGATGTCACATTACGGGATAATACACACAGTGATGTCATAGTAAGAGAGATACACACAGTGATGTCACAGTACACGGCATACATAACACTCATGATGTCACATTATAGGGCATAGTACACCTAGTTGATGGTTCAAGTACAGGGATAATCCACACATGATGTCATAGTACATGGGATAATAACACACAGTGATGTCAGCATACAGGGTAAATACACACAGTGACATGATCACAGTACAGGGATAGTCACACCTAGTGGATGTCACGTACAAGGATAATACACACAGTGAGGTCATGGTACCGAGAGAATACACACCGTGATGGTCCGTACAAGGATATACGCACACAGTGATGTCACATTAGGAGGGATAGTACCACAAAGTGATTCACATACAGGGAAATACACACCAGTGATGTCATGTACAGAGAAATACACCCAGTGATGTCACGTACAAGATAATACACACAGCGATGTTTATTTTAGTACAGGGGTTAATACACCAGTAATGTCACGTACAGTGGATAATACACACAGTCAGGGTCAGTCTGGCCCACCGGGGGCGGGTGAATCGCCCCACACTGGGCGTCGACTCCTGCACCCACCCCCCCCACCCCCCCCCCCACCCCCCCCCCCCCCCACTCAATGGTAAGGGACCCCGTTCGGATCCAGCAGAGGCCCCGCCCGTACAATAGACTCAATGGTCCGGAAACGGCGCCGGACATCACTGACTGCAGGACAGGCCGCAACATTGAGTGCGACTCCGTCTGATGCTTTACAGCGCACGCCGCAACTCAGACCCTAGAATGCTCGTCCGCGCATCTCTCCTAGCGGCAGCCGTCGTCAGAAGTTTTGAACCAGCAGTGAGTAAACCGATTTTTGTTGATTTATTTTTTGTCTAGAAATACTGGAGGAAGGGGGGTCTAATAAAATATGCGACGAAGGGAGGGGGGGGGCCTTACATAAAATATGGACGCGAGTGGGGAGCCTTAAAAATATGGAGGAGAGGGGCACTTTTGCATGGGGGCCTTAATATAATTGGAGTGGTGGTGGCAGTTTGCAATTGGGGGGCCTAATAATAATGGATAGGGGGATTGCAGTGTGCATGGGGGCACTTAATATATTGTGTGGGGGGAGGCAGTGTGCATATGGGGGTCCTTGAATTTAATATTGAGGGGGGTGGCATTGTGCCATGTGGTGCCTGAATAATATGGGGGGGGATGGCAATTACATTATGCCCTTAAGATAAATATGCCGGGGGATGGATTGGCCTGGTGGGTGGGGCTTAATAAATAATTCGGAGGTGGAGCAAGTGTGTTGACATTGGTTTATCCAGGTGACTTTATCGTGAACACTGGTGGGTTTGGTAAGGGGCGTGAGGGATCATGCTCCCAAGTCTGAAACCCATCTGCCAGAAAATTCTGCAACCAATTTTTACAAACGATGGTTCTTGTGGCGGAGAAGACATGACACTGTGGAAGTCCAAGATCTACTTTTCTGTGTCAGATAAGTATTGTAGTCACTGACTCCTTCTTAGGTGAGACAGCTCTCGCTTTACTAGTTATATCTATAGGTCAGCAGAGCCATGTGTTGACTTGTTCTATGTGGTCGGGACGCCACAATTAGGCGTTATTGTCATTAGTTCGTAAAAGGTTTTGCAACATTAACTTTAATTGGAAGGTTGGTGCAGTTGGAACACTTACATCCTGAACCACACCTAGTCTCTCCAGCAGAAAGCACAGGCATCAGGGTACCTTATACTATCCCTAACCACAGCCCAGTCCACCAGCAGAAAGCCCGTACACCAGGGGTCCTCTTATACTATCCGCAACCACGAACCCACGCCACCATCAAAGCCGGGACACCAGGGTACTCTCTTACGATCCCTAACCCATCCAGCCACCAGCAGAAGACCTGGACACGCGAGGGGTAACTCTTAGTACTATCCTAACCACAGCCCAGAGCCAACCACAAAAGTCCGGGACACCGAGGTGACTCTTATACTCTCCGTAACAGTTAATGACCCTGAATATACCGTCCACCACTGCAGCCCCCTGTTACACAAAACCAGAGCCAGCACTCGCAGAGAGGGACGGGACAGAAACGGGCTTAGCTTATCCTTTATTTCACTGCCCCCTCCTAGTGCTTAGAAATTCCCTCATCCCAGAATATTTCTATGTATAGTAAGTGTGGCCCCCAAATATTCTACTGGTCACAGTGCAAATTAATACACACAGCGATATTAACGTAACAAGGGAATCCCGTGATGTCACAGTACAGGGATAACCTCACACACAGTGATGGTCCAGCAATACCGGGATAATACACACATTGATGCTGTCATTCAGGATGAATACGGATATAAAAATTTATTTATACTAGCGCACACAGCTTAACGCAGCGCTGCACCATGAGCTTCCCAGATTAGTCCCTGTTCCCACAGGCTCACACATCTAATCCAACCCTACCTTTTATGTTTTTGGAGTGTTGGAGAGAACCGAGGACTGGAGGAAACCACGCAAAACATGGAGAGAACTATACGAAACTGTTTGCAACTGTTTCCCCCCTCGGGAGTGGGAACTTGACCCTTGATAGCTCATTCTTCTTCTCTGTTGCTGTCCTTGGCTCTGTCCATCTTCTATACGAGTGTCCCAAATTCTAGTTTTGGGGGTTTCTTTGGTTCATGAGATAAAATTATTCTTTGTTCCCCTCTTAACTTTCTGCGGTACCTCAGTGTGTCGTCATCCATGTAAAGGCAGTAATAAAATATTTCAGAGCCTGTCAGGAGTAGACACAAGCTAGGTATAGTAGTGGTGTGAGGATAGTTTTCAGCTTATCTCGCACAATGCACTTAATTTTGATCAAGAACTTGTCGAGAACCTACACATTTTTTGTCGCATACTGGCAGAGTTCTCTGGGTTGTCTCCAGGTTGTGGACAGGAGGTTAACCATACACATGAAAAGCTGTAACAACAATCGATAAGTAATCCTGTCCAATGCCAAAATAACAATACCGGAGATATCACTTGTCAAGTGCCTATTCATCGCCGTTAAGTAGGAAAGCCTTGAGATCATCCCTCTGGTAACAGGATTACAGAACTCCATGACACAACAAAATTCAACCCAATATCGCGGGTTCCGCAGGCTTCACCGGTTGCCTGCCCTCTGCGCGCCCCCCTGCGCCATCGCCTGTGCTTCTCTACCTGTCCCCAGAACACCTGTCCAATCCTAGGGCGCACTAAATTTATTAATTTAAAAATTCTAATTGACGCGCATTGCTCGAGGTCATAAGTGTCTGGGAGAGGCGACCGACTGATCTTAGCCCTTGCCCCATCTTCCTGCACACCCTGCCAGATCTTGTGGCTTACCCCATAAGAAAGCTCTCCTACGATATCTTGAATATTCTTGTCTGTATTCCCGTGTTTTCTGTTTCTTGTTTTTCTGTGCGTTCCTGTTCCCGTGCTCCTGTGTGTTCCTATTTTTCCGTTCCCATGCTCTACCTGTATGTTTCCTGTTCGCCGTCTCCTGTTGTGTTCCTCTGTTTTCCTGTGTTCCCGTTCCCTTCTGCCTGGACTCCCGTTTGCTGACTCCCGGAGTGGACTTGTGACCTTCATCTCTGCTGCCTGCCCTGACCCTGTGCCTGAACCTGTTACCCAACGACACCTGCCTGAGTTCCCTTGCGAAAAGTGTTACCTGCGGTCGTTTGGCTGGCCCCCTCTGCGGGCTAGTCGCACCTGTGGAGCGACCTGGTGGCACCCCGCCTCAAGCAAGACATCCCGCTGTTGTTTAAGACCAGGTGCCACTTAGACTCCGGGTCCCACTCCCCGGTGGTCCAGAGGATCCATCAGCGGTTTTATCCCATAAACCTCTCTCCTACACATCCTGACACTCAGCGAGAAAGTTGCTGGTTCTATGCTCGTTTCCCTGGGGGCTTCTGTCTGTGCTTACCTATTCAGGCAGTCTTCCATGTTTCGGCTCTGTTCCTCTGCTTACTCTTACGGCGCGAGTATTAGCTCGTTCCCTCGCACACGGATAGATTCAACTGGATGTAGTGTGTCCCTGTATCGTCAGCGTAATACCGGTCTCTGGTGAACGAGTCTAGGTGGAGCTGTGACTAACATAATGTTATTCTTGACTCTCAAGCGTTAGGTGTCGCCTACGCAATCAAAAAAATCCCACCATTCACTGACCACCCGCCAAAGCTCTACCACACAAAAAAAAAAAGAAAAAAAAAACATTTTTCTCGTTTTCGACTCAAGCCGCTGCGCTTCTTCCTCCCTGCTCGTTGAGATTTATCTGTCGTTTCTCAGTGTCCAAATTCAATATTATCTGATAATCTGATCTTTAGGAAATGACCTGAGTATGAAGTGTCCACTCTTATTTACCCCACTGTAACGCCATAAACAAATAGGGTGTTTGCTCTGGCCCTGGTGACAACTCACCTGCTTCCACATCCGTAACCAACGCCCGGCAGTTGCAAGGCATCTATTCGTAAACTCACCGCTGCGTAGTAACACAACAAGAAGAAGCCACGGACCCCTACGTTTTTCATTTCTCGCCCCTACTCGTCTGTGGGGGCTCGGAGCGCTGATCGGCGAACTGGTGAGCCACATAGCTGTGTTCATTTGCTATGTAATGTAAAGCCACGCTGATGATCATGTATGAATCCAGTGTCCTTGTATCCATACGACGATGAGTAGATGACAGGAGTGAAACATACAGGATATGATTCTCCTTTACCGATGAAGAGTTAACAACGATAATCATAACACTAGAGAGCTCAGAGAGTTTCTACATTTGGCATGGGCGCTGTATAATGACATGTGCTTATTCCCCTTGGTCCTCCACAAGCCAATGAGGGTCTCATGACTAAAACTCTTTGTATCATTGGGTCCAAAATTTGGCTCTTTCATAATGATCTAAGTCTAGGACGTTGTTTTCCCAATAAAAGGACTTCCCAGAACGATGTCTGATGGAACAAAGGAATTTTTCTACGAACAAGTTTAACCGCGCATGAACGGTGCTCTCTTAGTTCCCATGGAGACTAGGATAATCGTGAAAATTATTCTTCTCGGGGAGCCGGGACAGTTTGGAATTGTCTAAACCCCCGTATCCGGACAGACTATGTAAAGGGGTATACCGTTCTGGCTTATAAAAGAAAATTCTCGAGAGCATTAAAATCCTATTCACCACAAAAGAGGAAAAGATCTAAAACCAACTAAATGTATAAGGACTTTCACCCGAGCGATTAGGGTTTCTAACCACCCATCTCCTAGAGAAGACTTGGAAAGGACTCCTTCCTGACAAGACATGGGACTTTACCACTGCGATGTCTTGGTTCCCTTAGGTGGAGGTTGCTGTTTTCAGATCCTTCAGAAAAAAATAAAACACTCGTGACACTATTAGTGGTACCTAGGGCTATGTTATACAAGGGGCGGGGGGGTGCACAATCTTCGTCAGAAACTTTACAGGTGGCAGTCGCCTGAACATTACTGCAATCTTCCATCCACCAGTGACCTGAGCATAAGTACAACGACATATTATGAAACACTTCACATCCCTGGACCAAGAGCACAAGCCTTGGAGATGTGTCCAGCACCAAAAGGCTCCTGATTTGTTATCGAACTCAACTGACAAACTATTTGAAGGAAAGATTCTGGAATATTGCAAAGAAGGGTGGACCTATGACAGAAGCATCTTCTCCTCAACCATCGTTACTGAGGTTTGGCTCTTTTTTTTGCACTTGTACATATATTTAACATTTGTCTCTGCTGCCTGCCCTGACCCTGTGCCTGAACCTTACCACGACACTGCCTCCTGAAAAGGTACCTGGATCTTGGCTGCCACTGCGGGCTAGTCGCACCTGTGGAGCGACCTGGTGGCACCCCGCCGCAGCAAGACCATCCCGCTTTGTTGAAGACCAGGTGCCACTTAGACTCCGGGTCCCACCTCCCGCGGTGGTCCAGAGGATCCACAGATCCCACATCCTGACACTTCAGCTAGAAATGAATTGTCTTTATTGGTTTGTAATAATACAACTGGATGTATTGTGTCTGGAGATCGCTTACTATTATGAGTAAATATGTACTAACACAATCAATTTATTCTGTTTTTAAGAATAAATAAAAAGGAATTGGAATGAACTTAGTATGAAGTTGTCACTTTATTTACCCCACACTGTAAACGCCATAAAAAATATGGTTTCAACTTCAACCTGCTCCACAGAAAACAAGCCCTCATTCAGCTCTATTAATCAAGTAGAAAAACATAAGAAATCCACAATTTTCATGCCCTAAATGAGAGGATAGACATAGAACCACTACGATAGAATCGATGTATGAATCCATGTTCCTTGTATCCATACTACAGATTAGTAGATGACAGGATGTGAACATACAGGATATCGATTCTCCTTTACACGATGAAGAGTTAACAATCGCATATCATAAAACTAGAGAGCTCGAGTATTCGTACATTTGGCATGGGCGGCTGTATAATGACATGCGCTTACTTCCTCTTGACCAAAAGCCAATAAGGTCTCTGACTTAACTCTTTGTTCATTGGGTCCAAAATTTGCCCTTTCATAATGATCTAAGTCTAGGACGTTGTGTTACAATAAAAGGACATTCCCAGAACGATGACATGAATGGAACAAAGGGAATTTTTCAGAACAAGTTTAAACTGCATGAATATGGAGACGTAGGATAATCGGAAAAATGGGAGGAGTTAATGGACAGAAAAAGGTATACAAAAAAAATCTGCGACATTAAAAACCTATTCACAACAAAAGAGGAAGAAGATATAAACCACTAAAGGATAAGAAGTCAAAGTAGACGTGGTTCTACCACCAGCTCCTAGAGAAGACTTGGACAAGACTCCTTCCTGCAAGACATGGCTTTCAATGATGTCCTTGAGTCCTTAGGTGGAGTTGGCTGTTTTCAGATCCTTCACACCATACTATTATTGGTACCAGTGGCTATGTTATCATGCCACAATCTTCTTCAGAACTTCACAGGTGCAGTCCCTGAACATTACTGCAAGCTTCCATCCACCAGTGACCTGAGCAATCAAAGTCAACGACATATTATGAAACACTTCACATCCCTGGACCAAGAGCACAAGCCTTGGAGATGTGTCCAGCACCAAAAGGAATATTGCAATCGCTTACATACAATACAGACTTCGTTATACCAAAACCGTCTGAAGTTTCTTAAGCAGGATTAAGACTAAGTTAAAATTGGTGATATAGAGGGATTTTTCAATCATCTCAATGCTACAGCAACTCAATAATCTGCAATGATGTAGAACCTTTGCAGGTTCTAAAGGAACCTGTCAGCAGAAACTGAGACCATAAACCACTTCCAGTATAGCGAGACTAAATGGATGCAGACCGCTGGGAACATAGATGTCTAAGAAGCTGTGTCTATTTCTTACTTAGGCAGTGGAGTTAAGCTGTAAAGCAGACACAGCATACAGAAGAATGTGGGGCGTATTCCTTTGGACATAAGAACTACTTACTTTTTTTCACAAAACTTTATTATTCCTTTCAATAAAAAACAACACAAAGAGTAAAAAGAAGAAAGAACATTTTAATTAGATGAATAGGAAATACAATTTATAAAAAGAAAAGAAAAAGAGAAAGACATTCTTCTATTTACTACTGTATGGCAGTGACTCGCTCTCGCTATTAGATTGCATGTATCCAGTATAAAGCTGTTCATTGATTCTTTGTCCAACACAACCATTTTCCACCAAGTACACACCAAACTCGTGTCTGCCTTCAATGACTACCCGAGCTGCTCCATAAACAAAAACATCATTTACCGAGACTCCCATCCAGCCATTGTCCGCAGGATGGGCACTGTTTTCAGCATATCCATCACATGATTCTTTTCAGTGCTTGCCTAGTGAACGAAGATTTAGTGGAAGGGACTAGAAGAACATCCAGCTATGACTCCCAATGAGAGAACCAATGTGTTGCCCGGCCATATTATCATAAAAATAGACATGGGGGGATTATCAGTCAAGATTTCATGTCGAGGTAAACACTATTCTAGTTGCCCGTGGAATACCAAGTTCCAAGCTGACTTTCTAATTTTTTCTTAAACACTGTGGATGAATAATCATGACCTCTGATTGGTTGGGCACTAGAACATTCAGCCACATAGATCCTATGATAAATCTCCCCCATTGTCTGCCATTAAACCAGATTAATCTAATACCAGCTACCACCACCTTAAAATTCACGTGTGTTTTCTGCTAATAGCTCACAAGATGTTCATCACAAAATGTGTAATTTACGGTACTTTACCTAGGACATAATATAGGGTGCATCAGAAGTCTGATGTCTACTTTCTACAGCTCCTCATGACTGAAGTATGCTGTGCTGTCTACAAATCCGAAGTGCTCTAAGATTTTTACTTTATTTTCCATTAAATTTTCAAAATCTAATGTCCTGCAACAAAGAAACATATATGGTTCATAGTGGTTTATTATATTGTCTCATTGACCAAAATATCTGGTACATGCCTAAGTATGCAATAGAAGCATGATAGCAACGAGAAGAAACTGTCATGATTAGCATGCGGCAGGCTCAGTACACCTGTGACAAACCAGTGCTCCTTTGCCAAAGTTTGCAACTCAAGGTGATTAAATATCCACAAAACAGCTCCCTGCCTAATCGTTATTTGTTCCTCAGCACACACCTCATGGTGTTTTTTTAAAAACATAAGCCTCCCTTCCCCCTATGGATTCATTAGATACCCAGCCGCTTCCCCCCATTGGTGTCCTTCTAATTCGTGCATTGTTTCCCTCCCCCCCCTCCAGCAGCTCCTTGGGCCCACGGCACTTGCCCAGGTATGCCCGTGCTGGACGCCATGCCTGGATTAGTCCCATGTTGTGTAAGGTTAGCCATTACGTAGTAGAGTGGTAAAAGCATTAACCAAAATAGGCCCAGATCTGCCATAGAGAACTAATGGTTTTGGGGAGAGACCCAGACAGACTATACAAGACCAAAAATACGGGGGGGGGGAGAATAGTAGGTGGCGATAGGATCGTATTAGCATGCGTCAGTGTCTTGTCTCTGTGACAGGTTCCGCTATTAAGACACAACTCTAGGGCTGTGTTGTACCCCTTACTTCATATAGGTGGAGCATGTAGACTGCCCTTTGGTGAGACAGCAGTGCAGAAGGTGACATGAGCGCTGTTTGGCTCTGGATCAAAGATTTAGACCATTTACTTTTTGAGTATCCAGCGATTCTCTTAATTGCAGGGGGCTTTGTCTCATTGTCCCTCGATCTGACGGCCAGGGGACTGAAAATCGGAGCCACGCCTACCCATCTCCTCTACCTTTTTGTTCAGCTGCCCAAAAAGTAAGCATCTTACTGTCCGATATATACGACACCTGCATGTGAGGTGACGATTCCAACAAATTCCTGTTTCTCCTGCCTAAAGAAATATCACAAAACTTACCATCTACATACAGCTAATGACTCCCCATTAGAATGTTCTGCTTTTGACATAGATGGACATGATTCCTGTCAGCCTGAGCTTCATTCACCACAAAACCCGACAAAATCAGTGCTATCACAAACTGTGATAGGTGTGTCAAAGAGGAGAGATCAGGATTTTCTGACACAATCTTGGATCTTCCCTGCCTTCTCCGACAGAGTGCACCACGTATTTTTTTTGTCAGATTGTCTGCATGAAATGACACAGGGTCCGACTGAGCACCAGAACGATCCTTTCATAACGAAATTTGCGTCAACATGATAGAATAGTTGGCCAAACCACACAAAGGGTCACGTGCAACACAAATTTGTCTCGGATACTTCTTAAATATCTCGGTGCAATCCAGTTTACACCATAAAAAAAGTCTGCACTTGAAAACTGGCAAAGGTTCTTAGTAAAATGTGCCCCAACAAGTCTTGGTCAAAGTCCAGGGATAATACAACACCGTATAGTGTATATAATCCGGAAAAAGCGCAAGTCCATCAGGTCCAACCTTACAGTGATGTCACAGTACAGGATATACACATAGTGATGTCACATTACGGGATAATACACACAGTGATGTCATAGTAAGAGAGATACACACAGTGATGTCACAGTACACGGCATACATAACACTCATGATGTCACATTATAGGGCATAGTACACCTAGTTGATGGTTCAAGTACAGGGATAATCCACACATGATGTCATAGTACATGGGATAATAACACACAGTGATGTCAGCATACAGGGTAAATACACACAGTGACATGATCACAGTACAGGGATAGTCACACCTAGTGGATGTCACGTACAAGGATAATACACACAGTGAGGTCATGGTACCGAGAGAATACACACCGTGATGGTCCGTACAAGGATATACGCACACAGTGATGTCACATTAGGAGGGATAGTACCACAAAGTGATTCACATACAGGGAAATACACACCAGTGATGTCATGTACAGAGAAATACACCCAGTGATGTCACGTACAAGATAATACACACAGCGATGTTTATTTTAGTACAGGGGTTAATACACCAGTAATGTCACGTACAGTGGATAATACACACAGTCAGGGTCAGTCTGGCCCACCGGGGGCGGGTGAATCGCCCCACACTGGGCGTCGACTCCTGCACCCACCCCCCCCACCCCCCCCCCCACCCCCCCCCCCCCCCACTCAATGGTAAGGGACCCCGTTCGGATCCAGCAGAGGCCCCGCCCGTACAATAGACTCAATGGTCCGGAAACGGCGCCGGACATCACTGACTGCAGGACAGGCCGCAACATTGAGTGCGACTCCGTCTGATGCTTTACAGCGCACGCCGCAACTCAGACCCTAGAATGCTCGTCCGCGCATCTCTCCTAGCGGCAGCCGTCGTCAGAAGTTTTGAACCAGCAGTGAGTAAACCGATTTTTGTTGATTTATTTTTTGTCTAGAAATACTGGAGGAAGGGGGGTCTAATAAAATATGCGACGAAGGGAGGGGGGGGGCCTTACATAAAATATGGACGCGAGTGGGGAGCCTTAAAAATATGGAGGAGAGGGGCACTTTTGGGCATTGGGGGCCGTTATATAATTGGAGTGGTGGTGGCAGTTTGCAATGGGGGGCCTTATATAATAATGGATAGGGGGATGCGAGTGTGCAATGGGTGGCCTTAATACTATATGATGGCTGGGGGGAGGCAGTGTGCATATGGGGGCCTTGAATTAATATTGAGGGGGGTGGCATTTGTGCCATGTGGTTGCCTTAATATATATGGAGGGGGGATTGGCAATGTACAATTATGGTCCTTAAATAAAATATGCGCGGGGGAATGAGAAGTTGTGCTGGGGTGGGGGCTTAATAATATAATTGGAGGTGGGGAGGGCAAGTGTGTTGACATTGGTTTATCCAGGTGATTTACTACGTGTATACCACTGGGGGTTTAGTAAAGGGCCGTGATGGGCATCGCTAGTCCCAAGTCTGAACCCATCTGCCAGAACAATTCTTGCAACCAGATTTTTACAAACGAGTTCTGTGGTGAGAAGACATATCACCTGTGAAGTCCACAGATCTACTTCTTCTGTGTCAGATAAGTATTGTAGTCCTGACTCCCTAGGGTGAGACAGCTCTCCCTATTACTAGTTATATCTATATGGTCAGCAGACCATGTTGACTTGTTCTTATGTGGTGCGGGGACGACCCAATTGGCCTTTGTCATTAGTTCTAAAAGGTTTATCAACATCTAACTTTATTGCAAGGTTTGGTGCAGTGGGAACACTTAGCGATCCAACCACAGTCCTAGTCTCTCAGCAGAAAGCCCGGGCATCAGGGGTCACTCTTATACTACCCTAACACAGCCCAGCCACCAGCAGAAAGCCCGTGATCACCAGGGGTCTCTTATACTTCCGAACCACGAACCCACGCCACCATCAGAACCGGGACACAGGGTCTCGTTTACGATCCCAACCCATCCCAGCCACCAGCAGAAAGTCCGGACACGCAGGGGTAACTCTTAGTACTATCCTAACCCAGCCCAACCACCATCAAAAGCCGGGACAACCGAGGTGACTCTTATACTCTCTCCGTAACAGTTAATGACCCTGAGATATACCGTCCACCACTGCAGCCCCTTTACCAAAACAAGAGCCGAGCACTCGCAGAGAGAGGACGGGACGAAGCGGGCTTAGCTTATCCTTTATTTCACTGCCCCCTCCTCTAGTGCTTAGAAATTCCCTCATCCCAGAATATTTCTATGTATTAGTAAGTGTGGCCCCATAATTATTCTCACTGGTCACAGTGCAGAAATTAATACACACAGCGATATTACAGTAACAGGGAGAATCCACGTGATGTCACAGTAGCAGGGATAACTCACACACAGTGATGGGTCCAGCTAAGTACGGGATAATACACACATGTGGATGCTGTATTCAGGAAATACGGATATAAAAATTTATTTATACTAGCGCACACAGTAACGCAGCGCTGCACCATGAGCTTCCCAGATTAGTCCCTGTTCCCAACAGGCTCACATCTAATCAACCCTACCTTCCTCATGTTTTGGAGTGTTGGAGAAACCGAGGACTGGAGGAACCCAAACGCAAACATGGAGAGAACTACGAAACTGTTTCAATGTTTGCCCCCTGGGAGTGGGAACTTTGACCGCCGTTGATAGTCTCTCTCTTCTTCTCTGTTGCTGTGTCTTGGCTCTGTCCATCTTCTACTAGAGTGTCCCAAATTCCTAGTTTTGGGGTTTCTTTGGCTTCATGAATAAAATTATTCTGGTTCCCCTCTTAACTTTCTGCGGTACCTCAGTGTGTCGTCATCCATGTAAAGGCAGTAATAAAATATTTCATAGCTGTCAGGAGTAGACCAAGCTAGTGTATAGTAATGGCGCTGTGGGACTAGTTTTTCAGCTTATCTCGCACAATGCACTTTAATTATCATCAAGAACTTGTCGAGAACATACACATTATTTTGTCCATACGCAGAGTTCTCTGGGTTGTCTCCAGGTTTGTGGACAGGAGGTTACCATACACATGGAAAACTGTAACAACAATCTATAAGTATCTTCCCAATGCCAAAATAACAATACCAGTATCACTTGTCAAGGCCTCTTCATCGCGTAAGTAGAAAACCTTGAGGATCATCCCTCTGGTAACAGGATTACAGACTCCATGAACACAAAAAATTCAGACCCATATCGCGGGTCGCAGGCTCACCGGTTGCCTCCTCTGCGCGCCCCACTGGCGCCTCGCCTGTGCTCTCAACCTTCCCCAGAACATCCTGTCCATCCTAGGGCGCACTAAATTTAATTAATTTAAAAATTCAATTGCCGCATGGTCATCATAGTATTGGGGCGCAACGATGAATCATAACCCTTCCCCATCTTCTGCACAACCCTGCCAATCTTGTGCTTCCCCATTAAGAAAGCTCCCTAGCGATATCTTGAATATTCTGTCTGTATTCCGTGTTTTCTGTTCTTGTTTTCCGCGTTCCTGTTCCCGTGCTCCTGGTGTTCCTACTTTCCTGTTCACCATGCTCTACGCTGTATGTTCCTGTTCGCCTGTGCTCCTGTGTGTTCCATCTTTTCCTGTGTTCCCCGTTCCCTTCTGCGGGACTCCCGTTTGCTGACTCCCGAGTGGAACTTACACTTGCATTCTCTGCTGCCTGCCCTGACCCTGTGCCTGAACCTGGTTACACCCACGAACCTGCCCTAGTGTTCCTGCGAAGTGTACCTGCGGAGTCGGTTTGGCTGGGGCCCCCCTTGCGGGCTAGTCGCACCTGTGGAGCGACCTGGTGGCACCCCGCCCAAGCAAAGACATCCCCTGTTGTTGTAAGACCAGGTGCCACTTAGACTCCGGGTCCCACCTCCCGTCGGTGGTCCAGAGGATCCATCAGCGGTTTTATCCCATAAACCTCTCTCCTACACATCCTGACACTCAGCGAGAAAGTTGCTGGTTCTATGCTCGTTTCCCTGGGGGCTTCTGTCTGTGCTTACCTATTCAGGCAGTCTTCCATGTTTCGGCTCTGTTCCTCTGCTTACTCTTACGGCGCGAGTATTAGCTCGTTCCCTCGCACACGGATAGATTCAACTGGATGTAGTGTGTCCCTGTATCGTCAGCGTAATACCGGTCTCTGGTGAACGAGTCTAGGTGGAGCTGTGACTAACATAATGTTATTCTTGACTCTCAAGCGTTAGGTGTCGCCTACGCAATCAAAAAAATCCCACCATTCACTGACCACCCGCCAAAGCTCTACCACACAAAAAAAAAAAGAAAAAAAAAACATTTTTCTCGTTTTCGACTCAAGCCGCTGCGCTTCTTCCTCCCTGCTCGTTGAGATTTATCTGTCGTTTCTCAGTGTCCAAATTCAATATTATCTGATAATCTGATCTTTAGGAAATGACCTGAGTATGAAGTGTCCACTCTTATTTACCCCACTGTAACGCCATAAACAAATAGGGTGTTTGCTCTGGCCCTGGTGACAACTCACCTGCTTCCACATCCGTAACCAACGCCCGGCAGTTGCAAGGCATCTATTCGTAAACTCACCGCTGCGTAGTAACACAACAAGAAGAAGCCACGGACCCCTACGTTTTTCATTTCTCGCCCCTACTCGTCTGTGGGGGCTCGGAGCGCTGATCGGCGAACTGGTGAGCCACATAGCTGTGTTCATTTGCTATGTAATGTAAAGCCACGCTGATGATCATGTATGAATCCAGTGTCCTTGTATCCATACGACGATGAGTAGATGACAGGAGTGAAACATACAGGATATGATTCTCCTTTACCGATGAAGAGTTAACAACGATAATCATAACACTAGAGAGCTCAGAGAGTTTCTACATTTGGCATGGGCGCTGTATAATGACATGTGCTTATTCCCCTTGGTCCTCCACAAGCCAATGAGGGTCTCATGACTAAAACTCTTTGTATCATTGGGTCCAAAATTTGGCTCTTTCATAATGATCTAAGTCTAGGACGTTGTTTTCCCAATAAAAGGACTTCCCAGAACGATGTCTGATGGAACAAAGGAATTTTTCTACGAACAAGTTTAACCGCGCATGAACGGTGCTCTCTTAGTTCCCATGGAGACTAGGATAATCGTGAAAATTATTCTTCTCGGGGAGCCGGGACAGTTTGGAATTGTCTAAACCCCCGTATCCGGACAGACTATGTAAAGGGGTATACCGTTCTGGCTTATAAAAGAAAATTCTCGAGAGCATTAAAATCCTATTCACCACAAAAGAGGAAAAGATCTAAAACCAACTAAATGTATAAGGACTTTCACCCGAGCGATTAGGGTTTCTAACCACCCATCTCCTAGAGAAGACTTGGAAAGGACTCCTTCCTGACAAGACATGGGACTTTACCACTGCGATGTCTTGGTTCCCTTAGGTGGAGGTTGCTGTTTTCAGATCCTTCAGAAAAAAATAAAACACTCGTGACACTATTAGTGGTACCTAGGGCTATGTTATACAAGGGGCGGGGGGGTGCACAATCTTCGTCAGAAACTTTACAGGTGGCAGTCGCCTGAACATTACTGCAATCTTCCATCCACCAGTGACCTGAGCATAAGTACAACGACATATTATGAAACACTTCACATCCCTGGACCAAGAGCAACAAAGCCTTTGTAGATTTCCAGCACAAAACGGCCTCCTGAATTTGTTATGGAACTCAACTTACAAACTATTTGAAGGAAAGATTCTCGGAATATTGCCAAGACATGGGGACCTATGACAGAAGCATCTTCTCCTCAACCACGTTACTGAGGTTTGGTGAGGTTTGGCTCTTTTTTTTGCACTTGTACATATATTTAACATTTGTACATATAGGGGGAGATTTATCAGAAGTGTCTGAGGTAAAACTGTTCTAGTAGCCCATGGAAACCAATCAGAGCTCAGCTTTAATTTTATAAACAGCTGTGGGAAAATGAAAGCTGAGCTCTGATTGGTTGCCATGGGCAACTTATACAGTTCAGCTGTAAAAAGCTCTAGATAAATCTCCCCCATAGTCATTATTTGATGGGATAATTCATGTTTTAGAGTTTTGAAACCAATATGTATTTGTAGACAAGTTATCTTTCTTGCATGCCTGCTTATGTTCTACATATGAAGACAAATCATAGCATCGGTTTATGTTCCTAACGAATCCAATATGTTTGACCATTCTCTTTCCCCAATATATGTAGAAGAGCCCAGAGGTCTGGATTACGGAAGGTACCTGGTGTCGGCGCTCATGAACGGACTGCTCCGCGAATAGTTGGCTACTTAAAATAGTGTTTTATTAAAACTGCAACGCGTTTCGGCCCGGGAAACGGGCCTTCGTCAGGCAAAAAACATTATGAATGTTTTTTGCCTGACGAAGGCCGCGTTTCCCGCGGCCGAAACGACGTTGCGTTTCCATAAACACTATTTAAGTAGCCAACCCATTCGCGTGAGCAGCCTTTCAGTCATGAGCGCCGACACCAGGTACCCTTCCTATCCACACCTACTGGGCTCTTCTACATATTCCCACATGCGTCGTCTGATCCGTTGGAGCAATAACCGTGAGACAGGACGAACTCGCAAGCCGATAGGACAACCTGCATTATAGCTCTAACATTGCGCGTACAAGTTGCTCGCATGATACTTACCCATACACCTGTATTCCTGTAATCACCTACTACACTATGAGACCAGCGCCTGTTTTGTTCCTCTCTCTCCCTTCCTATTCCCTTCTCCCATTGAGTTACCCTGATCAATTCGGGGGCACCATACGGAGGGATTCCAGTATTTTTACAGATTTCCCCATCATGCATCTATGGAGTACAGTTTGAGAGCCCCAATAAACATCATGGTGATTGGTTGCCATCCTATAGATATGGGTTTGTGAAAATATATTCTTGATTGCAATCCATTTTACCCAGGCTTTGGGGACCAAATACACAACCTACCTATCTTCACAGTTTTATGATAGGTTAGTAGTGTTTAGACACCGAAATACCATTGTATAAAATATAAATTTATAGTATTTCTACATGATACAGATAAAGTGTAGTTGAGTCTGAGATCTATATACACAAGATGAATTTGTAACATGAAAAAGCAAAGACCTAGTTTGGCTTCAAACATAATCTTAGACCTTGAAGTAGACACAGGGACACATTTACTAAGGGACCGAATACCCAACGATTTCCGTTGTGTGCCGTATTTTGAAGGAGTTTTTGGCGCATGCAATCAGATTTTGGCGCCGACTTTCATGCATCAGAAATCGGGGTCGGGCGTCGGACAATCCGACGGATTCAGACAACGCACAGGATTTAACATTCAAAATTGTGTCGCAAGCCATGCAACTACATGCGCTGGGAAGAAGATGGTGAACTCTGGCGGACCTGAGCGGGGAAGCGACACATGCAGGATATCGCAGGATATGCGCACAATCTTATTGAATCGCGGCAGCTCCGAATCCTCTTCAGTCAACGCACCTCAGGGATCGCGTCAGGACAGGTAAGTAAATGTGCCCCATAGTGTTGAGCGTCAATGGCTATATAAGTCCTATTCCTGGCCTGTGTTCCATAACACTGAATACAGATGTACTAGATCTCACCTCAATGATGCAAAGATGTAACACAACCTCCACCGAGCCTAAAGCAACGTATCAGCAACTACAGTGCAAATAGGAACTCATCCCTGTACATGGTTAATTCTGTGAGTTGCTCCCTTTTACAAAAAGCAAAAATAACTCGACAAATAAACATCTAAATAACAATTGTGAATATTTTGTACATTTCAGTAGTTAATGTGCCTAATTAATAATTATTTATACCTTCCAGTGGAATTTAGTTTGTAACCAACGTCCTTGGAGACAAGTAGCCCGCTCCATCTATATGACCGGTGTACTATTGTGAGCACTTGTCTTTGGCAGTCTTGCTGACAAGTAAGTTCTCATCCTCTATATAGATTCTAACATTCAGTTCTTACCTTATTAGCTGGTGCTTCTGGTCTTCAGCACCTGTGCTCGGCTGGAAGTTCGGCTGATTGATCAATTTTCTAACCTCCTTGGGCTATGATACGCCACTTGTGACATTAGAGCCAGTTGCGTCCTGTGGTTTGAGTAAATCAAGCATTGGCCAAAACTGCCCCTAGCCCCAATCTTCACCTTCCCATGCACTTCAGGCTGACTGCAGATCCCATATACTGGAGGAAACACAGACAGAATATGGGAAGTGGGAGGCAAAGCACTTTTTTTGGCATTGCTTTTCCTAGAAAGCCCCTTTAAGAATGTATTACTTTTCCATCACATATTGCTAGATAAATTGGGGTACGATCATTGGTGAACCATCCAAATCAGGGCCCTGGTCCTCTGTCCCAAGAACAAGGGGAACCAACACCAGGGGAACTACGCATGAATCCTACCACTTCATTCCAAGGCCATAGCACTGAGGGAATATATACTCGAGTCAATAGGTTTTCCCAGTTTTTTGTGTTGAAATTAGGGGTCCCGGCTTATACTCGGGTCGGCTTATACTCGAGTATATACGGTAGGTTATTTGAGAACCAACTCCTGAAATTGTCCCAAGTGATTGGCTCAAAAGTCACCAGCAAATGGGGTTACCATCAGAGCCCATTATTGTGTCTGGGTCTTTTTATGGTTGAATGGTCATCTACAACCTCCTCTAGTGGGCAATTCTTAAAGGCAAAATACTGTTACGTTGCATATATCCTAGGCAATTGTAGAGAATATTTAGTGTCCCGATCTTCTTGGTATCGTTCCATGATGTTGACCTGTTTCTGTGTTTCTTAGGTTAGGCAGGATGGAGATCCTAACCTGGTCTTACCTGCAGATGGGGATAGCTGGAAGCTGTGCTGCTTTCCTACCTACATATGACGGCTACTGTGCTTTCCGCTTCCTTTGTGGTGTGGCATCCTCCACTATTTCCGTCAACAGCATTTCCTTAAGTAAGTGTCCTCTAATGATTTTCTAGAACATCATGTATTTATGTTTATTTTTTACTAATTTCTTGTGTTTTCTAGTCTTAGAATGGATGCCTAAAAGTGGCAGGACCCTGGCTGGCAATTTTTTTGGCTTTTTCTACTCCTACGAGATTGGCGATGGCTTCAGTTTGCAGTTTCTGCCCCTTTCCTCCTCTTCTTCATCTATTCCTGGTATATTCTGATTCTTTACTAGAGAAGTTTTAAGAAATATAAAATTGGTTTATGAATTCATCCTTGGTCTTCTGATGCAGGTGGCTCCCTGAATCTGCTCGCTGGCTGATACTTCGGGGTGAAACTAACAAGGCTTTGAAAAATCTAAGAATCTTCCATTCCTCCCAACCTTTGGGTTGAAGAAAGAGGGACAAAAAGAATGATGCCCTAGTATGCCCCTTACAGTATAATACCTAGAATAATGGATTTTACACCAAATATTCTCACCTTGTACTATGCCCAATTACCTTCCCCTCTTATTGTGGTCCCTTTCTCTGCTCCCGATCTTATTAAAAAACAGTCTCTGCTCCCTCTCCCCTTTCATTGGTCCCCATTTCTCTTCTCCCCTTCCTTATACCCCGTATCTGCTTCCCCTCTTATTGAGCCGCTTCACTCCCCTTCCATATCATGCCCCCTCTCTGCTCCCCATCTTATTGTGCACCCCCTTCTGCTCCCCTTTTTATTGTGCACCCTCTTTCTTCACCCCTTTATTATTATGCTCTCTCTCTGCTCCCCTTTTTATTGTTCACCCCCTCTCATGATGCCCCTCCTTTCTGCTCCCCTTCTTATTGTGCACCCCCTCTTATTGTGCCCCCCCTGCTCCCATTTTAATTGTGCTCCACCTTTCTGTTCCTCTTTTTATTGTGCTCCCCCTTTATTCTCCCCTTCCTTATTATGCCCCCTCTCTGCTCCTTCTCCTATGGCACCTCTTTTGTTGAATAAAACTAATCTGCTCACCTTTCCTTGTTCCTTCGCTGTTGTCCTGCCTCTTCCTTCACCGCATCTGTACTACAGCAGTGCTCTGCAGATGCGTTGTGATGATGTCCCTGCGCCTGCCAAGTTCTGCTGTGTACAGACATGGCAGACACCTAGCGGTGATACAGAGAGATGAGCACTTTCTGTACCACCATAGAGACCGGACGCCAGTTGATTTTATATCCCGGGCCATACCTCCTGCCAGGTGGGAAAGCAGGGCAGAGCCCGAAACGCGGAATTGTCCCACTGGATCCCGGATGGTTGGGAAGTATGGCCTCCCCCCTTTCCTATTTTGCACCTGGCCGCATGGTCACCAGGGATCTCGCCCAGGTGTGTACACTGTTGCATGGATGTAGCCTAAGGATGGGTTGTTATTGTTTCTTATATTATTTTATTCTATACCCTTCCCATACCACCCTTTCTCTTGGCATTATTTGTGTATCTCTTTGCATATAACACTCCTATCAGATATTTTTTGTTCATGTCTTCCCCTTTAACCTTCATTTTGGTCAACTTGCAGATGCTGTGCTCAGAGATGCAAAAAGATATCTTTTGGAAGCTGTGCTGCTTTCCTACCTACATATGACGGCTACTGTGCTTCCTTTGTGGTGTGGCATCTTCTGCTATTTCCGTCAACAGCATTTCCTTAAGTAAGTGTCCTCTGATGATTTTCTAGAACATCATGTATGTATGTTTATTTTTTACTAATTTCTTGTGTTTTCTAGTCTTAGAATGGATGCCCAAACGTGGCCGGACCCTGGCTGGCAATTTTTTTGGCTTTTCCTACTCCTTGGGACAGATAGATTTGGCTGCGATGGCGTACGTGATTCGAGATTGGCGATGGCTTCAGTTTGCAGTGTCTGCCCCTTTCCTCCTCTTCTTCATCTATTCCTGGTATATTCTGATACTTTACTTTGCACTGTGGAAAAATGTAAGTTTTAAGAAATATAAAATTGGTTTATGAATTAATTCTGGGTCTTCTGATGCAGGTGGCTCCCTGAATCTGCTCGCTGGCTATTATGCCCCTCTCTACTCCCCTTCCATATTATGCCCCCTCTCTGCACCCATCTTATTGTGCACCCCCTTCTGCTCCCCTTTTTATTGTGCTCCCCCTCTTATTGTGGCCGGAGTGATGGTGCTGTCTTATGGCTTCACACCTTACGGTAAGACAACTTAAGAGATAATCCCTTCCATTGCCTTTTACATGCTACATCAAATATGACCTGAGACACTGCCATGGAAATTATGTGCCCCCTACAGTAGCCGGTGTCCCCTACAGTAGCCAGAGCGTCCCCTACAGTAGCCAGAGTGCCCCCTACAGTAGCCAGAGTGCCCCCTACAGTAGCCAGAGTGCCCCCCACAGTAGCCAGAGTGCCCCCTACAGTAGCCAGCTTTCCTTTTCCCTCCCCCAATGTATACTCCACGATGGAAAAAACCCCAAAAATATATCCTCACCTTTCCTTGCTCCCACAAAGCAGCGGCAGTCATCTACTCGTCTTTACAGCTAGATGCAATGGCAGAATGCGACAGCTCTGAAGCCGATAGACCTGATATCAGCCACCGCATGAATGACTACAGAAAAAGATTGCTACTGCTTCGTGGGGGAAGGTGAGTATCGGAGTATCGGAGTACTCTGCCCCTATGCTGCTTTCCTGACTAGCGGAGCATAGGGATCGGCTACGGATCTTGTTTTTGACCTCCGAGTGCTACATTATGTGAATGTTGGGTTGATAAATTTACTCTGAAGCCATGAAGCATCAAGTCCTCAATCTGCTAAAATGTGAATGAGTATATAATGTTCTCTTACAGATATGAAGATGTTATGTACAGTCCTAGCAGTGACTGGAAAGGCTTTCCTGGCTTCTGCTATTACCTGCATGTACCTGTATACTGGAGAGCTGTATCCTACAGAGATAAGGTAGGTTTACAGTGAATATTGCATTTTAAGTAATTGGCTCCATTTAAGATGTATTTCCATAATGAAGATTGTGTTTCATATTGCTGCTAGTACACTACAGTTCACTGACTTATAATAGTAATACTCTTCAGTGGTGGCGAACCTATGGCACGGGTGCCAGAGGCGGCACTCAGAGACCTTTCTGTGGGCACCCGGGCCATAGCCCCAGCACACTAGGCAGGACTCAAAGAATCTTCCTGCAGTTCCGGGAACTTAAAAGATGCTGGTCATATATTTAAGTGATACTTACTTCACTACTTAGAACTGTAGGAAGAGGGAGAATGAGCAGACAGGGACAAATTATCTTTGAAGGACCTTCTGCTGGTCCCACAATTCTCTGAGGGACACTGGCAAGAAGCTAAAATGATGCAAATTTTCCATCTTCTACTGTGTTTCTGTCCTCAAGAGGCCAATATGATTGAAAGTTGTTGCAGAACAGGGAGCAATAAGTTACTGCTTTAATTTTTGGTTGGCACCTCACGATAAATAAGGGGGGTTTGGGGTTGCAGTTTGGGCACTCGGCTGCTAAAAGGTTCGCCATCACTGTCATAGAGGATATGTCAGCAGGGCTGTATTTACCGATAGGCACTTAGGAGCCTGTGCCTTGGGCAGTTACAGAGAGGACGTCTTTATGAGCAGGAATGCTATTTTACCCAGTTTAAAAAAAAAACAACTTTATTTAATCCTTAACTAGACTACTGCCAGACCGACAATTTGTCATTTACTATAGAGAGTCATAGTATACAGGAGCTTAAAGGGAACCTGTCAGGGCTTAAAGGGAACCAGTCAGAGTGATTCGGGACACTAAACCAAATTAAGGCTCTTGTGGAGCTTGTTTGAGCTTTGGAGCTTCTGCTATAGAAAAAAATAATACATATCTAGAGATGACTCTAGAATTGGACTCATCTTTGGTGCTCTCTCAGCTTCATTACACATGTGCCGTAATTACAGCACATCCGCTGTGAAGCCAGGGTGTACTGCAACAGCTTCATTGTCTAAGCAGGAGCTTAGAGTTCTGGCCTGAGTTAAGTATATTAATCTTTTTTATTTATCTTTAGGAGTGTATACACTCTTTAGGAGTGCAGGCAGAAGGGTGCCTTAGTGGGTGCATAGGAGCATACTGAGGCCACAAGCAGTAATAGTCTATAGACAGGGGGCAAAAAAAGGGGTAACAGAAGACTGCAGTGCGGCACCAAGGCCAAAGCCTATAGGAAAAGGAGAGTGATAGTCGTTAGGAGTTTACAATCTATCAATATTACTACTCTGAGGGTCTCTCTTTTATTATGGTTGTCTGCTCTGGGGTCTTCAATACTAATAATATCTGCCCTGAAGTCTTATAATAATAATTCCTTTATTTATATAGCGCACACAGATTACGCAGCGCTGCACAGGGTTTGCCAAATTGGTCCCTGTCCCCAATGGGGCTCACAATCTAATCAACCTACCAGTACTGCTCTGAATACAGTATTTGGTTTCTGGGTTGATATTTATTGCTGTACTATGGAAGTTATCATTTCTGCATTATCATGGTTGTTGGGGCATCTAGGGTGCTGGTTACTGGTGCAGCCCCTTAACCTTAAAGGGAACCTGTCATGGGAAATTGATCTAATAAACCACTACCAGTATGTTGTCAAGTACCATAACACCTTCCAGATGATGTTTTTTTCATGACCCAATGTGGTGGCATCATGAAGTGAGATGTAACGTCGTTGTATAAAGTCAAGGAGGCAGAGATTGGACCATGTAAGAAATTAAAACCAGAAGATGTTACGCTGATTGACAATATACTAGTAGTGGTTTTTAGGACAATAGCTGATGGACAGGTCCCTTTAAAATTATGAGCATATGAGAATATGGCCTTTGGACCAATATAAATATTGTTCACCCCTGACCCTTACTCCTAGATTCGGAAGGAGACAGACATTAAAGGAAAATTCCCTATTTTTTATAACTTATATATGTTTGTGGGAGTGGGGTCCATTTTACAGAACTCTGACTCCACCAAAAAGTTCACCGACCCTTGATTGCGACCTCCAAGAGGGGGAACTCATATATAATGTTTCAGATCCATTGATATTAAAATACTTACTAATAATTTACTATCCTCTTCACACGCAGGCAAACAGGGATGGGCTAAGCGCTATGACGCTCGCTGGGCTCCGCTGTGGGCATCTGTTTTTGCATTTACAGGAGATTTTTCGGAGACGATCCTTCCATGTTATTTGGAATCACTCCATTGTAGCGGGCTTCTTCTCCTGCTTCTGCTGGAAACCAAAGACTCCCTCATTACCAGATACATAATGACAGTTGAGGAAGAGTAAAAATACTGCATATGTATGGTTGGGATAATTTCCAAATTAATGAGGTTGTTCAATCTTTTACAAATAATAAATATTTGTGGTGAGAGTTCTACCATTTTTCCAAATACTTCCTGTTTTAATTCCTCACTTTTTCTAGATCTCTGCTTGCTGTAATACCAAAGTATCTTCATTTTGTGCTCATATACAATTGGTCCTGATGATCATGTGATGTCCCACAAGGTGCACAGCTGTTACAGCCCTTGGTCCGGATTGTCACGCAGGTTGACCTCTTTAATATCCTGGGTCGGTGATGCACAAAGGTGCACAGTTGTTGTTACAACCAGTGTCACGTTGATGGTACGCACAGTGTGCAGGCGCTTGGTAATATATCCGTGTTTTTGATTGTCACACAGTGGTGCACAGCTCGTTATATCCGTCTGGTCTGTGATATCACAAGCGGTGTGCACGGCCTCATTATTAATCCCTTGTCATCGTGGCAGATGGTCACACGGGTGCACAGCTTGTTCCTAAATCCTGGTCACGTGATGTCACACAAGTGAATAGTCTCATTATATATCTCTTGTCATGGTGATTGTCACTGTGTGCCACGACTCGAATATCACCTGGTCTATGTTTGATGTCACAAACACACTGTGTGCCTGGCTCGATTATCTATCTCTGGTATACAGGTAGGCTTTAGAAAGTTGGAAGGCAGACGTTGGGAGGTCCCAGCTTGTCATGAAGGTGGGTGGAAGGGGGACACAAACTTACTGGCAGTTCGCTAGTAATTGCGAATATTTTCAGGGGTGTGATAACTCTTCCGCTGTTTCTACTTCCCTGTTATGAATTGTCTGTTCTTTGTGAGTACACACAGCCTAGTGCAGAATCACCAGGAGGAACAGTATTACAGGAGGATCTACAGATGTTTATGAGCTCTATAGGAGAAGCTGACATAGCGCGATATTATTGCTGGTCAGGTCACCATTCTTTTTAATAAACATTCAGAGCTTTCATTACATCATAACTGTTCAGGGCAAGCTGATCTATATGTTCTATATAGGTTTATTCTCTATGAATCTAACTAAAACATAGAATGCACCTGTAGCAATGAATTATCATAAGATAAAGAATAATATTTATGGCTTATATGAAGCATGTGTATACTGGATCGGTTGCAAGATCCGTCAGTATCAGTAGTATATTTCATTGAGGAGAAAAGAAGAAGCGGAGAGAGTGAGAACAGTGGATTGATTAAAATTCACACAAAGGGACAATCTCCTGAGTCTAAAGAGCTGGAAGATTTTAATATTTTTTCAACAATAGATTGGGGACAATTGGGGGCACATTTACTTTCCGGGTCCTTGCGGATCCCATCCGAGAATGTCGCTGAGGATGAATTCTGCTCTGCAATCAGTGTTGTGCGTCCGATATCGCTGCATGTGTCAACTTCCCCGCTCAGGGTTCGCTGGAGTTACTTTTCTTCCTGGTGACATCTATAGGCTCTGTGGCTTGGCAAACATTTGAAGTTAATCCGACACAAATGTCTAGTGTGTACTGGTACATGCTATGTGTGTACTGTGTACATGTCTATGTGTGTACTTTATTACTATGCTTGTCACGTACAGTCTGTCTGTACGGTGTTAGCATGTCTAGGTGTACTGGTACGTTGAGGTAGTCACCTGTGGTGTACTGTGTCCTGTACTTGTTGTACATGGCTATTGTGTGTACTGTGTACATGCTATGTGTGTGCTGTGTACATGTTGTACAAATTGTTGTGTATGTGTGTACAGTGTGTACAGTCTGTGTGGTACTGTGTACATGTCTAGTGTGTGTACTGTGTACATGTGCTATGGTGGTACTGGTTACAGGTCTATGTGTTACGTGTACATGCTGCTGTTGTGTGTACTGTGTACATGTCGATGTGTGTACTGTGTACATGGCTATGTGTTTACTGTGTACATGTTATGTGTGTACTGTGTAACATGTTCTTGTGTGTACTGTTGTCATGGCTTGTGTTGTACTGTTAATGGCGTGTCTTAGATGTCTTGTGTGTACGTGTGTTAATGAGGTGGTCTGGTTTACTGTTGTTGTGTACCTGTGTACAGGCTCTGGTACTTTAAGTCTGTGTGTGGTGTGCATGCGTGACTGTGTACATGGCTATTGTTGTTGTGTGTAATGGTACTGTGTACTGCTATGTAGTGGTACTCTGTGTCTTGACTAGTTGTACATGTGTTATGGCTGCTAGTGTGTACACTGGGCTATTGTTGCTAACACACTAACATGACCACAAGGTCCTTGTGTTCACGCTTTTAAGGATTCTTGTCCGGAAACCCTTTTGCCAGTGTGTCTCAGTGTCATCTGCCTCTTGAAGACAAGGCTTTTTTATCCGAACAATTCCATTAGTCGTTCAACCGTAATTGGCATGTGGTATTTCCACCCTCTTGAATGTGTATGCCGCGGATGATTACTTTCCCTTCTCAAGAGGGAGGAATTAGTTGTCGTTGCGTTTTTTCTGAAAACTTTGGTCTCAATTTTCATCACGGTGCCCCCTTTCGAGATGTCGGTACATGCTAAATGCCTAATTTGTCATACTTAATCAGTGTGAACTTCAAAAACCCAATGTTATTCACATTTAGACTTGGACATAACTATGATAAGGAGTGGATCAGAACCCTTCCAAATTATTAAAAAAAAAACATCGTTCCGATATAGCGTAACGCAAACTTTACGTGCTCACAAACTACGAATGTAGCCTGTGAAAAACAATCGGATCCTGCCCCAGCCAAGGAGCGGAATTGCGTAGGTTGGCGCACAAGGCCAACACCCGTGCCTGCCTAGCGTGTAGACTAAGGGGGGGGATAGGGGGGGGGGGGGGGGGGTGGGGGGGGGGGGGGGGGTTGGGTAAGGGGGGGGGGGGGGGGGGGGGGGGGGGGGGGGGGGGGGGGGGGGGGGGGGGGGGGGAATTTGCACATAGAAAAGAAATAATTGCGTGTTAAACAAAACTGTAATGATTTCTAGGATAAATTCCATTATGGCTAGTATCTGTAGCCTCGACTAAAAAATGTGATACACCTGCGTCAATTGTTAATGCGAATTTCTACATATATATGACTTTTGTCAAATGATACGCCCCATCATCTTTAGACTAGAGAGCCTTGTAGTCGAATCCAGATCTGGTATAAGTGGAATCGCAACAGTAACAATTACAACTTGTCCTACCAGTATTCTGGGTCATGATCCTTGTAATAGCAGGAGGACTCTATCTGGTTGGGTTCCGAACGGTCTTAAGGGGGTCACATCCTTATGGATTGTTGGCAACTATAAAATGTTGGCGACCATAGCGGAACTAACGGCTCAAGTATATCGAAATTAATCATGTCCATTAATTCTTGGCTCAGGTGCTTGATTGAGCCCTATCTTTAGCATACCACCCTACATATTCGATAGGGGATTGGTCTTCTCAGTACAGTTTTCATAAGATAAGTGTACTTGATAGACCAGGCCACAATTCATAACAAGAAAAAAGGTTGGATGGCTTACAGGAAATGCACATTACCAAATAAATCCATCTATTGATAACAACAGTAAATAATAACAAGACAACACATATAAAAACACTTTAAAACAGCTACACCCAGTGGTGTGTTTATAAAGCTTCCAAGGGTTGGTAGTCCCTTCACTCCCATCCAACAATTCAAACTCGCACTAGTTAGAGAATTATTATAGGTAAATTACACATAGTCATATCCTAGAAGTAAAACTTGCTAAATGGCGGCAATGCAGTAAGTGTTTGGGCAAAACACTAAAGTGTGGGAGTTAAAGGAAACCTGGTAAACCGCTCAACCTGCTCAAATAACTAATTACCCAATTGTAGAGTACAGAGTGGTGTCTATACTGGGTTGAAAGCCACGGGAGGCGGGATTCGAGTTGATGGGGAGTGGAGGCAAGCCCCACTCGTATCAGTCCACCTCGTTGTTGGTGGACTCCTCAGGGGTAAGGATAATTAGTTTGCTTACATGTTTGTGCGGTTGCCTGCTCTCGCTTTGTGTAGTCGTAACAATGCCAGACACCATATTTCTTATATTTCTGAGTTCCATCACTCCAAACAAAGAAAATACATTCCCGCCCTTAATCTTGGTCTGACATTTAAATCGTAATATTGGTGTCGATTTTCAGAAGTGATAAGGGCAATCCTTTCAGATTTTTAACAATTCAAACGGCACAAAGGGAGCTTGTGCATAGTTTTTATTCATTCGTAAAATCCGCTCAGGAGACAGCAAAGGTGATCTATCACTGGACAGGTGAAACCTAGTACTTTCAAGTAATTTAAATCATAAAATGGTCCGTCTTGCCTTCAAGTGTCGGGTTAAGAGCTCCTCCAACGGCCATATAAAAGCCTTAGCATCTGTAAGAGGTTCATTTGGTTATGTTCAGATCCCTGCCACATTTTGCATTAATCTGGCTGGTTAAATGTTTTTTTCCTCCACATTTTTTAGCTTCTTCACTCCAAGGGGGGAGGATGTGGAAATGTGAAAGCAGGGAAATGTCGTGTTAGCTTGTGGGAGTACAGTGAAAGTGGGGTAGAGACGTGGGGCTTTAAACAGAGCGGGTCGTCAGTGTAGTAGGAGAGGCGGGGAGGTTTCCCCTTTAAACATCGCCCTGTTAGGTCTAAACTAGATGTCAGATCCACATTATTTACTCTAAAAGTTTGGTCATGCCTTGGGATAGTAGACCCTTATTAAGAGCTGGTCTCAGACAGGTAGCGTGTTCTGGCATATATTAACACGGTTGATTTGAACTTGAGCACGCCACGATTATGGGCATATGATTCATTTAGTATAGCATCTGACTTTTTCTGAGCTAGTTATCACAAGTATCATAACCTGAACTTACAAACTTACCTGGGTTACTCAAACCATCAGCGCTTTACTGCGCTGTGCTGTACGTTACGTTCTGGCGGGTCCCCGCCGATTAGTCAGCATAAGCCAGCTAGCCAGAGACATCCGGCGTTTCAGACAAAAGTGATCGAGGCCAGAGGATTACGATTGGGTGTGCGGAGGGGCGATGTTAAGCGGGAGACCGGGCATCGTAGCCGGCGGGATTTCAGCGGTAATCTACCGCTTGAATGGCAGCGCTAACACCCGCGGTCGAGAGTGGCGCCCGATCGTTCGGGTGTGTTAACCGTTAAATGCCGGCGGTCAACGCGAGGACCGGGCATTACAATGCCTTCTGGGGTTCTTTCAACCACGATCGCCGCCCCCGCAACAACGTCTTTCGGGGGGGCCGATCGGCTGTTTTTGGCTGTCGGCTGTGGGGGGCCTATCGTGAGCGACCAGCAAGGAAGCGCTGGAGGGTTTACTTACCTTTAAGATGCGTCTGCGAACTCATGCTAAGGCACAAGGTCAGCTCTATGCATTTCTGCATAGGGCTGGCAGCTGTTAATATTCCTTGCCAGGATACATTAGTATTGCAGAGTCTTATAAGAACGAAAGCAATCTATGATGATTGCTTGTGTCATATCCACTATGGTGGGATCCAAGGTGAAAAATGTAAAAAAAATAAGGTTTTTCAATAAAAAGACGTTATAATAATCATCAAAATGCCCATAAGCCAAAAACATATAAAGGAATAATATAACGCCTCTAAAAAGTTCTAAATCTAAACACACGCACATCTATAGTATCACCCGCTGCGTCGTAAAATCCATAGAATAAAACGAAATAACTAGTGTGAACCCCCTATTGATTAACGGTGCGTACAAAAAAAAAACGTTCAAAAAACGCGTAACCCGTCTCAAAAATTGATATTTTACCTATTATATCCCACTAAAAATGCAATTAAGAAAGTGCATCAACGTAAAACTGACTTGTAATCGCAGTAATGATGATTGTTGTGCAAAGAACAACATGTCCGTCGCAAAAAAACAATGCCATTCAACGACTTCTGTAGCCAAAACGTATACAAGTTATGCCGGAGAGGCGGAAGACGGCGATGCAAAAATGATAGTTTTTCCCCACATTAGGGTTATTTATTTTTTTCGCAATTTTAGTAAAAACAGAATAGAAAAATGATTATGTCTGGTATCCTCGCCGCGTAATCCGTATCGACCATAGAAAGAATAAAGATAATCAGATTATTATGATATATACGGTGATACACGAAAAAAAAAAGTAGAAAAAGCCGTACACGAATTGATGCTTTTCCTACTCATGACCCGTGCAAAAAAGTTCCACAGCGCAAATTTTCAACAATAGGTTGATACCAACCCGCAAAATAATGGTAACGATGGAATATAAGCATCTCGTCCCGCAAAAAAAATGCGGGTCAATGGCGCCGCAAATTACAGAAAGGCGAAAATTGTTTATACGCCTTCAAAGTAGGGCGCAACAGAAAACTAAATCCTGGCAGCTGAGCGGTGTCTCCTTCCCTCCTGTCCTGCGCTGTCCCACGCTTATAAACGAATAACGGCCACGTGTGGGGGGTCGGTCCTGCCTTCAGGGGAAATTGTAGAACAAGATTTTAATGGTGAGGTTTTCCTCTTTTTATCTTTTGGAAATGTGTAATTTGGGCTACATGAACTTATAAAGCCGAGCCAAAATTGATAATAAATTGTAAATTTCAACATTACCCGCCATTTTATTGATTCAATTCTATGAAGATCTCAAGGGGTTAAATCAGCTTGTAAAAGGTGTTGCTGATATTGAGGGGTGCAGATTAAAAACTGGGTTGGTTAATAAGGGGGTTTTGTTGGCTAAAAACTTATGTAAAATTTGATTTGCAAAACAGTATTTTACCCCAAAATAGTGCATTCCGAAAAATGAAATCGCTATTCGCTATTGTAGGGCCGCGTGACGTCAAAATAAATTATCCAAACATTTCAAAATTATGAGAAATGTAAAGTATACCAAATGGGAAAGTTATCTTCAAGGGTGTTTTAGGTGGTAAATCTCTCTGCCTGAAAACGTGCGCGTGATGTTAGAATTTCGAAAATGGCAAATTTTTCTAAAATTCATCATTTTTTTTTCTTGTTTTGTAAATAAACGGCAAAACTTATCAGCTTCAAATTACCAAGCATAAAATTGAAAGAAGTACAACCTGTGGGAACGAAAAACAATCTCAGAATCGGCTTTGATAATAATCAGCGTTAAAATTATTAACCAACAGGAAAGAGACACTGGTCAAATATTCAAAAAGTGCGGCTTATAACCGGCAAACAGGCTGGCGTCTTAGGGTTAAGAGCAGTTTAGCTATTTGTTGTGTATGGTTACGACACGTTCAAGTGTCAGTGTTGTTTATGGTAATATAACCATTGGGTTGAGCGAGATAAGAACTGCAGATACATTTTGGTGATTATACAATTTAAGAAGAATTAACTAAAGCAATATTGATTCTTCACCTTGCTTATGTTTAAACATGGCTATGTGGAGTTACGTGTAGCTATGACTATGTGGTGTATAGTGTACATGTCGTGTGAGTACTGTGTACATGGCTATGTGAGTATGTGTACATGGCTATGTGTGTACTGTTGTACTATGACTATGTGTGTATAGTGTACAGTCTTGTGAGTATACAGTGGTGTACATGTCTGTGGTGTACAATGGCATGTCTATAGTGTGTACAGGTATTGAGTGCAGTCTTGTGCTTTAGAATGCAGGCTTGGCTCCATTCAAGCTAAGATATATGTAAAGCCTGCGTTACTACACCACGGCCACACACAAAGGGCGCAGAGCGACGGCGCGTTTGTGGGTCTGAGAGGCTATGCTAGAATTGAACAGTCTGAATCTGTCGCGGGGGGCGAGCACAGATCAGATGATAGGCTCTCAATACAAAAAAAAAACATGAACACAAACATTTTGTAGACGATATCTATTATTAAGAAGATTTTTCCTATTCCTCGCAAGTGTCAACAGATGATCATTTTTTCCCGTGCTCTGCCGTCAACACCTCGATTAGGACCGATAATGTCCCGCTTGTTCTGTGTTTATCTTGGACCCGCTTTGCGTTTGGTTTAACATGGCCAAGCACTGGTTCTGTGACGCACGACATTTTAGCCGCTCGAGGCCAGTGCATATAGGTCACAGATCAAGACATGCCCTGTCTGGAACTGGACTTGAGTAAATTTTATCCTTTTTTTGGTGTTGCTCTTCAAAGTCCTTGAAAACCCATTTGATATATCTGTAAAAATGTGATGACAAAAAACGACGTGTCCATAGCGTAGATTACGATGGGTAGTGCGGAAGTGTTGAGAGGTGCATCGATATGTTTTGTGCTCTCATTCTGCGAGCTCGAATGACTTGAATGTCTACATTTGCTATATTTTTTATATACTATACTCTTACTCTAAAAACTTGAGCAATGAATAGTTATTGCACATCTCGACATATGATGTACATGGAACGAGTATATATCAAACTGAAAATTGATTGTTGGCACGGCTGTCTGTGAGTATTGTTTTTGTTTAATCGAAAATGTTTTATTTTTTCATATACTGCTGAGGTTGAAACTAAGAAAGATGTTTGACTATGGCTGAAGTGATCAAATCCACATGCTGTCCACAAAGGAGTGAAAAGACCCCCCACAGCTGCTGTTGCATCTCTATTAGTCAAGGTTGACATCTATTTTTAAAGAGGGATTTACGACTGTATATCTGTGTCTCCGATGCCCATGTAATATTTACAACCAATGGACTATGGGACATTACTTCTTTATCCTAAGTAATTTAGCATGTGTCTGCCCCACTGCAGGTGTTTCTGTCTAATACTGGGGTGACACAAATAAAAGCATCTCACATCTGCCTTACCTTTGATGGCAACAGTACGAGAGACGAGATATGATACCAGCGATTGTCTTGGTTTGATCTCTCCTGGCTCAATCTGTGATGTTATCAGTCATTAGAGAACTGAGGTGGGTGAACAAGGGCAGAACTGACACGGCTGGGCAATACAGTTAATTGCATTTATGAATATTATTAAGGTAATAATGAATCTGTCTGGAGGATTGTTCACGTCTTTCTAATTTTGATTCTGGGCAATCTAAGTTAAGTTGGCCATAAAAAAAAGTTAATGGATGTTATTCGTAATATTTAAAATCCGATAACCTTTTCATGCTCTGTTTTGTAGATACGTTATGGAATCTAGGGATAGAGACCAGGGACGGTTTTATGTTGCTCTTATGAAGAATCCAGCCTAGCAGTCAATGCAGGGGATCCAATAACTGTATCACCTTGTTGAAACTGATATGAATAGGGGACTGTTTCATGTGACATGCGTTCGGGGCGGTCACCTCTGCAGCCCCATTCTCTGGTCGATTGATGACCCCTTTTCTTGGGTCCAATAAAGTATTGTAGAAACTGTGTAGAAACGCATGCTTAGAGGAAAATTGACAGCAAACTATTGGGATTACTAGAAAAACGTATATGTAAACAATTATATATAGACCAATAGGATAGGAAGAACATCAGTGTCAATGAAATAGGACACTTGTCACCTTTTGTGAATCCCAATCGAATTTTTGTAAGTGTCGGATAACCCCTTGAATATATATGTGATGTATTTTTATGAAAATATTTATTTAATCGTACTGAAATAAAATTACATTTAAACCTCTTCTTGTTTTGCTTTTTCATTATAATAAAGCAACTTGTTCGAACCCAGTTTCTTGTGGATGGTGCCAACAAGACGGACATCTGCCAAGGAGCAGATAAGTCTTCATAGGGATCAGGGTCGTGGGTAGCGATTAATGGCCCAGTTTCACCGAAACGTAACGATCATTCAGAACTGTATAGTCTCAGTGGGGGCCTAAGCTCTGTAGGATGACTCGTCTTATTACCAGTAGGATGGGAAGTCAATGCTAGTAGGTCCTCATAGGACTTGTTCCCCTCATTGTCCGTACTGCCTTTCCAAACATCTGCGTTTAGTACTGATAGAACGACAGTGAGTGCAAGTCTGTTGATGGTAACAATTAAATACTGTATGGTATTCTAAGATTTAGGTTTGGGATCGATTTAAAATGATAAGCCAAATGTTTGGCACTTTAAGGGTTAGTTCATTTTGAATGTTCAGTGATCCATCTATCCTGGGATTAATGTTAGGCTGGCTTTTTATTGAAGAATGGTTAGTTCATTGTCAGACACTATATTGGATTAATGCCTCCAGTGGCCTTTTACACAACCAGTGACTACTTCATGTAAGCCTAATAGCTAGGGCTTTTTTGTAGGAACCTGAAAATGTATTGAAAACGTTTAAGCGCAATGTCTCCATTATGGCATAAAACCATAGCTACCCCAAACCTACAGCACCAGACTTTAGCAGAGCGTACAGTAGAGCAATTAATGAAGCGCAAACACAGTCAGCTGCAGAAGTATCGCGCGCTTTCCATCGGCCATGGCCACATGCAGGGGAGGATCATATTACCTCTTGCCAGAAGTCTCGCGGCCTTTTTTTTATGAGAGCCTGGGAAAAGTAAGCCAAACATCAGAGCATTAACTAAGTTCCTGGGCCTTAGCACATTCGTAAGGCCTACAATGTGATATCTAAAATATTGGATTCTTTTTGGCCCTGGGACATTATCTCAACCTCTGAGCTACTAAATTGATTGCACATTTTTAAAGCATTTTTTGGAGGTTGACCAATTGAAAAAAGAGGTGTAAAGAAGAACAGAGAAATCGATGCCAGTCCCCTGATGGTGTAGATGCGCCACAGACCATTGCTCGATGTGTTAAAATTTTGATTCTTGAGAATGATCCTAATGAATATCTTTTTCTTTTTGACCGTAATGGAAGAGGTGGTGTATTTCTGTATTTACTATAGTATGTGCCCATGTCTAAGGCTTAACAATAGAAGTCAGCAACAGAATTGGGGGGAAAGAATGCATTGACCAATGCAAAATATCCCGTACCTCATTTACAAGTCTGGTTCAAACTTGACTACAAAATTGGCCCAGGGAATGCCAAGGTTAATTAATGACAGTATCAAGAAAGAAATGTTACAGAACAAAAACTGACGATTTGCTCGGCTCGCAGCCAAAGTTTATTTAATCCTGGCATGAATGTCCTGTACGAGGGTCTACGTGGTCTTAACAAACAATAGATAGGCAGGTAGTTGGCGATTGGTAAGAAGTGTAACCTCTTAAGGGACTCCCAAAGTACAGGTATCCTCAAGAGATGGATGGAGGCTGTAGTGTAGAAAGGTTCACAGGCTGGACCCTCTCTGTAAGTGCAAGGAATCGAGGCCATGTCGGGTACCTCGTGTCAAAAAAGTCCTGAACGATCAAAATATAAAGGCGTTTGGCCAGTGGGGTACCCCATACCAGAAAATGGTATGCCAAATATGCAACTTTCCCTTTTTTTGTGCTATTTTATAACCCATGCAATCTTGAAATAAAAAGGCAAAAAAAGACGTAAGCCCAGTAGCAATAAAAGGTCAGGCTCACCCTTGCAAAAAAAGTACGCTCGCACAGGCTCCGAAAACCATGTGTGAAAAAGGGATTGAGACAAAGATATTTTAGTTTTTAAATTTTCTAACTTTTTAAAACCTAATAAAACCTGACCAAAGAATAAAAGGTGGGTTGTCACTGGTGTTGCACAATGAAAGCTAAAAAACTGTGTTCCCACGTGAAAAATGATCGTGTTTCTGCAATGTTTGCTTGTGCATTTTATAGTTTCATAGTTTATACGGTTGAAAAAAAGACACTTGTCCATCAAGTTCAACCAAAGAAGGGATAGGGATTGGATGAGGAAGGTATTAGGGGAAACCAATTCTATATAACAAACAATCAATGTTATATAGGGGAAAAGGCATCTAGACACTTCTTGAAGCTCTCTGCTGGCTGCTGTGCCCCGCGCCTGAGGCAGGCATTACACAGAAGTGACCGTTCTATTAGTAAAAAAGCCCTGATTAAACCGTGTTTCTCCAGACAGAGACAGTGCCCCCCGTCTGTTTGGATTGGATGTAATCGTGAAAAAATTACCACCAGATTATGTATGGCCATTCTATATATATAAATTAATCATGTCCACTCTAGTCGTCTCTTTTCCAGACTAAATAAATCTATTCTTTTTGCTTGTCCGCATTAACTTAGACCCTCCATACTTCATTGTTGTGGCTATAAGTTGAACCCTCTCCAGCTCAGGGATCCTTTTTTATGAGGACCGGTTGCCCAGCAGAAGGAAACTGACAAGCATATTCCAGGTGGGGCCAACAAGGCCTTGGACAGTGGTAATATTTACATCCATATCACGCGGAGAGTCCATACCCCACTATTTGACATGACAAGATCCTACTAGCTTAGAGGCAGCTGATTGACATTGCATATGCAGTTATCAATTTATGATCTACTAGTACCCCCAGTCCTTCTCAAAACAAGGGACTCTTCCAGATTAATCCACAAGGACATATTTTGCCTTTGGATTATGGCCCCAGGTGCATAACTAATGCTCCAAATTAAACCTCATTGCCAAGTGGATGACCACATTCAGTTTGTCCAAGTCCCCCTGCAGAGCTATGAACATCCTCCATTAGACCTGTATTACACTACACGCTGGTGTCATCTGCCAAAAAGTAGACACAGTGCACTATTAATTCTACCTAATATTCCTTAATAAATATATTAGATAGAGTGGGCCAGCACAGAACCCTGGGGTCCACCAAGCAAACTGGTGACCCATTCCGAGTAGGAATCATTGACCACAATCTCCTGGATATGATTCCTCATCCAGTTTCAATCCAATTGCAAATTATTTCTGCCAAAACCAATAGCCCTAATTTACCCATCAGGCGTCTATGAGGAACAGTTGTCAATGCCTTTGCATTTGGATTTTTTACAGTTCCCAGTGACACAGGAATGGAATAGAAAACCAACCCTAGGAAGTACAATTTATCACACAGAAAACAAGCCCCTCATATTAAGCTATGTACAAGGAAAATTCTTTAAAGGACTGGCAGACGTGAAAAATGGAAACGCAAAAAAATGAAAATGAACACCGGGTTCCTTAAAGAGCATTCTATTAACATTAATGAAGGACTGTAGCAAATGAGCCTGAGGGGCACCAGGCTCTATAGGTGTTAAGGAGCCGGGAGCCTTATCTGGGGGAGATGTCTTAACAGAAGGAAACCTGAAAATATGCTTAATATCTAATGTTAGAGACAATATCTTTAAAATAGAGCAAATGTCCTAATACTATCAAAGATTTAGACTCGAATAGGCGGTAAGGGAACCTAGACCCAGGAGCATTTGGTCCTGAATTATCTCCCCGATAATTAAACAGGACTTAAACATAAGCTTACAGAAGACCTGTCACCTAGAAATTGCGGCACTAAGAGCTGTAACAGCTCCTAGTGCTGAACAAGCGCCGCAAGTGAGTGATGCGTTATGGAAACCCTATGGTAACGCATATAACCAACGGCGGGGGGAACAGTGTAAGCATCAGACAGGGGTAACAGGTAATCAGGGGGAGGGGGTGGGTGGTGGTTAGGGCGGTGACCTGCCGCATGACGAAGTCAGTAACTGCGGCTATGGAGCGCGGGGGGCCGCTCGGGGTAGAGGCAGCGCTCGGACACAACCCCTAATGAATACATCGGGACAGATTTGCGGAGCTGATACATTGTACTCTTTGCAGTGTTGAGATAGCGCTACCGGAGGTTTCGGTAACGCTATCACTCCTCTAGCATGCTGGCGTTTTTGCAAACACTAGGAGCTGTTACCTTATAAGCGATACTAGTGCAGACATTGGGGTGAACAGGTCCTCTTTAAAAACGTTTTTGTTATCGGGGAGGGGGTTGATAATAGTGAAGTCCTCATTTGACAATCTTGCCACAAGATAAGATTTAAGGATTGCACAAAATTATGAAGGATAAGAATCCCTAGGGCATTGATGGAGAACCATTTTGGAGAATGAGTGCCCAAACTACAACCAAAATCCAATTATTAACGTACACGTGACACATTGCTTTTAAGCAGTAGTTGTGTTGAACGTTTTCCCATCGTTCAATCGATCGGTTTCCAGCTGAGGCCACAAAACATTTGAAAAAAGAGGAGGGCAAATTCAGATTTCGTGTGGAGATTCTCTCCAGGGGTCCTCTTGTAGAGGAAGAATAGTGGGTCTAGCAGAGTGACTCCAAAGATGAATGCACTTTTGCAAATCTTCTCACTTTTCCAGTGGTCCAAACAGCCAATTAAGTGTCGCTTTTAAAAATAGCACTAAGAGCCAGCAGCTCGTAAGCGCCCCAGGACTCAGGAAAATTTGGTGGATTGTCCTGTTTGGTGAACGCTGTCCTGGGTAATGGCCGGTTACCCACCAGAAATGCTCGAGGGCCACCTCTGGCACCGTGCAAAGGTTCACCACCATTGCCCTAGGGTGGAATCCTTTGGCTTGGGAATATGTTTTTTGCTTTTAGTTTTTCTAGTCCATCAGTTGTTGTAGCGTAAGTGCTGTACCTCCAGGGAGCTCTAGGGGAGGGGAGTGTGGGCGTTGAGGGCGTGTAGGTTGTGGTTTTATTTGGGCGTGTGGACCAGGGATCCCGCAGGCATCACCCCTCCTAGTGGCCTGCAGTTATATCTGTCAGTCACCGCACTAGGCTCAGGCGGGGTTTGGGTAGTGCACTTTTCGTGGTGTTAAAGTCTGTAACATAGCCCCTGTGTTTTGTAATTTGTGCCTCCTATGGACTGTTATATTTTAAGCATATGTTTTCTACGCACCCCATGACTTGGGTGAGTTAATGGATGATTTGGTAAGAAGTAGCTAGACTGCATTATTGATCGGATTATGGATTGGATTATGACAACAAATCGCGAAAGCACGGCCAGTATGATAGCACTATAGGCTATCAATGTCTCTGTGTTGTGTTTGAGTGCAGTTGATATAGATGTGGACAGCATGGAGAAAAACCATATTGCTATAATTTACTTACAATATCTTACATAGCCATGTATACATAGGTTACATGCCCTCGTTATAGCTTTATAATATCAATGTATGTGACATCCATTAGTTATTGTATTAGGTCAGTGGCGCAGGGATAGTAGACATATGTTAAATGCAGCAGCAAATTTGATTTTCGCCACATATTTTACAAAAGTTGATGGCGACATTAAATCCGGTTTCCTCCACCTACAAAGCTTATTTAGATCTTTACTAATAATATAAAATAAAAATTCATACAAGATTTTGGGGTTGAGTGATTGATAAATTGGAAGTTGACATGGCGAGGACCCCACCTACTTTTTGAGGGAAGTGGCAGAAAAATTGCTATTTTATTTTTGATTGTTTTTTTTTAGCTTCCAAAAATAGGTTAATTTTTTAACATAGGAAGTACAATTTACGCACAGAAACAAGCCCTCAGATAGCTCGTACAAGGAAATTCCTTAAAGACTGGCAGTGAAAAATGGGAAACTAAAAATGAAAATGAACTCCGTCCTTAAGGGCATCTATGAACAGGATGGAAGGATTGTATGCAAATGAGCGAGGGGGCACCAGGCTCTACAGGTGTTAATGGAGCCTGGAGCCATGTCATCCTGGTGGTTAGATGTCTTTAAAGGAAAACATGAAAAATCTGCTTAATATCTAATATTAGAGGCAATTCTTAATATGAGAAAATGTCAAACTATCAAAGAATTAGACTAGACATGGGATAAACATTATCTGTTATGGGGTGATTATGGATGGATATGATCAAACAGAGGCACAAAGCACCGGACAGTAGTATAGCATAAGGCCTATCAATGTCTCTGAGTTGTGTCTGGGTGCAGTCTGATATAGATGTGGACAGCATTTGTATGAAACCATATGCTCTAATGTCTTTCCCACCAGCTTCCAACTCTCTTGTCTCTACACCCCCTCCCTTTTCGCTACCCTTTTCATATTTCCACTTTGACCTTCCCCTAATCACCCAATTCTTCTCCCGGCCACCATCTCTCTTACTTCCATCCCCCTTATATATAAAATAATCCTTACCAAGCCATGTACCATAGGTTAAAGCCGGAGTTATGCTTATAATATCAATGTATGTGACATCCATTAGTATTTATAGGTTCAGTGGCGCGGATAGTAGAAATATGTGAAGAAAAGAAAAATGCAGCAAATTGATTTTCGCCACATATTTTACAAACGACTGTATGGCAGACATTTAAATCCGTCCACCTTCAAGCCTTATTTGATCTTTAAAATAATAATAATATAATTAGTACAAGATTTTTCGGGGGGTTGATTGTGGATAAATTGGAAGGTGTACTTGCTGAGACCCACCACTTTTGAGGAGTGGCAGGAAGAAAAAGTGCATTTATTATGCTTCAAAAATATTAAGTTTTTACACTGGACAAGCGCGACAGATGAGTTTTCCTTCCCATAAATTTTCTGCAGTCTTGGCATGTTCGTCTAAGTATTTTTCTCAACATTAATTCTTTGGTGTTCTAGCATCATTACAACTACCGTATATACTCGAGTTAAGCCGACTGAGATAAGACGAGGTGGGTAAATGCATTAGTAACAGCCCCCCCAGTATATAGCCAGCAAGACCCCCAGTAAAATAAGCCAGCCCAGCCTTGCCCCCCTCTGTAGTAGACAGCCAGCCAGCCTGCCCACTGTAGTATACAGCCAGCCCATCTGCCCCCCTGTGACATACAGCCAGCCCCAGCCTTGCACCCTGTAATATACAGCAGCCAGCGCACCCCCCTGTTAGTATACAGCCTGCCCAGCCCATGCCCCCCTGTGTAGTATGTACAGCAGACCAGCCTGCCCCCTGTAGTAACAGCCAGCCCAGCCTGCCCCCCGGTAGTATACAGCCTGCCCAGCCTGCCCCCCTGTAGTAATACAGCCAGCCCAGCACTTGCCCACATGTTAGTATACAGCCAGGCCAGCCTGCCCCTTGTAGTATACGGCCAGCCAGGCGGCCCCCCCCTGTAGTATATCGTATACAGCCAGCCCAGCCTGCCCCCCGGTAGGATACAGCCAAGCCCAGCCTGCTCCCCCTGTATAAGAGAGCCCAGACTTGCCCCGCGACTGTTCTACTTTCTTATAACAGGGCGGGCAGGACCGTGGCCATGTTATCTGCCGGAGGCGCTGCCAGCCGTCATACTATGCGCCTGCCGCCTTGTTATAGAAGACAAGGAGACCGAGCTGACTAACCCCGGCCAATGATTTTAGCTAACATCGTCTGCTCTTTTTGTAGCTCCGCCGTTTTATATCCTATCTGACCGGAACCCCCCCCCCCTCCCCACGAGAATTGTGACCTCCCACCCTTTCACCTCTTCTCTCCCCCTTTCGACGCCCTTCACTCCCCCCCTGACCATCGCACCCTATTCCTCCTCTTTCTCTCTCCCCCCCGAATCTACCTCCCCCATTCCCCGTTTCGAGTCTCTCCTCAACCCCCACTCGCCCAGGACAATGCTTCAATAAGCACCCCCACTTTTTGTTGGGCCTCCCAACTCTGCCTCGGATAAGCAAGAAAGCTTTACGGCAATTCCTATGTTTATGCATCACACGTGACATGTTTTCTGGTTCTAGCACAGAATCCTAGGATCTTCATACTCGCCTCATTGTTCTCCCCCCCCCTCCCCTCGTCTCATTTCCCCCCATACCATCCCCCCATACCTCTTCCTCCAATATACACGGCCTTTCTCCCGCCTCATAATCCCTTTACTCCATTTTCCCCTTTTTTTATGCCCACTGTCCCCACGCCTGCGGTCCCATCCAATCACAGCCAATCACAGCCATTGCACAGCAATCACAGGCGTCACAACCAAAATCCAGCCCTTCACAGGGGCGATCAAACTAATCACAGCCCATTCAACAGGCGAATCACAGCCATTCACAGCCATTCACAGGCGATAACAGCCAATCACAGCCAATCACAGCGATCACAGGCGATTTCACAGCCAATCCCAGCCGATCACAGCCAATCACAGCCAATCACAGCCATTCACAGCAGTAATCACAGCCAATAAGCATGCGATCACAACCAATCACAGCCATTACAGGCGAGTCCAGCAATCAGAAGCCATTCACAGCCAAGTCACAGCCATCACAGCCAAGCAACAGCCAATCACATGCAAATCACAGGCCATCACAGGAGATCAAAGTACATTCACAGCCATTCACAGCCACAGCAACACAGCCATTCAACAGCCATCACAAGGCGATCACAGCCCATCACATGCCCATTCACAAGCCAATCACAGCACAACTCACAGCACATTCACAGCCAATCACACCATTCACAGGCCATTGCACAGGCGATTCACAGCCATTCACAGACCAACACAGACAATTCACAGCCAATTTCAGCCATCACACCAATCATAGCCAATCAACAGCCATTCCACTAGCCAATCAAGCTCTATGGCACAGCCAATCACAGCCACAATCACCGCCAACACAGCAAGCTGTGTTTTTCCTGAGTCCTGATCTTTCTGACAGATGGTAATTCGGTCATTTTAGTTCATTTTCTATAATGCTTAACAATAAGAGTTTTAACCTGATGGTATTTTTGTATTTTTTGTGCTTAACTCGGTTTGCTGCACCTTGTTGTGAGATGGTGTTTCTACTCTCCGAAGAGATCGATACAGCAGTTCCTTTGTGCTGATGAGCTGATAACTTTGTGGAGCCTCTTATCTAGCTCCTGCTCCTCTCTTGCAGTATCCTGTTGGTTACTGCGTAATGGTCTACATCCGTCCACCTGTCAGGAGCGGTGGTGACGTCATGATATTATGTCGAAAAAAATGATGAGAAGCTGATAAAAGACGCCAGTGAAGAAGGACGGGATGGAGACCAACGCCAAAGGGCCATGAGAGCCCAAGACCCAAAACAGAAGACGATCAAGCAACAGTCATCACATGTTACCATCAATCAAATGTAAGATACCCCCGGTCAATTACACAGCATCCTCATAAGGACCTTTTTGATTGATAGTAGGATTACGGATGAGTTAGCCCAGAAATAGCTCAGGAGCAGGAGGAGAAGACCGTGGTCACGGGGGCAATGTCTGCTGGGGGAGATGGAGATGTGAAGGATCTGGCTTCGGTGCTGGTGTTATACGGATGGTGGCGGAGGAGGAGCAGGATGGTCCTCATAATATTCATATCGTACATAGATGGATCTGGCAACTGGAGATGTTTGATGGTTATTATTATAATAATAAGAACAATACATACAGGATCGGGAGGAAATCTCTACCGTAGTGATGTTCTCGACAGTGGTGGAGATGTGGATTTAGTTAAAGATGAATCCAGTTTACAGGGGTGATGGGATTATAGTTATAAACCCCCATTATACTCACTACTGATTACACCTACCGCATTAGGGCCGCAATTGCACGAGGGGGATGATGATGAAGTTCCCACTAGCGGCAGATGACTGGGCATGGATCGGTGGCGGTTAGATGCCTGAAGCTGAAGTACAGACCTGCTTATAAGCTGGCAAGTCCCTACTATTCGAAAAAATCTATTTGCATTGGTAACTTTAAGGCATCCGAGTTGCAAATTTGATTTGTACAGAGCGGACGCCGCAAGAAGGTCAGTAGGTGTCGTTTGATAACACAGGCCTGGTGTGATGACATCCCCCCAAACAACACTCCACCTGTTAGGCTGAAGACGCTGTCTGTGGGAAGGATGCAAGCAGGTAGAGAAGATTGACAGCTGGCGGAGGGAGACCCAGAGCTGAGATTCATGTTATTGTTTATTGCCAAAATTTTTTAATGGTGTGCGGGGGGTTCATACCCACTGATAAGAATATGGAGGGCTGTTTATACTGATAAAATATAAATCCTAGGGGGGTCATATACTAATTAAATATAGGGGAGAATTACATATCATTACTATGGGGTGATTATATATCAATACTAGGGGGGCTGCGTATTAGTATATATGAAGACTATGGGGAGTTGTTATAAATAATACTAATATCATTAAACAAGGGGGTGGTATATTATATCATGTTTTAGGTGGCTTAAGAGGATGGTATAACTAAACCTAAGCATAAAATGTGGCTGTATATAGGGTACTGTACATACATTTATTTTGCTTTTTTATACTAATGGTAAAGGCCAAAACACACTGTGGTACAATGTGACCATTGCACCCCTGTAAGTGGCTGTGGTTAGTTTTAGGGGCGCAGTGTTGGAGTGCTGCAAGAAGAAGCTGGATAAAATCTGGCAGGAAATTATTCCTGATGGAGCTATTTGTCTAGCCTGCCAGTGATAATAGATTTACAGACACAGGACACCTATTTAATCTATCACCTAACTCGTCCCCACTGTTGCGCGGCAGACTAAGGATAGTATGTGTTATACTACATACACACAACACACAGGTACACATCACATCACAAAAAATCATAGTAATTGTAGTTTTCGGTTTGAAAAAAGGCAAAGTCCATCAAATTGGCAAGTAAGGGAAGGGATTGGATGAGGAAGGGATTTAGGGGAAACATTCTATATAACAACCATCAAAGTATTTTAGGTGTAAAAAGGGATGCTTAGACTTAGAGATGAGCAGGTAAACATACTCGTCATGAGTGATGCGGGTTTGGGAGCATAGTGTACTTCGAAAAACTGCTCGTTGGGCGGAACGTAATGACTTCGCTACCGCTCGAGAAAAAAAAGCTGTTTTGTTTGCTTTTGGGCGCGCCAGAAACAGAGCCAATCACAAGCCAGGAGACTCATGCACTCGTATCAGCATGACGTGGTACCTACACGTCGATAGCAGTGGTTGGCTGGCCAGATCAGGTGACCCGGGAGACTAGCGTCTGCACCGCGCTGATTGCTCGGATCATTCTGGCGTTGGATGCGCTAGGGAGAGAGTGCTGCTTGTCCGGGAAAGCTTAGGCGTGTGTTCTATTAGAATAGTGTTAGGCAGAGTGAGTGAGTTACAAGAACGCGCCCAACAGCCTTCTGGAGGGTTACAATTTAATAAAGTTTATAATTTTTTTATTTTTTTTATTTGCAGCTACACCATATGTGAGGAATATTGTTGGCAGGGGGACCTGGATACCGTTGGTGTAGCTCTTAGGACAAACATATCCACATTCAAACACCAAGTTGTAGTGGGGAAAATGTATTATGGTTTGTTGTAGTAAAATTTTTTTAGGCTTGAGTCTGCTGATTTTTTTGTTTTTTTTAACCTTTTTATTTATTTTATAGCTCAAATCATCTTTGCAAAGCACAAAATCAGTTTTGTGTTGCTGTCAGTTGTAGGTTAGCAACTAGCCCATTAGCATATTAGGATGATAGATCGGTTTTGTTAAAAAAAATAAAAATAAAAAACTAAAAAAAAATAGAACACAATTTTTGGGTTTTTTTTCAAATTTACACTTTTAATTTATTTGGAAAAACAATTTTTTTGTTTTGTTTTGAAACCGAGGGATAGGGGTGGGTAGAGGACGGAGGGCGTGGACGTGGGCCGGTCCAACTAGCTGCGGGGGGGTCAGGAGGCCGTGGTCCTGGGCGGGGTGATTGAGAGTTGAGTGAGTTTTTGGGCGACACACTGCTGTATGAGGAGCAGGGAGGAACGCCCGCAGAGCTACACTCCCTAGGTTCTGTCTTGAAGTTACTGGGATACTGGGATATTGGTATTATAGAGAGCACGGTGAGCCAGCAGAAGCAGCAGACAGAACAGAAAGACCAGAACAGAACAGAAAGACGCAGAACCAGAACCAGAGCATGAAAATTTTCCAGTGCAAAGAGAGGTGATGTCCGTAGTGGATTGCGGAAAATGCTTTTAGACCATTTTGACACATGTCAGTCTTCCACGCGTCCACCCACTCACGAAATCAGCACCATCCTCCAGCTCCTTCCACTCAGCATCTTCCCCCCAGTATGGCCCCCTCCCGAAAAATCGGCTGTGAACCGGCATCATCATACTTGAGAAACGTTTTCTGGACCCTTCCCACAGTCACAAACCACTGTACCGGTTGACTGCTGAGCATTATTTTCCGATGGCCAGGTTTTCCACCCAGTGAGTCTGTGGGTGATGATGACATTCTTGACCCGTAGGTGGAAGAAGTAGTGGTAACTTGTTTGCTGTGAAAGACGAGAGGTTGTCGGACGATGGTGTCGGACGAGAGAGCACGGTGTCCAGACAGTGGTGAAGGTGTTGTCAGGGCAGGAAAGTACGGAGGGGGGTGGGTGTGGGGTAGGAGGATGATGGATCGGAGGATGATGAGTGGGGTGACAGCCCCAAGCTGGGGTGATAGGTCGGGTGAACACAGTGCTTATGAGCGGAGGCGGAAGTCCGAGTAGAAGAACAGGTTGGGAAGAGGTGGAGTGGTCGGGCCCCAGACGGAGGAGGCAGGGCAGAGCTGGGGCATCATCAGCGCCAAATGTTGACCAAGGTCAAGCCCAAAAGCGAAGGCTCTTATTAGAATTTTCAGAAGTATGGAGGGGGTTCTTTAAAGAAACACCGGATATGACCGACGGATGTGGCGTGCTTTGCTTGCAAAACTTTCAACCAGGATCAGCAGGGGTTCCACACTACTAGCTTAACTACCAACCAGTATGCGCATGGCATCTGAATGCTAAAAACACCCCACTCAATGGCCACCGAAGCCTGTTCACCTCCGCGCCGGGCGCCAGCCACCACTGCTCCTTCCCCCTGTGTCATCTGCTAGTCAGCCCACCCTGACCAGGACCCCCGGCACCCCACCTGAAAAGACCTTCCCGTGCGTAAAAACCCCATCTTCGCTCTCCACGATCTCCTCCAGCAGCAATCTCCAGCGTTCAGCTCTCCTAACCCAGACGCTGGAGCGCAAAAGGAGAGTTATAGCGCCAAACCGACACACCCACACGCCCCAAGCACTCTCAAGTACATCTCCAAGAAGTTGCTTAGCCGGGAGATGCTGCCTATAGGCTGTAAGAGACGAGGGCCTTTCGAAAACCTCACTGGCGGCGGCCGCCCCCCTCGGTATTCGGTCCCCAGCCGCCACTACCTTTTCACGATTTGTGCCGTCCCAGCCCTGACACAAGCACTGTGTAAAGAAATCATCCGTTGCCCTGACCAAACGCCGTTCTGACAAGGTCCACCTGGACCAGGACAACGTGGAACGAGTGCATGGCTTTGCCGAGGCAGGCCACTAGATATCGCTGACGGAAATTGGGTTAACTTTGGTGGAGGCTGGGACCGAGTCTGACCTGGGCTGGTCATATACTGCCGACGCCGAGAGGATGCGGGGACCTTCCTCGCGTCAGGTCTCAAAGGACCCTACCATGCTACTACTCCTCCCCCCACAACCCCCTCCTCCACACTTACTCCTCTCGAAAGTTACCATTCCAGGGGCATGGCCGCCACGCCATCAGTCATGGTAATAGGGGTTTAGCTCTACCGGACAAACACAGCAGCAGTTGCCGCATCGCTTTAAGCGGACAGCAAAGGCAGGCGGTGTTGCTGTGGCTCAACCTGCTGCTGAGCCTAGGACGAATTATTATATTAAAGGCTAGGCGATTAAAGGCACACCGCCCTAATGAGAAGTACAGGAGTCACATCACGACGAGAGAACTGATCTGTGGCTGGGCACCGATGAACTGACCTGAAAGCCAGGCATGATGGTATGTGCCTTGTGAAACGGCCCGTAACATGGTGGCGGCCTCATGCAACTCGGCAGACGACAACATTGAATGCCTGGCCCATGTGTTTGTTAATTAAATATATAGTCAGCGGTTTTCCTCAAGGACATACCCCCATCTGTCTGATTTGCTCACGAAAGGATTGCGCCGCATCTGTGCGCATTTTCAATTTGCAGGAAGTCCAGCACAGATCTGCACTCTCAGGCCAGCGCAGCGCCGCCTCCACCTGCGAAACCGCTCACCGGACTGTTTGTGCGACGTGGGCCACACGAGGTGGAATTCACACTAACCATTGTTATCAGAGATTATTTACCAGCCAGCAGCAGAGCGATATTGTTAGGACTGCCATAAGATTTCAATTCCACCAGAATGGTAGTAGGTCAGTCAGCTTCCTCAAGTTACATGGAAGGAGTGGATGGTGGATGTCGATTTCTGAGACAGGGCTGAGACTTCGAGGAAAGATACTATCAATGAAGTTGAGGAGAGGTAAGAAATACTGCATATGCTATGGTTTGGATAATTCCCAAATTAATGAGGTTGTTCACTTTTACAAATAAATATTTTGTGGTGAAGAGTTCTACCATTTTCCAATATACTTCCTGATTTAATTCCTCACTGTTTTCTAGATCTCTGCTTGCTGTAATACCATAGGAAGCTTCATTGTTTGCTTCCTATAAAATTGGTCCATGATCATGTGATGTCACACAGGTGCACAGCTTGTTACATCCCTGGTCACGTGATGTCACGCAGGTGCACGGCTCTTTATATCCCTGGTCCTGTGATGTCACAAAGGTGCACAGTTTGTTACATCCATTGTCACGTGATGTCGCACAGGTGCACGGCTTGTAATATATCCCTGTTCTTGTGATGTCACACAGGTGCACAGCTCGTTATATCCCTGGTCATGTGATATCACACAGGTGCACGGCTCATTATATCCCTTGTCATGTGATGTCACACAGGTGCACAGCTTGTTATATCCCTGGTCACGTGATGTCACACAAGTGAATAGCTCATTATATCTCTTGTCATGTGATGTCACACGGTGCACGACTCGTAATATCCCTGGTCATGTGATGTCACACAGGTGCATGGCTCATTATATCTCTGGTTAACAGGCTGTAGAAAGTTGGAGCAGGAGTTGGGAGGTCCCACTTGTCATGAAGGTGGCGTGAAGGGGGAAATCATAACGATTACTGGCGGTTCGCTAGTAATTGCGAATATTTCAGGGGTTGATAAATCTTCCGCTGTTTACTTCTTGTTATGAATTGTCTGTTCTTGGGAGGTAACACAGCCTGGCAGATCACAGGAGGACCAGATTACAGGAGGATCTACATGATGTTTATGAAGCTCTATAGAGAGAAGCTGACATAGCCGGATATATTGCTGCAGGTCACAATTTTTTTAAATAAACCCAGAGCTTCATTAACCATCATACTGTTCAGCACTGATCTACTATGTTCTATAAGTGTTGATTCTCTATAATCTGAAAAATCAGGAATGACCGTACAATGAATATACCATAAGTATAAGAAATAATACATTTATGGCTTATAGGAACATGTGCTAACTGGATCTGTTCAATCCTCAGGTACAGAGATATTTCATTTGAGGAAGAAGAAGCGGAGAGAGAACAGTGGATTATTAAAATTCACAAAAAGGAAATCTCCTGAAGTTAAAGAGGAAGAGTTTTTAATATTTTTCATACAATGAGATTGGTGACATTGGGGCACATTTACTTTCCCGGTCCTTGCGCGATCCCCGATCCGGAATGTCCGCGAGGATGAATTCTGCTGCAATTCAAGTAGATTGTGCGCCCGATATCCTGCATGTGTCACTTCCCCGCTCAGGTCCGCTGGAGTTCACCTTTTTCTTCCTGGTGCATCTAAGTGCTTGGGCTTGCAACACAATTTGAAAGTTAAATCCCGACACAAATGTCTATGTGTGTACTGTGTACATGGCTATGTGTGTACTGTGTACATGTCTATGTGTGTACTGTGTACATGGCTATGTCTGTACTGTGTACATGTCTATGTCTGTACTGTGTACATGTCTATGTGTGTACTGTGTACATGGCTATGTGTGTACTGTGTACATGCCTGTGTGTGTACTGTGTACATGGCTATGTGTGTACTGTGTACATGGCTATGTGTGTACTGTGTACATGTCTATGTGTGTACTGTGTACATGGCTTCGTGTACAGTCTGTGTGAGTAGTACAGTTTGTACATGTCTGTGGGTGTACAAGGCATGTCTATAGGTGACATGGATATGTGAGTAGCAGCTGTGCTTTATGAATGCAGGCTTGGCTACCATTCAAGCAAAATTTGTAAAGCCGCGGTTACTACCCACGGCCACAACAAAGGGCCAGGAGCGACCCGTTTGTGGGCTGAGAGGCATGCTAGAATTGAACAGCTGATCTGTCGGGGGGGCACACAGATTCAGATGATAGGCTATCCAATAAAAAAAAAAACATGAACACAAACATTTTGCTAGAATATCTATGTATTAAAAGATTTGTTCCTATTCCAGTGTCAAAATGATCATTTTTTTTTTCCCCGTGCTCTGCACCAACCCGATTAGGACCGATAATGTCCCCTTGTTCTGTGTTTCTGACCCGCTTTGCGTTTGTAACATGGCCAAACTGGTTCTGGACCACGACATTTATAGCCTGCCAGGAGTGAAGGCACAGTAAACGCCCTGTCTGGAACTGGACTAGTAAATTTTATCCTTTTTTGTGGGGGGCTCTTCAGAAGTCCTTGAAAACCCCTTTGGAAATCTGTAAATGTGATACAAAAAAAGACTCCATAGCGTAGATTACGAGGGGTAGTGCGGAAGTGTTGAGAGGGGCGATCTAGTTTTGTGCTACATTCTGCGAGCTCGAATGACTTGAAGGTCTAATTTGCATATTTTTTTATACTATACTCTAAAAACTTGAGCAATGAATAGTTATTGCACATCTCGACATATGATGTACATGGAACGAGTATATATCAAACTGAAAATTGATTGTTGGCACGGCTGTCTGTGAGTATTGTTTTTGTTTAATCGAAAATGTTTTATTTTTTCATATACTGCTGAGGTTGAAACTAAGAAAGATGTTTGACTATGGCTGAAGTGATCAAATCCACATGCTGTCCACAAAGGAGTGAAAAGACCCCCCACAGCTGCTGTTGCATCTCTATTAGTCAAGGTTGACATCTATTTTTAAAGAGGGATTTACGACTGTATATCTGTGTCTCCGATGCCCATGTAATATTTACAACCAATGGACTATGGGACATTACTTCTTTATCCTAAGTAATTTAGCATGTGTCTGCCCCACTGCAGGTGTTTCTGTCTAATACTGGGGTGACACAAATAAAAGCATCTCACATCTGCCTTACCTTTGATGGCAACAGTACGAGAGACGAGATATGATACCAGCGATTGTCTTGGTTTGATCTCTCCTGGCTCAATCTGTGATGTTATCAGTCATTAGAGAACTGAGGTGGGTGAACAAGGGCAGAACTGACACGGCTGGGCAATACAGTTAATTGCATTTATGAATATTATTAAGGTAATAATGAATCTGTCTGGAGGATTGTTCACGTCTTTCTAATTTTGATTCTGGGCAATCTAAGTTAAGTTGGCCATAAAAAAAAGTTAATGGATGTTATTCGTAATATTTAAAATCCGATAACCTTTTCATGCTCTGTTTTGTAGATACGTTATGGAATCTAGGGATAGAGACCAGGGACGGTTTTATGTTGCTCTTATGAAGAATCCAGCCTAGCAGTCAATGCAGGGGATCCAATAACTGTATCACCTTGTTGAAACTGATATGAATAGGGGACTGTTTCATGTGACATGCGTTCGGGGCGGTCACCTCTGCAGCCCCATTCTCTGGTCGATTGATGACCCCTTTTCTTGGGTCCAATAAAGTATTGTAGAAACTGTGTAGAAACGCATGCTTAGAGGAAAATTGACAGCAAACTATTGGGATTACTAGAAAAACGTATATGTAAACAATTATATATAGACCAATAGGATAGGAAGAACATCAGTGTCAATGAAATAGGACACTTGTCACCTTTTGTGAATCCCAATCGAATTTTTGTAAGTGTCGGATAACCCCTTGAATATATATGTGATGTATTTTTATGAAAATATTTATTTAATCGTACTGAAATAAAATTACATTTAAACCTCTTCTTGTTTTGCTTTTTCATTATAATAAAGCAACTTGTTCGAACCCAGTTTCTTGTGGATGGTGCCAACAAGACGGACATCTGCCAAGGAGCAGATAAGTCTTCATAGGGATCAGGGTCGTGGGTAGCGATTAATGGCCCAGTTTCACCGAAACGTAACGATCATTCAGAACTGTATAGTCTCAGTGGGGGCCTAAGCTCTGTAGGATGACTCGTCTTATTACCAGTAGGATGGGAAGTCAATGCTAGTAGGTCCTCATAGGACTTGTTCCCCTCATTGTCCGTACTGCCTTTCCAAACATCTGCGTTTAGTACTGATAGAACGACAGTGAGTGCAAGTCTGTTGATGGTAACAATTAAATACTGTATGGTATTCTAAGATTTAGGTTTGGGATCGATTTAAAATGATAAGCCAAATGTTTGGCACTTTAAGGGTTAGTTCATTTTGAATGTTCAGTGATCCATCTATCCTGGGATTAATGTTAGGCTGGCTTTTTATTGAAGAATGGTTAGTTCATTGTCAGACACTATATTGGATTAATGCCTCCAGTGGCCTTTTACACAACCAGTGACTACTTCATGTAAGCCTAATAGCTAGGGCTTTTTTGTAGGAACCTGAAAATGTATTGAAAACGTTTAAGCGCAATGTCTCCATTATGGCATAAAACCATAGCTACCCCAAACCTACAGCACCAGACTTTAGCAGAGCGTACAGTAGAGCAATTAATGAAGCGCAAACACAGTCAGCTGCAGAAGTATCGCGCGCTTTCCATCGGCCATGGCCACATGCAGGGGAGGATCATATTACCTCTTGCCAGAAGTCTCGCGGCCTTTTTTTTATGAGAGCCTGGGAAAAGTAAGCCAAACATCAGAGCATTAACTAAGTTCCTGGGCCTTAGCACATTCGTAAGGCCTACAATGTGATATCTAAAATATTGGATTCTTTTTGGCCCTGGGACATTATCTCAACCTCTGAGCTACTAAATTGATTGCACATTTTTAAAGCATTTTTTGGAGGTTGACCAATTGAAAAAAGAGGTGTAAAGAAGAACAGAGAAATCGATGCCAGTCCCCTGATGGTGTAGATGCGCCACAGACCATTGCTCGATGTGTTAAAATTTTGATTCTTGAGAATGATCCTAATGAATATCTTTTTCTTTTTGACCGTAATGGAAGAGGTGGTGTATTTCTGTATTTACTATAGTATGTGCCCATGTCTAAGGCTTAACAATAGAAGTCAGCAACAGAATTGGGGGGAAAGAATGCATTGACCAATGCAAAATATCCCGTACCTCATTTACAAGTCTGGTTCAAACTTGACTACAAAATTGGCCCAGGGAATGCCAAGGTTAATTAATGACAGTATCAAGAAAGAAATGTTACAGAACAAAAACTGACGATTTGCTCGGCTCGCAGCCAAAGTTTATTTAATCCTGGCATGAATGTCCTGTACGAGGGTCTACGTGGTCTTAACAAACAATAGATAGGCAGGTAGTTGGCGATTGGTAAGAAGTGTAACCTCTTAAGGGACTCCCAAAGTACAGGTATCCTCAAGAGATGGATGGAGGCTGTAGTGTAGAAAGGTTCACAGGCTGGACCCTCTCTGTAAGTGCAAGGAATCGAGGCCATGTCGGGTACCTCGTGTCAAAAAAGTCCTGAACGATCAAAATATAAAGGCGTTTGGCCAGTGGGGTACCCCATACCAGAAAATGGTATGCCAAATATGCAACTTTCCCTTTTTTTGTGCTATTTTATAACCCATGCAATCTTGAAATAAAAAGGCAAAAAAAGACGTAAGCCCAGTAGCAATAAAAGGTCAGGCTCACCCTTGCAAAAAAAGTACGCTCGCACAGGCTCCGAAAACCATGTGTGAAAAAGGGATTGAGACAAAGATATTTTAGTTTTTAAATTTTCTAACTTTTTAAAACCTAATAAAACCTGACCAAAGAATAAAAGGTGGGTTGTCACTGGTGTTGCACAATGAAAGCTAAAAAACTGTGTTCCCACGTGAAAAATGATCGTGTTTCTGCAATGTTTGCTTGTGCATTTTATAGTTTCATAGTTTATACGGTTGAAAAAAAGACACTTGTCCATCAAGTTCAACCAAAGAAGGGATAGGGATTGGATGAGGAAGGTATTAGGGGAAACCAATTCTATATAACAAACAATCAATGTTATATAGGGGAAAAGGCATCTAGACACTTCTTGAAGCTCTCTGCTGGCTGCTGTGCCCCGCGCCTGAGGCAGGCATTACACAGAAGTGACCGTTCTATTAGTAAAAAAGCCCTGATTAAACCGTGTTTCTCCAGACAGAGACAGTGCCCCCCGTCTGTTTGGATTGGATGTAATCGTGAAAAAATTACCACCAGATTATGTATGGCCATTCTATATATATAAATTAATCATGTCCACTCTAGTCGTCTCTTTTCCAGACTAAATAAATCTATTCTTTTTGCTTGTCCGCATTAACTTAGACCCTCCATACTTCATTGTTGTGGCTATAAGTTGAACCCTCTCCAGCTCAGGGATCCTTTTTTATGAGGACCGGTTGCCCAGCAGAAGGAAACTGACAAGCATATTCCAGGTGGGGCCAACAAGGCCTTGGACAGTGGTAATATTTACATCCATATCACGCGGAGAGTCCATACCCCACTATTTGACATGACAAGATCCTACTAGCTTAGAGGCAGCTGATTGACATTGCATATGCAGTTATCAATTTATGATCTACTAGTACCCCCAGTCCTTCTCAAAACAAGGGACTCTTCCAGATTAATCCACAAGGACATATTTTGCCTTTGGATTATGGCCCCAGGTGCATAACTAATGCTCCAAATTAAACCTCATTGCCAAGTGGATGACCACATTCAGTTTGTCCAAGTCCCCCTGCAGAGCTATGAACATCCTCCATTAGACCTGTATTACACTACACGCTGGTGTCATCTGCCAAAAAGTAGACACAGTGCACTATTAATTCTACCTAATATTCCTTAATAAATATATTAGATAGAGTGGGCCAGCACAGAACCCTGGGGTCCACCAAGCAAACTGGTGACCCATTCCGAGTAGGAATCATTGACCACAATCTCCTGGATATGATTCCTCATCCAGTTTCAATCCAATTGCAAATTATTTCTGCCAAAACCAATAGCCCTAATTTACCCATCAGGCGTCTATGAGGAACAGTTGTCAATGCCTTTGCATTTGGATTTTTTACAGTTCCCAGTGACACAGGAATGGAATAGAAAACCAACCCTAGGAAGTACAATTTATCACACAGAAAACAAGCCCCTCATATTAAGCTATGTACAAGGAAAATTCTTTAAAGGACTGGCAGACGTGAAAAATGGAAACGCAAAAAAATGAAAATGAACACCGGGTTCCTTAAAGAGCATTCTATTAACATTAATGAAGGACTGTAGCAAATGAGCCTGAGGGGCACCAGGCTCTATAGGTGTTAAGGAGCCGGGAGCCTTATCTGGGGGAGATGTCTTAACAGAAGGAAACCTGAAAATATGCTTAATATCTAATGTTAGAGACAATATCTTTAAAATAGAGCAAATGTCCTAATACTATCAAAGATTTAGACTCGAATAGGCGGTAAGGGAACCTAGACCCAGGAGCATTTGGTCCTGAATTATCTCCCCGATAATTAAACAGGACTTAAACATAAGCTTACAGAAGACCTGTCACCTAGAAATTGCGGCACTAAGAGCTGTAACAGCTCCTAGTGCTGAACAAGCGCCGCAAGTGAGTGATGCGTTATGGAAACCCTATGGTAACGCATATAACCAACGGCGGGGGGAACAGTGTAAGCATCAGACAGGGGTAACAGGTAATCAGGGGGAGGGGGTGGGTGGTGGTTAGGGCGGTGACCTGCCGCATGACGAAGTCAGTAACTGCGGCTATGGAGCGCGGGGGGCCGCTCGGGGTAGAGGCAGCGCTCGGACACAACCCCTAATGAATACATCGGGACAGATTTGCGGAGCTGATACATTGTACTCTTTGCAGTGTTGAGATAGCGCTACCGGAGGTTTCGGTAACGCTATCACTCCTCTAGCATGCTGGCGTTTTTGCAAACACTAGGAGCTGTTACCTTATAAGCGATACTAGTGCAGACATTGGGGTGAACAGGTCCTCTTTAAAAACGTTTTTGTTATCGGGGAGGGGGTTGATAATAGTGAAGTCCTCATTTGACAATCTTGCCACAAGATAAGATTTAAGGATTGCACAAAATTATGAAGGATAAGAATCCCTAGGGCATTGATGGAGAACCATTTTGGAGAATGAGTGCCCAAACTACAACCAAAATCCAATTATTAACGTACACGTGACACATTGCTTTTAAGCAGTAGTTGTGTTGAACGTTTTCCCATCGTTCAATCGATCGGTTTCCAGCTGAGGCCACAAAACATTTGAAAAAAGAGGAGGGCAAATTCAGATTTCGTGTGGAGATTCTCTCCAGGGGTCCTCTTGTAGAGGAAGAATAGTGGGTCTAGCAGAGTGACTCCAAAGATGAATGCACTTTTGCAAATCTTCTCACTTTTCCAGTGGTCCAAACAGCCAATTAAGTGTCGCTTTTAAAAATAGCACTAAGAGCCAGCAGCTCGTAAGCGCCCCAGGACTCAGGAAAATTTGGTGGATTGTCCTGTTTGGTGAACGCTGTCCTGGGTAATGGCCGGTTACCCACCAGAAATGCTCGAGGGCCACCTCTGGCACCGTGCAAAGGTTCACCACCATTGCCCTAGGGTGGAATCCTTTGGCTTGGGAATATGTTTTTTGCTTTTAGTTTTTCTAGTCCATCAGTTGTTGTAGCGTAAGTGCTGTACCTCCAGGGAGCTCTAGGGGAGGGGAGTGTGGGCGTTGAGGGCGTGTAGGTTGTGGTTTTATTTGGGCGTGTGGACCAGGGATCCCGCAGGCATCACCCCTCCTAGTGGCCTGCAGTTATATCTGTCAGTCACCGCACTAGGCTCAGGCGGGGTTTGGGTAGTGCACTTTTCGTGGTGTTAAAGTCTGTAACATAGCCCCTGTGTTTTGTAATTTGTGCCTCCTATGGACTGTTATATTTTAAGCATATGTTTTCTACGCACCCCATGACTTGGGTGAGTTAATGGATGATTTGGTAAGAAGTAGCTAGACTGCATTATTGATCGGATTATGGATTGGATTATGACAACAAATCGCGAAAGCACGGCCAGTATGATAGCACTATAGGCTATCAATGTCTCTGTGTTGTGTTTGAGTGCAGTTGATATAGATGTGGACAGCATGGAGAAAAACCATATTGCTATAATTTACTTACAATATCTTACATAGCCATGTATACATAGGTTACATGCCCTCGTTATAGCTTTATAATATCAATGTATGTGACATCCATTAGTTATTGTATTAGGTCAGTGGCGCAGGGATAGTAGACATATGTTAAATGCAGCAGCAAATTTGATTTTCGCCACATATTTTACAAAAGTTGATGGCGACATTAAATCCGGTTTCCTCCACCTACAAAGCTTATTTAGATCTTTACTAATAATATAAAATAAAAATTCATACAAGATTTTGGGGTTGAGTGATTGATAAATTGGAAGTTGACATGGCGAGGACCCCACCTACTTTTTGAGGGAAGTGGCAGAAAAATTGCTATTTTATTTTTGATTGTTTTTTTTTAGCTTCCAAAAATAGGTTAATTTTTTAACATAGGAAGTACAATTTACGCACAGAAACAAGCCCTCAGATAGCTCGTACAAGGAAATTCCTTAAAGACTGGCAGTGAAAAATGGGAAACTAAAAATGAAAATGAACTCCGTCCTTAAGGGCATCTATGAACAGGATGGAAGGATTGTATGCAAATGAGCGAGGGGGCACCAGGCTCTACAGGTGTTAATGGAGCCTGGAGCCATGTCATCCTGGTGGTTAGATGTCTTTAAAGGAAAACATGAAAAATCTGCTTAATATCTAATATTAGAGGCAATTCTTAATATGAGAAAATGTCAAACTATCAAAGAATTAGACTAGACATGGGATAAACATTATCTGTTATGGGGTGATTATGGATGGATATGATCAAACAGAGGCACAAAGCACCGGACAGTAGTATAGCATAAGGCCTATCAATGTCTCTGAGTTGTGTCTGGGTGCAGTCTGATATAGATGTGGACAGCATTTGTATGAAACCATATGCTCTAATGTCTTTCCCACCAGCTTCCAACTCTCTTGTCTCTACACCCCCTCCCTTTTCGCTACCCTTTTCATATTTCCACTTTGACCTTCCCCTAATCACCCAATTCTTCTCCCGGCCACCATCTCTCTTACTTCCATCCCCCTTATATATAAAATAATCCTTACCAAGCCATGTACCATAGGTTAAAGCCGGAGTTATGCTTATAATATCAATGTATGTGACATCCATTAGTATTTATAGGTTCAGTGGCGCGGATAGTAGAAATATGTGAAGAAAAGAAAAATGCAGCAAATTGATTTTCGCCACATATTTTACAAACGACTGTATGGCAGACATTTAAATCCGTCCACCTTCAAGCCTTATTTGATCTTTAAAATAATAATAATATAATTAGTACAAGATTTTTCGGGGGGTTGATTGTGGATAAATTGGAAGGTGTACTTGCTGAGACCCACCACTTTTGAGGAGTGGCAGGAAGAAAAAGTGCATTTATTATGCTTCAAAAATATTAAGTTTTTACACTGGACAAGCGCGACAGATGAGTTTTCCTTCCCATAAATTTTCTGCAGTCTTGGCATGTTCGTCTAAGTATTTTTCTCAACATTAATTCTTTGGTGTTCTAGCATCATTACAACTACCGTATATACTCGAGTTAAGCCGACTGAGATAAGACGAGGTGGGTAAATGCATTAGTAACAGCCCCCCCAGTATATAGCCAGCAAGACCCCCAGTAAAATAAGCCAGCCCAGCCTTGCCCCCCTCTGTAGTAGACAGCCAGCCAGCCTGCCCACTGTAGTATACAGCCAGCCCATCTGCCCCCCTGTGACATACAGCCAGCCCCAGCCTTGCACCCTGTAATATACAGCAGCCAGCGCACCCCCCTGTTAGTATACAGCCTGCCCAGCCCATGCCCCCCTGTGTAGTATGTACAGCAGACCAGCCTGCCCCCTGTAGTAACAGCCAGCCCAGCCTGCCCCCCGGTAGTATACAGCCTGCCCAGCCTGCCCCCCTGTAGTAATACAGCCAGCCCAGCACTTGCCCACATGTTAGTATACAGCCAGGCCAGCCTGCCCCTTGTAGTATACGGCCAGCCAGGCGGCCCCCCCCTGTAGTATATCGTATACAGCCAGCCCAGCCTGCCCCCCGGTAGGATACAGCCAAGCCCAGCCTGCTCCCCCTGTATAAGAGAGCCCAGACTTGCCCCGCGACTGTTCTACTTTCTTATAACAGGGCGGGCAGGACCGTGGCCATGTTATCTGCCGGAGGCGCTGCCAGCCGTCATACTATGCGCCTGCCGCCTTGTTATAGAAGACAAGGAGACCGAGCTGACTAACCCCGGCCAATGATTTTAGCTAACATCGTCTGCTCTTTTTGTAGCTCCGCCGTTTTATATCCTATCTGACCGGAACCCCCCCCCCCTCCCCACGAGAATTGTGACCTCCCACCCTTTCACCTCTTCTCTCCCCCTTTCGACGCCCTTCACTCCCCCCCTGACCATCGCACCCTATTCCTCCTCTTTCTCTCTCCCCCCCGAATCTACCTCCCCCATTCCCCGTTTCGAGTCTCTCCTCAACCCCCACTCGCCCAGGACAATGCTTCAATAAGCACCCCCACTTTTTGTTGGGCCTCCCAACTCTGCCTCGGATAAGCAAGAAAGCTTTACGGCAATTCCTATGTTTATGCATCACACGTGACATGTTTTCTGGTTCTAGCACAGAATCCTAGGATCTTCATACTCGCCTCATTGTTCTCCCCCCCCCTCCCCTCGTCTCATTTCCCCCCATACCATCCCCCCATACCTCTTCCTCCAATATACACGGCCTTTCTCCCGCCTCATAATCCCTTTACTCCATTTTCCCCTTTTTTTATGCCCACTGTCCCCACGCCTGCGGTCCCATCCAATCACAGCCAATCACAGCCATTGCACAGCAATCACAGGCGTCACAACCAAAATCCAGCCCTTCACAGGGGCGATCAAACTAATCACAGCCCATTCAACAGGCGAATCACAGCCATTCACAGCCATTCACAGGCGATAACAGCCAATCACAGCCAATCACAGCGATCACAGGCGATTTCACAGCCAATCCCAGCCGATCACAGCCAATCACAGCCAATCACAGCCATTCACAGCAGTAATCACAGCCAATAAGCATGCGATCACAACCAATCACAGCCATTACAGGCGAGTCCAGCAATCAGAAGCCATTCACAGCCAAGTCACAGCCATCACAGCCAAGCAACAGCCAATCACATGCAAATCACAGGCCATCACAGGAGATCAAAGTACATTCACAGCCATTCACAGCCACAGCAACACAGCCATTCAACAGCCATCACAAGGCGATCACAGCCCATCACATGCCCATTCACAAGCCAATCACAGCACAACTCACAGCACATTCACAGCCAATCACACCATTCACAGGCCATTGCACAGGCGATTCACAGCCATTCACAGACCAACACAGACAATTCACAGCCAATTTCAGCCATCACACCAATCATAGCCAATCAACAGCCATTCCACTAGCCAATCAAGCTCTATGGCACAGCCAATCACAGCCACAATCACCGCCAACACAGCAAGCTGTGTTTTTCCTGAGTCCTGATCTTTCTGACAGATGGTAATTCGGTCATTTTAGTTCATTTTCTATAATGCTTAACAATAAGAGTTTTAACCTGATGGTATTTTTGTATTTTTTGTGCTTAACTCGGTTTGCTGCACCTTGTTGTGAGATGGTGTTTCTACTCTCCGAAGAGATCGATACAGCAGTTCCTTTGTGCTGATGAGCTGATAACTTTGTGGAGCCTCTTATCTAGCTCCTGCTCCTCTCTTGCAGTATCCTGTTGGTTACTGCGTAATGGTCTACATCCGTCCACCTGTCAGGAGCGGTGGTGACGTCATGATATTATGTCGAAAAAAATGATGAGAAGCTGATAAAAGACGCCAGTGAAGAAGGACGGGATGGAGACCAACGCCAAAGGGCCATGAGAGCCCAAGACCCAAAACAGAAGACGATCAAGCAACAGTCATCACATGTTACCATCAATCAAATGTAAGATACCCCCGGTCAATTACACAGCATCCTCATAAGGACCTTTTTGATTGATAGTAGGATTACGGATGAGTTAGCCCAGAAATAGCTCAGGAGCAGGAGGAGAAGACCGTGGTCACGGGGGCAATGTCTGCTGGGGGAGATGGAGATGTGAAGGATCTGGCTTCGGTGCTGGTGTTATACGGATGGTGGCGGAGGAGGAGCAGGATGGTCCTCATAATATTCATATCGTACATAGATGGATCTGGCAACTGGAGATGTTTGATGGTTATTATTATAATAATAAGAACAATACATACAGGATCGGGAGGAAATCTCTACCGTAGTGATGTTCTCGACAGTGGTGGAGATGTGGATTTAGTTAAAGATGAATCCAGTTTACAGGGGTGATGGGATTATAGTTATAAACCCCCATTATACTCACTACTGATTACACCTACCGCATTAGGGCCGCAATTGCACGAGGGGGATGATGATGAAGTTCCCACTAGCGGCAGATGACTGGGCATGGATCGGTGGCGGTTAGATGCCTGAAGCTGAAGTACAGACCTGCTTATAAGCTGGCAAGTCCCTACTATTCGAAAAAATCTATTTGCATTGGTAACTTTAAGGCATCCGAGTTGCAAATTTGATTTGTACAGAGCGGACGCCGCAAGAAGGTCAGTAGGTGTCGTTTGATAACACAGGCCTGGTGTGATGACATCCCCCCAAACAACACTCCACCTGTTAGGCTGAAGACGCTGTCTGTGGGAAGGATGCAAGCAGGTAGAGAAGATTGACAGCTGGCGGAGGGAGACCCAGAGCTGAGATTCATGTTATTGTTTATTGCCAAAATTTTTTAATGGTGTGCGGGGGGTTCATACCCACTGATAAGAATATGGAGGGCTGTTTATACTGATAAAATATAAATCCTAGGGGGGTCATATACTAATTAAATATAGGGGAGAATTACATATCATTACTATGGGGTGATTATATATCAATACTAGGGGGGCTGCGTATTAGTATATATGAAGACTATGGGGAGTTGTTATAAATAATACTAATATCATTAAACAAGGGGGTGGTATATTATATCATGTTTTAGGTGGCTTAAGAGGATGGTATAACTAAACCTAAGCATAAAATGTGGCTGTATATAGGGTACTGTACATACATTTATTTTGCTTTTTTATACTAATGGTAAAGGCCAAAACACACTGTGGTACAATGTGACCATTGCACCCCTGTAAGTGGCTGTGGTTAGTTTTAGGGGCGCAGTGTTGGAGTGCTGCAAGAAGAAGCTGGATAAAATCTGGCAGGAAATTATTCCTGATGGAGCTATTTGTCTAGCCTGCCAGTGATAATAGATTTACAGACACAGGACACCTATTTAATCTATCACCTAACTCGTCCCCACTGTTGCGCGGCAGACTAAGGATAGTATGTGTTATACTACATACACACAACACACAGGTACACATCACATCACAAAAAATCATAGTAATTGTAGTTTTCGGTTTGAAAAAAGGCAAAGTCCATCAAATTGGCAAGTAAGGGAAGGGATTGGATGAGGAAGGGATTTAGGGGAAACATTCTATATAACAACCATCAAAGTATTTTAGGTGTAAAAAGGGATGCTTAGACTTAGAGATGAGCAGGTAAACATACTCGTCATGAGTGATGCGGGTTTGGGAGCATAGTGTACTTCGAAAAACTGCTCGTTGGGCGGAACGTAATGACTTCGCTACCGCTCGAGAAAAAAAAGCTGTTTTGTTTGCTTTTGGGCGCGCCAGAAACAGAGCCAATCACAAGCCAGGAGACTCATGCACTCGTATCAGCATGACGTGGTACCTACACGTCGATAGCAGTGGTTGGCTGGCCAGATCAGGTGACCCGGGAGACTAGCGTCTGCACCGCGCTGATTGCTCGGATCATTCTGGCGTTGGATGCGCTAGGGAGAGAGTGCTGCTTGTCCGGGAAAGCTTAGGCGTGTGTTCTATTAGAATAGTGTTAGGCAGAGTGAGTGAGTTACAAGAACGCGCCCAACAGCCTTCTGGAGGGTTACAATTTAATAAAGTTTATAATTTTTTTATTTTTTTTATTTGCAGCTACACCATATGTGAGGAATATTGTTGGCAGGGGGACCTGGATACCGTTGGTGTAGCTCTTAGGACAAACATATCCACATTCAAACACCAAGTTGTAGTGGGGAAAATGTATTATGGTTTGTTGTAGTAAAATTTTTTTAGGCTTGAGTCTGCTGATTTTTTTGTTTTTTTTAACCTTTTTATTTATTTTATAGCTCAAATCATCTTTGCAAAGCACAAAATCAGTTTTGTGTTGCTGTCAGTTGTAGGTTAGCAACTAGCCCATTAGCATATTAGGATGATAGATCGGTTTTGTTAAAAAAAATAAAAATAAAAAACTAAAAAAAAATAGAACACAATTTTTGGGTTTTTTTTCAAATTTACACTTTTAATTTATTTGGAAAAACAATTTTTTTGTTTTGTTTTGAAACCGAGGGATAGGGGTGGGTAGAGGACGGAGGGCGTGGACGTGGGCCGGTCCAACTAGCTGCGGGGGGGTCAGGAGGCCGTGGTCCTGGGCGGGGTGATTGAGAGTTGAGTGAGTTTTTGGGCGACACACTGCTGTATGAGGAGCAGGGAGGAACGCCCGCAGAGCTACACTCCCTAGGTTCTGTCTTGAAGTTACTGGGATACTGGGATATTGGTATTATAGAGAGCACGGTGAGCCAGCAGAAGCAGCAGACAGAACAGAAAGACCAGAACAGAACAGAAAGACGCAGAACCAGAACCAGAGCATGAAAATTTTCCAGTGCAAAGAGAGGTGATGTCCGTAGTGGATTGCGGAAAATGCTTTTAGACCATTTTGACACATGTCAGTCTTCCACGCGTCCACCCACTCACGAAATCAGCACCATCCTCCAGCTCCTTCCACTCAGCATCTTCCCCCCAGTATGGCCCCCTCCCGAAAAATCGGCTGTGAACCGGCATCATCATACTTGAGAAACGTTTTCTGGACCCTTCCCACAGTCACAAACCACTGTACCGGTTGACTGCTGAGCATTATTTTCCGATGGCCAGGTTTTCCACCCAGTGAGTCTGTGGGTGATGATGACATTCTTGACCCGTAGGTGGAAGAAGTAGTGGTAACTTGTTTGCTGTGAAAGACGAGAGGTTGTCGGACGATGGTGTCGGACGAGAGAGCACGGTGTCCAGACAGTGGTGAAGGTGTTGTCAGGGCAGGAAAGTACGGAGGGGGGTGGGTGTGGGGTAGGAGGATGATGGATCGGAGGATGATGAGTGGGGTGACAGCCCCAAGCTGGGGTGATAGGTCGGGTGAACACAGTGCTTATGAGCGGAGGCGGAAGTCCGAGTAGAAGAACAGGTTGGGAAGAGGTGGAGTGGTCGGGCCCCAGACGGAGGAGGCAGGGCAGAGCTGGGGCATCATCAGCGCCAAATGTTGACCAAGGTCAAGCCCAAAAGCGAAGGCTCTTATTAGAATTTTCAGAAGTATGGAGGGGGTTCTTTAAAGAAACACCGGATATGACCGACGGATGTGGCGTGCTTTGCTTGCAAAACTTTCAACCAGGATCAGCAGGGGTTCCACACTACTAGCTTAACTACCAACCAGTATGCGCATGGCATCTGAATGCTAAAAACACCCCACTCAATGGCCACCGAAGCCTGTTCACCTCCGCGCCGGGCGCCAGCCACCACTGCTCCTTCCCCCTGTGTCATCTGCTAGTCAGCCCACCCTGACCAGGACCCCCGGCACCCCACCTGAAAAGACCTTCCCGTGCGTAAAAACCCCATCTTCGCTCTCCACGATCTCCTCCAGCAGCAATCTCCAGCGTTCAGCTCTCCTAACCCAGACGCTGGAGCGCAAAAGGAGAGTTATAGCGCCAAACCGACACACCCACACGCCCCAAGCACTCTCAAGTACATCTCCAAGAAGTTGCTTAGCCGGGAGATGCTGCCTATAGGCTGTAAGAGACGAGGGCCTTTCGAAAACCTCACTGGCGGCGGCCGCCCCCCTCGGTATTCGGTCCCCAGCCGCCACTACCTTTTCACGATTTGTGCCGTCCCAGCCCTGACACAAGCACTGTGTAAAGAAATCATCCGTTGCCCTGACCAAACGCCGTTCTGACAAGGTCCACCTGGACCAGGACAACGTGGAACGAGTGCATGGCTTTGCCGAGGCAGGCCACTAGATATCGCTGACGGAAATTGGGTTAACTTTGGTGGAGGCTGGGACCGAGTCTGACCTGGGCTGGTCATATACTGCCGACGCCGAGAGGATGCGGGGACCTTCCTCGCGTCAGGTCTCAAAGGACCCTACCATGCTACTACTCCTCCCCCCACAACCCCCTCCTCCACACTTACTCCTCTCGAAAGTTACCATTCCAGGGGCATGGCCGCCACGCCATCAGTCATGGTAATAGGGGTTTAGCTCTACCGGACAAACACAGCAGCAGTTGCCGCATCGCTTTAAGCGGACAGCAAAGGCAGGCGGTGTTGCTGTGGCTCAACCTGCTGCTGAGCCTAGGACGAATTATTATATTAAAGGCTAGGCGATTAAAGGCACACCGCCCTAATGAGAAGTACAGGAGTCACATCACGACGAGAGAACTGATCTGTGGCTGGGCACCGATGAACTGACCTGAAAGCCAGGCATGATGGTATGTGCCTTGTGAAACGGCCCGTAACATGGTGGCGGCCTCATGCAACTCGGCAGACGACAACATTGAATGCCTGGCCCATGTGTTTGTTAATTAAATATATAGTCAGCGGTTTTCCTCAAGGACATACCCCCATCTGTCTGATTTGCTCACGAAAGGATTGCGCCGCATCTGTGCGCATTTTCAATTTGCAGGAAGTCCAGCACAGATCTGCACTCTCAGGCCAGCGCAGCGCCGCCTCCACCTGCGAAACCGCTCACCGGACTGTTTGTGCGACGTGGGCCACACGAGGTGGAATTCACACTAACCATTGTTATCAGAGATTATTTACCAGCCAGCAGCAGAGCGATATTGTTAGGACTGCCATAAGATTTCAATTCCACCAGAATGGTAGTAGGTCAGTCAGCTTCCTCAAGTTACATGGAAGGAGTGGATGGTGGATGTCGATTTCTGAGACAGGGCTGAGACTTCGAGGAATATGTGTGTACTGTGTACATGGCTATGTGTGTACTGTGTACATGTCTGTGTGTGTACTGTGTACATGGCTATGTGTGTACTGTGTACATGTCTGTGTGTGTACTGTGTACATGGCGGTGTGTACTGTGTACATGTCTATGTGTGTACTGTGTACATGGCTATGTGTGTACTGTGTACATGGCTATGTGTGTACTGTGTACATGTCTACCTGATTTGAGCCTTTGAATGCATTCTTTTCTTGTTGAGGTTTTGTATGTAGCTGTGTTACTGGGGGCCAGGCGGCTGTATGTAGCTGTGTTACTGGGGGCCAGGCGGCTGTATGTAGCTGTGTTACTGGGGATGAGGCGGCTGTATGTAGCTGTGTTACTGGGGATGAGGCGGCTGTATGTAGCTGTGTACTGCTGGGATAGTGGAAAGGAAGCAGGAGGACGTGTATGCACGCTGCACTCAGTGGGGGCCTCCACCAGATTTTGCGCCCAGGGGCCCCCACCAACCTTTATCCGGCCCTGCATGCTAATGTCACATGGTGCACGACACGTAATATCCCTGGTCATGTGATGTCACACAGGTGCATGGCTCATTATATCTCTGGTTAACAGGCTGTAGAAAGTTGGAGCAGGCGTTGGGGGGTCCCACTTGTCATGAAGGTGGCGTGAAGGGGGAAATCATAACGATTACTGGCGGTTCGCTAGTAATTGCGAATATTTCAGGGCTTGTAAACCAGAAAATTTGCATCCAACCCCTGATAAATCTTCCGCTGTTTACTTCTTGTTATGAATTGTCTGTTCTTGGGAGGCAACACAGCCTGGCAGATCACAGGGGACCAGATCACAGGAGGATCTACATGATGTTCATAAAGCTCTATAGAGAGAAGCTGACATAGCCGGATATATTGCTGCAGGTCACAATTTTTTAAAATAAACCCAGAGCTTCATTAACCATCATACTGTTCAGCACTGATCTAATATGTTCTATAAGTGTTGATTCTCTAGCATCTGAAAAATCAGGAATGACTGTACAATGAATATACCATAAATATAAGAAATAATAAATGTGTGGCTTATAGGAACATGTGCTAACTATCTGTTCAATCCTCAGGTACAGAGATATTTCATTTGAGGCAGAAGAAGCGGAGAGAGAACAGTGGATTATTAAAATTCATGTAAAGGAAATCTCCTGAAGTTAAAGAGGAAGAGTTTTTAATATTTTTCATACAATGAGATTGGTGACATTGGGGCACATTTACTTTTCTGGTCCTTGCGCGATCCCCGATCCGTTGTCCGACAAGGATGAACTCTGCCGCGATTCACTAGGATCGTGCGCCCGATATCCTGCATGTGTCGCTTCCCCGCTCAGGTCCGCTGGAGTTCACCTTTTTCTTCCTGGTGCATCTAAGTGCTTGGGCTTGCAACACAATTTGAAAGTTAAATCCCGACACAAATGTCTATGTGTGTACTGTGTACATGTCTATATGTGTACTGTGTACATGTCTATGTGTGTACTGTGTACATGTCTATGTGTGTACTGTGTACATGGCTATGTGTGTACTGTGTACATGGCTATGTCTGTACTGTGTACATGGCTATGTCTGTACTGTGTACATGGCTATGTGTGTACAGTGTACATGTCTATGTGTGTACTGTGTACATGGCTATGTGTGTACTGTGTACATGTC
>CM033647.1:141277756-141535634 GCA_019512145.1 Engystomops pustulosus | reverse complement strand
TATGTGTGTACTGTGTACATGGCTATGTGTGTACTGTGTACATGTCTATGTGTGTACTGTGTACATGTCTATGTATGTACTGTGTACATGTCTATGTGTGTACATGTCTATGTGTGTACACACATAGACATGTACACAACAGGTCCTTTCGTCCACTTTTAAGGATATTGTCCGGATAACCCTTTTGCAGAAACCTGTGTCTCAGGTCATCTGCCTGTCTAAGAAAGGCTTTTTTATCCGAACAATTCCTTGTAGTCGCAAATATTGGCCATGTGGTATTTCCCTCTTGAGTGGTACCGGATGATTACTTTCCCATCTCAAGAGGGAATTAGTTGTCGTGACTTTTCTGAAAACTTTGGTCTCAATTTTGCCATCGGGACCTTTCGAGAGCAGGACATCTAAAAATGCCAATTTGTCATACTTAATTTCATGTGTGAACTTCAACCCAATGTTATTCACATTTAGACTCTGGACAAACTTAATGAAGGAGGATTCAGAACCCTTCCAAATTATTAAAACATCGTCGATATAGCATAACCAAACTTCTACGTGCTCAACAAACTCAGAATTAGCCTGTGAAAAAACAATGGTATCCTCCCACCAGCCCAGGAGCAAAGTGGCGTAGGTTGGCGCACAAGGCCAACCCATCGCCGTGCCCCTGAGCTGGTGGTAGAATTTGCCATCGAAAAGAAAATAATTGTGTGTTAAACAAAACTGTAATGATTTAAGGATAAATTCATTATGCAATCTGCACTGAACCCCTCTTTATCTAATAAAGTGTGATACAGCCTCAAGTCCAAAATTGTGGGGAATCGACGAATACAAGGCTTCTACATCAATAGATGCCAACAAAAACTCTTTGTCAATCATCACCCCATCAAGTCTTCTTAGGAGATCTAATGAGTCCTTTGTGTAAGACGGAAGAGACTCAATGAATGGTCTCAATACCTTATCTAGGTACACCCCCAGGTTCTGAGTGATATTGTTCACACCAGACACTATGGGTCTTCCCTTAAGGGGGTCAAGACCCTTATGGATTTTTGGCAAACTATAAAATGTTGCGACCATAGGCGTAACTGGCTCAAGAAATCGAAATTAATTCATGTCCATTAATTCTTGGCTCAGTGCTTGATTGAGCATTATCTTTAGCTCACCTACATATTTGATAGTGGGATTGGTCTTCAGAATTTCATAAGATGAAGTGTCTCGTAACCAGGGCCACAATCAGAACAAGAAAAAAGTTGGATGCGTACAGGAAATCACATTACCAAAAAATCCATCTATTAATACAAACAGTAATAATAACAAGACAACAAATATAAAAACACTTAAAACATACACCCAGTGGGTGTATAAAGCTTCCAAGGGTAGTAGTTAGAGATGAGCGAACATGCTCGTCCGAGCTTGATGCTCGGTCGAGCATTAGGGTACTCGAAACTGCTCGTTACTCGGACGAATACTTCGCCCGCTCGAGAAAATGGCAGCTCCCGCCGTTTTGCTTTTTGGCGGCCAGAAACAGAGCCAATCACAAGCCAGGAGACTCTGCACTCCACCCAGCATGACGTGGTACCCTTACACGTCGATAGCAGTGGTTGGCTGGCCAGATCAGGTGACCCTGGGATAGACTAGCCGCTGCCCGCGCTGCTCGGATCATTCTGTGTCTGGATGCCGCTAGGGAGAGAGCTGCTGCTGGTCAGGGAAAGCGTTAGGGTGTTCTATTAGCTTACTGTTAGGCAGGAGTGATTCTCAAAGAACCCAACAGCCCTTCTTAGGGCTACAATAACGTTCTACTTTTTTTATTTTAATTTGCATCTATTACCATTTTGTGAGGAATTAGCCTTACACACAAAGAGCGATTGGCAATCAGCTCTTTATTGAAGAACAACGATATCATAATCCGCAGTGCCGACAAAGGAGGCGGCATAGTGATCCAAGATAGGGACACCTACATCAAAGAGGCTATGAACATCCTATCAGACATCAACTACTATGAAGTCCTACCCGAGGACCCTACTCAATCTCACGCACAGGAATTAAAACTACTTCTGAATGAAGCCATGACAAACAATACCCTCACGAAAGCAGAGAAAGATTACATCTGGATCGACTCACCATCTACACCCATCTTCTACCATTTACCCAAAATTCATAAAAACCAACAAAATCCACCCGGACGACCAATCATCTCTGGGATCGCCTCACTCACCTGCAATCTATCTCATTATGTAGATGTGCTCCTCCAACATTATGTCCAAAATCTACCCTCTTATTTACGCGATTCCACCAGCGTTTTACTCAGCCTCCAGAACATCGTCTGGGAACCCACCTATTGGTGGGTCACCCTGGATGTATCTTCCCTATATTCAAATATTCCCCACCAAGAGGGCCTCTTCAAAATTAACCAACATCTTGAAAAAAACAGCACCATGCCCAGAAAACAAAGGACCTTCATCCTGGAAGCAATCCGCTTTATTCTTACACATAATGTTTTCAGTTTTCAAAACAAAATATTCAGGCAGACCAGAGGTACAGCGATGGGGACAAGATTTGCCCCCAGCTTTGCAAATTTATATATGGGGGAGTTTGAATCAGAATTCATAGAGAACAACCCCAGATGGTCTGACAACATCATGTATTATCGAAGATACATAGATGACCTCCTTCTAATTTGGAAGGGAACCGAAGAGGATATCCAGGCCTTCGTAACCACCATCAATTGTAACAATTGGGGTCTGACCTTCACCCAATCCGCGTCAAAAACAGAAGTGGAATTTCTTGATCTACATCTACAAGTGGAAGATAACAAAATAATTACGGAAACTTTCTTCAAGAAAGTCGACAGCAACAGCTTTCTGCATTATAACAGTTCCCACCACCACAAATGGAAAAAGAATATCCCTTTCAGTCAATTTAGACGCATAAGGAAAAATTGCTCTGAAACCAGTAGCTTTCAAGCACAAAGCAAAATACTTTATAATAGGTTCATTGACAAAAAATTCCCCAAAAAAATCGTTGAATCAGCCTACGAACGGGCCGAACAACTATCTCAAAAAGAGTGCCTTGCCCCTAGAGCCAAGCATGTCTCCGAACAAACACAAAACAAAAACCGCAGATTAAATTTCATTACCACCTACAATGACAACCACCCTTACCTGAGAAATATTCTTGAAAAATATTGGTCAATTTTACTAGATGACCCGTATTTAAAACCTCAACTACCTCCCAAACCCAGTATAACCTACAGAAGGTCACAGACCCTAAAAAATCTTCTTGCTCCGAGTAAACTCCGGACCATAAGGAGTTCAACCACCAATCAACCACTACCTAAGACCACCGGCAGCTATAAGTGCGGTCAATCCAACTGCAAATGCTGTCTGAATATTAATCATAGGACAAAAGAATTTAAAAGTAACACCACAGGAGAGACCTTTAAGATCAAATCGTTCCTGAATTGCACATCTTCATTTGTAATCTATCTGCTGGAATGCCCGTGTGGTCTCCAATATATTGGACGCACCATTCAACAACTAAACACGAGGACCAACAAACATCGGAGTAATGTCACGAATGGGTTCCTCAAGCATAGCGTTTCCCGACACGGGCATTTGTACCATCAAGATGACTTCGCCTCCTTTTCAGTCACCCCCATAGAACAGGTTCCCCCCGGGAGTAACAGATACACCAGACTCTGTCAGAGAGAGATGTACTGGATCTTCAAGCTTAATTGCTTAGTTCCTAACGGACTCAATGAATCCCTAGAAAGCACCAATTTCCAATAGATCCTTCATGCAACCGAATTTCACTTTGGTACCCCCTATGCATCTACAGACCACCATTGCACATACAGCCCATCGACTCTTAAAAGATCACTGAGTCCTGTGTCGACATTCCACTAATATACATATTCTTCAGCATCTCTGAAACCCGAAGTATTGATACCCCAAATACTGGATCTATCGATATCTCCATTCATCTCATCATCCATATGACCGAAACACTAGATTTATTTAATTATATCTCCACTCATCCCATTATCTATATGATCGTACCTTTGAATTTCGACCACCTGAATTTCTGCCCATGTATGTATATGTAACATCTGTGCGTTCCTACAGTGGCACGTTATCCAATTCTCCCTTATCTTCACTTACCAACCCCCGATCAGCATCCCCTTTATGTCCCCTATATGTTCCCTTCATGTCCCCACATTAGATCAGCACACCAATCTGATTCCTCCATCCCCTTCAACACCTTACATTTATCACGGCTTTATGTCCGATACCAATACGAAGTCCCGTTCCGGGACATGCGCAATGCCTCACAAAATTGTGTCGCACCTGACACGGCCGACATCTTTCTGGATTCTCGCGCTAGTGCGCATGCGCCCGACAATTCATGGCGCGAGCCTCTCCCCGTTACAAGCATTGAAATGCCTTCACGCCACGCAACACCTCTCATTGCTGTGGACGACACTGTCAACACCAACAGCACGGGTAAGCACACATAGACATCCTTCATTAGCAGCAACACCACCAATTGACATCTATATGTGTTATATTTATTATCACCATCATGTTCCTTATTATGTTTACCTACTGCTTATTGTTAATTTACTATGGTCCATTTACTATTTAACCCTTTGATTAACACATCATGTACCAATAGTTTTCTATTTATATATTTATCTATGTCCGCATATATATATATATTTTTAGTGCCACTAAGACACTTGCTCTTGCATCAATTTTATCTTTGTATTATCAATTTTATTTTTGTATCATCATTCTTGTACTAACTATGAAATACATTATTGTATTGATTTTATCCTGCCAATTTTTATCAACCAACGACAATGTATATATATATATATTTTTTTATTCTCCTTGTTCCTATCGTCACTGCTTATCTTTCACAGTCTTTGTACACTTGAAAAAGGGGTACTTTAACCCCGAAACGCGTTGTGTTTCTAAGTTCCAAAATAAACCTAATTATATAATACACCCTGAGTGCGCCATCTGGTATAACCACAAAACCAATTGTAGAAGAGACATGTGGTGTCTAGTACTGGAATGAAAGCCAGGGAGGCAGGTCAGTTGGATGGGGAGTGGAGCAAGCCCCACGCGTATCGTCACCGTGTTGGTGACTTCCTCAGGGGTAAGGATACATTATTTGCTTACATTGTGGCGGTGCCTGCTCTCCTTTTGTGTAGTCGTAACAAATCCAGACACATATTTCTATATTTCTGAGAGTCCATCACTACAACATTCCCGCCCTTATCTGACGATTTAATCGTAATATTGGTGTCATTTTCAAGCTGATAAAGGGCATCCATTTCAGATTTTGTACAATTAAACGGCACAAAGGGCGATTGCATAGTTTTTATATCATTCGTAACATCCCTCAGGAAGACATCAATAGGTGATACATCACTGACAGGTGGAAACCTAGTACTTTTAAGATGTAAATCAGTAAAAGGTCCCTTGCCTTCAATTGTCGGGTTAGAGCTCTCCAACCCATATAATAGCCTTACATCCTGTAAGAGGTCATTTGGTATGTTCAGATCCCTGCACATTTTCTTATCCTGTCTGGTGAAATGTTTTCTCCACTTGAGCTTTCTCACAAACAGATGTAAATCTTTAATTAGCTCAAAAGTGTCTGGTTTGCTTGTGGGGACAAAATTAAGACCCTTTAACAGGAGCTGGGTCTCAGAAGTGGAGAGGGCTCTAGTGTTTGCATATATAAACACGCTGTAGTGTTCTGACACTGTGAGCACCACAATTTATGGGCACAAATTATTCATCTTGTTGCCCTTAGTTATAGCTGTCCTGACTATTTTCTGAGACATCTGCAACATCCCCCACCGGGGCCTAGCCTTTTACTTGGGGCCTGGAGACAGCCTGGGCCCGCAGTACCTGAGTGGCTGGCAGTTGCGGCCTAAGCACGCTTGTGTCACGGTGCTTGGTATGGGGAACCGGAGGGCTGTCCTACAGCCTGGCAGGTCTCCAGCAGGGTGGTGTTGGCAAGAAATGATGAGGGAGAGGCTGCTATAGCGGATCTCCCTGGGGCAACCCCTTAATGTCCCGAGTGTGAGTCTCTGGGTGATGGACAGGGTGCCGGTGATGAAGGCAGCCGTATTAGCAGGGACCAGACGGAGACAGAAGTTGAAGAAAACAACTTACAGTTCTTTATTTGAACCGGCAGGAACCGCAGCAACGTGCCTTTAACAGGTAGATGGAGTGCTGAGATGTGAGTTGGAGGGAGCCTCAGGAGATAGTTCACCAGCCTGGATGTAGAGGGCAGGCTGGGAGGCAGCTGTGTCCTGGTAGGAAGCTTCAGCTTGTCCTGTAGGGCTTCAGGTATCACCTTTAAAGGTAAGATGATACCCCTTTTCCTCACTACACTAACTCTAGTCTAATGCTCCACTCTTCCCATCTGGGAGAGACTTCTCTCCTCTCTCTCCTGAGAGAGACTTCTCTCTCAATCCTTTCTCTCAGATCTCCAGAACATTCCTGGCCAGGGGGTTTTATTACCTTCCTTTGGTCAGGTGGTGGCTGCTCCTCCAATCACATCTCAGCTTACAGAGCACAGGATGTAACACATATCATTGGACAATAGCATCTTGCATCATACAAAATACTTAACCTCTGCCTTGCCAGGCAGGATTCACCACTGCAATACCCCTATGTCCTATCAGGACCATGTAGTGTAAGGTGATTACATGCAGGTGGGACGTATACGCAAACCCTCCCTCGCCATTGCATCGGCGAGGGTGTTGCACATCTAATTGTTGATGCACATGGATCAATATCTCTGTGACTTAAAACTTTACACTCTCCTGGTTAAGAGCAAGTTTACTATTTGTTGTTATGGTTACGACACCTTCAAGTGTCAGTGTTGTTTATGGTAATACACCATTGGGTGTGAGACGAGATTAAAACTGCAGAGTACATTTTGTGATTATACATTTTTAAGAAGTAATTAATTAAAAGCAATATTTTATTCTTCACCTTGCTTAGTTTAACATGGCTATGTGAGTACTGTGTACATGACTATGTGTGTATAGTGTACATGTCTGTGTGAGTACTGTGTACATGGCTATGTGAGTACTGTGTACATGGCTATGTGTGTACTGTGTACATGACTATGTGTGTATAGTGTACATGTCTGTGTGAGTACCGTGTACATGTCTGTGTGTGTACAATGCGCATGTCTATATGTGTACATGGATATGTGAGTAGCAGCTGTGCTTTATGAATGCAGGCTTGGCTCCCATTCAAGCAAATATTAGTAAAGCCTGCAGTTACTACACACGGCCACAACAAAGGGCCAGGAGCGACCCGTTTGTGGCTGAGAGGCATGCTAGAATTGAACAGCTGATCTGTCCGGGGGGGCACACAGATCAGATGATAGGCTCTCAATAAAAAAAAAATCATGAACAACAACATTTTGTAGAATCATATATTTATTTAAAAGGATTTTTCCTATTCCAGTGTCACAATGATCATCCGTGCTCCTGCAAACCCGATAGGACCGATAATGTCCCCTGTTCTGTGTTATCTTGACCCGCTTTGGCTTTAAATGGCCACAACTGGTTCTGTGACCACAGACATTTCTAGCCCTGCCAGGAGTGACAGAGCACAGATAAACGCCCTGTCCTGGAACTGGACTAGTAAATTTTATCTTTTTTTGCCTGTGGGGCTCATAAAATGCATACAGCGTATCACCGTGTACTATAAAATGCATACAGCATACCGCCATGTAGTATAAAATGCATACAGCGTATCACCATGTAGTATAAAATGCATACAGAATAGCGCCATGTAGTATAAAATGCATACAGCGTATCGCCATGTAGTATAAAATGCATACAGCGTATCGCCATGTAGTATAAAATGCGTACAGCATATCACCATGTAGTATAAAATGCGTACAGCATATCACCATGTAGTATAAAATGCGTACAGCATATCACCATGTAGTATAAAATGCATACAGCGTATCACCATGTAGTATAAAATGCATACAGAATACCGAAAGAAGGGTGGCTTGGGAGGTGGGGAGGGGACTCGATAAGAAGATTAGGTGGCAGAGAAATGCGAATAAGAGCGGATGTTTTTAACTGGTAGGTAATAGAGGGAGCTCTGGCTTGATGTCTGATTCAGTGTAAAGCTCATTTTATTGTGGTTTTATCACTGAAAAATATAATTCATTTTATTACCATGGTATTAAAGGACATGAGATTGATACATTTTCCTTTAGTTAATTGTTGGCTACATGCAACAATCCATCTTTCGTCCTTTAATATGGTAGTAGGTATGGTAAAATGAATCACTTTTATGAATGTATGATTTGCTAATTAATTAACCTTACATAGAAAGTATTACCGGATTACCCTCCCAGTAATCTATCTTAACATTAACATCAAGCAGATATTTTCAAAAGGTGACATCGATTGTGTTTTTGTGGTAGAGGAATAATGGTAACCTTAGAAATGTTCAGTTTTAATTATTGAGAGTCGAAAGACAATTTGCATAACATGATTATGTCAAATATCCTGACAAGAAAATTCTGTGTGCTATGCATATGCAAATGAACCTCAGTGCAGGTGTGCTTCTGTCCATATCGGACATTAACTTTTTTGTTCAATTTACATTTTTCTCTGTCAATAAACTTTTTTCATTATTTATTGGTGTAATAAAACCTATATGGTAGATATCAATGACGAAACCACATCACTATTTTGTAATCAAAGTGAATTTCAGTTATTTATTTATTTATAATCTAGGGAGAAATTTTAGGCTCAAAGGCTCATAGAGGTTAGGGTTCAAATTAAAGCATCCTTTCACTGTGATTTTAAAAAAAAAAAAGTGGTGCCGTTGAGAGCTAATAAAGGGAAAACAGTTAATGCCTCTTTCGATTTAAAGGATATTACAAATAAATCATGGATGCCGTTAGTGTATACCACGCACACACAGTGTGTTCTCTTGATTACATAATCCATTTCCTTCATCTTCTAAACGGCCCTACTTTAGGGGCTTTGTCTATGTAAACCAGAAGGCCCCTTCAGAAATCCTGCAGGTTAAAGTACCAGAGGGTCTGAAATAAAGTACAAGAAAAAAAAGGTAAAGTAAAAGTTTAAATCACCCCTTCCCCTAGAACATATAAAAATAACTGTAAAAATATGAACATGTTAGCATCACCACGTCACAACCTGCCAGTTCGATAAAAATGTTAAAACTGTTTATTCCCATCCGTGCCACTGTAAAGGAGGAAAATAGCACCCAAATGTCGAATGACCTTTTTCACCATTTTTTCATAACTGAATATTGATAAAAATATCAAACAGTCGTGTAGGTTCTAAAGATATAAATATTAAAAGTCAGAACAGACATAAAAAATTAACATGGTGGTACACCAAACTGTGAAAAAGTTATTCGGACTCAGAATTTGACAAACTGAAAAATATTTTTTCTTCAAAAAGATTTTAATTTTGTAAAAATCTACCAAACCTAGATAAATTTAGGTAGTACTGCGATGTACTGACCCAAAAAAACAAACAGAAAGTGTCATAGAGAGCGTTCGAATGAAAGCATAAAAACGAGCCACACAACATCAGCGACAAATGTGTTTTTTGTTCACTTGCAATGCCACTTGGCGAATTTATGTTCAAGCTTTCTTTTTTTTTTTTACATACATTGCAGTGAGTATTAAATAGTGCACTAAAAGTACAATTCAGCCCACAAATAAACAAGTCATATACATCGTTTTGGGAAAATAAAAAAGTTATTGCTGTCGGAATTAGGGGAGGAAAAAACAGAAAACGAAAAAAGGGGGAGTCTGTAAGGGTTAAGTTTATAAGATATAAGAAATAACAACATACTCTCCACGTGAGAAATGTTGTCCCCCCGCCATATATATAAGTATAAATACATAAGGTTACATAACCACAATGAATTAATAAGTATTCAGCTGACATACTATATACAGCAGGATAAAGTTCAAAATAGACTAAAAGTCATCAGAAACATTGAATTTCTACAGTCGCAACAGTACTATATGAGGACCATCAAAGCTACTTTAGTGTAATATACATCTATTTTGTTTAACATCTTATACGCAGGATAATCTAAAAATGGACAATCTAAAAATGTTATCCTTCATACCGTACAACCATAAAATGTAAAAGTTTTAAATGGTGTTTAAGAGTTTGAATAGTTTTTTGTTGTTACAAATTACATTGTTTTCTTCAACTGCTGTGTTTGGATTGCATTTATAGTCGATTTAGGTCAATGGCTCTTAACTCTCGAGAGACTGGACTTATGCGTGGGATACGTAACTGTGTGAAAATCTTTCTAGTGAAAAACAAATTAAATAACTCAATGTCAAAGAGTAACTCCAAGAGTAAACAGTATAAGAAAACTGTACAATTTGGCGCTGTTGTTTAATTAAACATTTTGTTTTACTATGGTTTTAGTTTTGTTATTATATTGATTGGCAATCTCGTCTTTTCTCATCAGTCTTAGAATAATTATAACATTAGAAACAGTATGATTCACCATAATGGAGAGTTTCTTGTTGTTACAAAAAATTTTAAATGTAAAAAATAGGAAAAGAATTTATACAAAGGAACTTACATCTGCGGTTTGTTTAGCTATATTGCACTCGGTGAATATATATATGTTAAATAGAAGCGTGCTATGAAGTTGGTTAAAAAATAACTTTAATCATATGTAAATCAAGTACAAGTGATGCAAGGGGCATTACAGAGGTTCTCCCGTCTCCTGGGATCTGGATATAAAATACCCCCGGAGAATTCTCCTTTTGACTCGCCCTTCCATTGGTGGCAGCACAGAAGAAGTGCACAAGATTTCAGCAAGGGGGGACAGAGGGAGGGAGCAAGGAAAGAGGGAGAGAAGTGGCTTCAGGGAAGTGTAAGAGGCAGAGCCTGGATCTGGAGAACAGAGGGGATCAAGTGGTGCCACCTACAGCAACTTGTCCTTCATAACATACAGTTAAAATTAATTTTAAACCCAACAGAGCACAGCTCTAATATACACAGATGTATCTGGGAGCTATCAGCACATGTACCTCGTACTAGCAGTCACGGTTGGCTGCGGCTCAGTACTCTCCGCCCCGCTCCTCCGGTTCTGGCCTCTCCGCCCCCGCTCCCTAGGATTCCTGTCGCCGCTGTCCTGCCGCCCCGCCCCCATCCCGAGTGGTCCGGGTTCCTCCTCAGCACTCCGCCCCCCGCTCCCGCCATCTCCACTCCCGTCAACCTGTTTCGCTAAGGCACCGACGACGTCCCTCTCCACTCAGGACAGGCTACGAGCTCCCTGTCGTGCCGCTAGCTCATATTGCACCATCAGCTCGCACCATCACCGACTACCTGTCCGCTCACTCCTGGCCCACACGCACCCTATTGCACCCGATACCACAACAAACAACCACACACAACACACGCCCTTCTGGCTCATCCCCTAAAACGCGCACGTCCACCCTACCCCCCAGCCCGAAAAATACCACCACCCCACGGACTCGCTCCCGCCCCCCCCCCCCCAGAGCATCAATGACTCACAACCTGCCACCCCCCCCCCTCCGCAGAAAAAGCAACAAAACCTTCCCCCCAGACGCTCCCTCGGGCCCTCCTGCCTCTCCGAACACCACCCACAGCCCCTCCCCACGCACTACCAAACTACCCCGACCCGAACCCCACACCATGTACAGGCACAAGAACCAACAAGCAATTAGTCCAAAATCACCCAAACCACCTTTATATTTTCACCATTTCTTTTATAATAAAACACAGCCTTCAATTTTTACCACCCCCATTGATCCCCTCCTGCGGATCCCGATGCGTAGCACTCCTCTTTTTGGCGCGCTTACAAATCGACTGGGCGTTTTACTATGTCGGCTAGTTGTACTTTTTCCCATTTCTTTCTACCTCATTCCTATCTTTCTTCTGATTCTTTTTTCTTCCCCTTTATTTTTCACCTCCTACTTTCTCATACTCATTTCTCTCATTCCCATTCTTTCTTCATTTACCAATTATTCCTCACCCCCCTTTTCCCCTTTCTCCTTCCTTGGATGTCATTTACATTTCTATCTCACCTCTATGTGGGCCGCTAGGGATGCATTCATTGCTCAATGACATTGAGGAGAAAGATCCCCAGCACTACGTTGTACGCATTGTTCTGCTATACAGCACAGTGTGACTAGCAGCTATGGCGCTGCCTATTGTAGGATCCATCCGGCGACACTAGGTTATCATACCTTAGGTGTCGATGGTCCGCCACCTTGTTGTTGCACTCATGAGCGGTAACCTGTTGCGGCTGTACTGCCCTGACTGCCTATGTTCCATGGACGGCTGAGGCCTGGCGCTGGTGCCGGCGTGTGCGATTGGTCATTTATGAGGTGGCGGCTTATGGAGGTGAGTGAGCTGTACTGTAATACTAATGTATATCAATGGAGTACGATGTGGCCTGGAACTCAGACTCACATATGTATTGCGATTGGTGTATAACATACAATGCATAGACTGCACGTAGCTGCATATGTACATGTCTAACTAATAGTGCGCGACTATGCTATTTTGTGATGCATTTTGCATTGCTTATGTATTCATTAAGAATGCATTAAGCATATTATTTCGACACATATCCAACACATATTCTGTTTATCTTCATGTTTTTTGTGCTGTAGTATAAATAATAAAATGCCATATACAGTTAGGGTTATTTCAAAATTGGCAGTATAAAAATGCGTTCCCCTCCCCTTTTCTTTTAATGGCGTTACCAGGTATTTCTCAACCAGATTCTTCCTTGCCACCTCACTAAAATGCCACTACAGCCCATTACGCCCCATGTAGGTAAAATGCTACAGCGTATCACCATGAAATAGTAAATCCAATGCAACAGATACAACCATGTTAGTGTAAAATGCATCCAGCGTGCTACCAAGTAGTAGAAAATGCACACAGGTATCACCATGTCGTATAAAAATGCATCCAGCGTGCCACCAAGTATATTAAAATAGATACAACGTACCGCAAGTAGTATAAAAGAGTACCGGTGTACTGCATGTAGTACAAAAGAAGCCCTGATAATATCACAAAGAGCTGCTTATACATCAGCCTAATACTCCATAAACAAACAGTAGATACAGCCCAATTATCACATACATAACCATACACATATAACATCTATACTAACACACATATACACACACATATATACACACAACATATATTACACATATATACACATATTGCACCTATATACACAAACAAATATATATGCAAAGATAAAGTAACCTTACCTCTCTGTTGTTGTTTGGCAATTTCGTTGTGCTTGTCTGCAGTGGTATGGTGGCGCGGTGAGTGGTAAGCGGGAGCGGGTAGTAGCTTGAGAGCCGGGAAGCGCTAGGGAAGCCTGAGCTGAAGGGGGCAGGGGGAGCCGAAGGCTGGAGGGGGGGGGGCGTTAGCGGAGCCGGGTTGGCGGGAGTGGAAGGGGAGACGGGTAGCAGAGAGCCGGAAAAAGGGCGGGAGCGGGTGGCGAGGGGAGCATGGCGAGAGCTGGAGGAGCGGTAGGGTAGCAGGGGAGTTCGCTTGAGCAGGGGGCAGGGAGCCGAGTCTTGGAGGGGAATGGGGGGGCCTTAGCGGAGGACCAGGTTGAGACGGGAGGGAGAGCGGGGGGCGGAGGGTTGCGGGGACAGGAACCGGTAGGGGCGGAGGAGGAGCGGAGCGGAGAGCAGGAACCGGGCGGGAGCGGGGGGACGGAGGACAGGAAACCGGAGGGCGGGGGGGAGGAGAGCGGGAGCAGGGAGGAGTTAGAGGAGGGAGTGGAAGGAGACTGGAGCTGCAGCGGGGGAAGGGGAGCAGGGAGCCGGGAGCCTCGAGGGGGAGAGCTCGGTGCCAGCGGGTCTGGGGGCGTTGTAGGTGCGCGGGGTCGGGGGTGGGCGCAAGGTGCTGGCAGCAGTTGGGAGGCAAGGGTTGCGGACAGAGGGCTGCAACGTGTCCCGTCGGTGCGGGAGCTCAGTGCTGGACGGTCGCCCCTGGCGGACCGGCTGATGAACTCAACAGCCGGCCGCGCCGCGGACGGCTGTTGGGGACCTCATGGGCATACAGCGTATCGCACATGTAGTATAAAATGCGTACTACAGCATAATCACCATGTAGTTAATAAAATGCGTTTGTCTATCACAGCATATTTAACCGGGTACTATGAAATGCATTTTTACAGCATACCGCCAATGGAAGTAGATAAAATGCCTTAAGCGTATCCCATGTAGTAATAAATGCATACAGCATACCGCCATGTAGTATGTACATGGCTATGTGTGTACTGTGTACATGTCTATGTGTGTACTGTGTACATGGCTATGTGAGTACTGTGTACATGGCTATGTGTGTACCGTGTACATGTCTATGTGTATACCGTGTACATGTCTGTGTGTGTACTGTGTACATGTCTATGTGTGTACTGTGTACATGTCTATGTGTATACCGTGTACATGTCTGTGTGTATACCGTGTACATGTCTGTGTGTATACCGTGTACATGTCTGTGTGTGTACAATGCACATGTCTATATGTATACATGTCTGTGTGTGTACTGTGTACATGGCTATGTCTGTACTGTGTACATGGCTGTGTGTGTACTGTGTACATGGCTATGTGTGTACTGTGTACATTGCTATGTGTGTACTGTGTACATTGCTATGTGTGTACTGTGTACATTGCTATTTGTATGCCGTGTACATGTCTGTGTGTGTATAGTGTACATTGCTATGTGTATACTGTGTACATGGCTATGTGTATACTGTGTACATGTCTATGTGAGTACTGTGTACATGTCTATGTGTATACCGTGTACATGTATGTGTGTGTACTGTGTACATGTCTATGTGTGTACTGTGTACATGTCTGTGTGTGTACCGTGTACATGTCTGTGTGTACACCGTGTACATGTCTGTGTGTATACCGTGTACATGTCTGTGTGTGTACAATGCACATGTCTATATGTATACATGTCTGTGTGTGTACTGTGTACATGGCTATGTCTGTACTGTGTACGTGGCTATGTGTGTACTGTGTACATGGCTATGTGTGTACTGTGTACATGGCTATGTCTGTACTGTGTACATGGCTGTGTGTGTACTGTGTACATGGCTATGTGTATACTGTGTACATTGCTATGTGTGTACTGTGTACATGTCTGTGTGTGTACTGTGTACATGGCTATGTGTGTACTGTGTACATGGCTATGTGTGTACTGTGTACATTGCTATGTGTGTACTGTGTACATTGCTATGTGTATGCCGTGTACATGTCTGTGTGTGTATAGTGTACATTGCTATGTGTGTACTGTGTACATGGCTATGTGTATACCGTGTACATGTCTATGTGTATACCGTGTACATGTCTGTGTGTGTACTGTGTACATGTCTGTGTGTGTACAATGCACATGTCTATATGTGTACATGGCTATGTGAGTACTGTGTATATGGCTATGTGTGTACTGTGTACATGTCTGTGTGTGTACAATGCACATGTCTATATGTGTACATGGCTATGTGAGTAGCATCTGTGCTTTATGAATGCAGGCTTGGCACCCATTCAAGCAAATATTAGTAAAGCCTGCAGTTACTACACACGGCCACAACAAAGGGCCAGGAGCGACCTGTTTGTGGCTGAGAGGCATGCTAGAATTGAACAGCTGATCTGTCCGGGGGGCACACAGATCAGATGATAGGCTCTCAATAAAAAAGAAATCATGAACAACAACATTTTCTAGAATAATATCTTTATTTAAAAGGATTTTTCCTATTCCAGTGTCACATTGATCATCCGTGCTCCAGCAAACCTGATGGTACTGGTAATGTCCCCTGTTCTGTGTTATCTTGGCCCGCTTTGGCTTTAAATGGCCACAACTGGTTCTGTGAACGCAGACATTTCTAGCCCTGCCAGGAGTGACAGAGCACAGATAAACGCCCTGCCCTGGAGCTGGACTAGTAAATTTTATCCTTTTTGCCTGTGGGGCTCTTCAGAAGTCCTGAAAACCCCTTTTGAATATCTTTAAATGTGATACAAAAACTGACCCCCATAGCGTAGAATTACGAGGGGAGTGGGAAGTGTTGGAGAGGTGCGATCTAGTTTTGTGCTCCATTCCTGCGCCTCGATATGTCTAATTTGCATTTTTTTTTATTTATTGCACATACTCTTACATTGATCGTACCTGGAACCAGTATATTAAACTGGAAAATTGATTTTGGCAAGGCTGGTGCAATACCGTAATTGCATTTTATGCAATATTATTATAGGTATCCTGCCCAATGATATGTCTGGAGGATTTGTTCACTGTCTTTTCTAATTTTATTCTGGGCAATCTAAGTTACAGTTGGCAATAAAAAAAGCTTAATGGATGTTCTTCGTAATATTTAAACTCCGATACACCTTTCCTATTGCTCTGTTTTGTAGATACTTTATGGAATCTTAGGGACTAGGACCAGGGACTGGTTTTGTGTCGCTCTACTGAAGAGATCCAGCCCTATCAGTCACTGCAGGGGATCCAAACTGTATCCACTTGTGCAACTGCTATGACAGCATGACATGCTGTTCGGGGTAGGTGCAGCCACTCTCTGGTCTTATTGATGACCTCTTTTTGAGTAAGAAATATGTAGAAACTTGTGTAGAAAAGCCTGCTTAGAGGAAAATTACAGCAAATATTGGGATACTAGAAAACGTATATGTAAACAATTATATGATAGACCACATAGGATATGAAGAACATCAGTGATCAATGAATTCAAGACACTTGTCACCTTTTGTGAATCAATCAGAATTTGTAAGTGTGGGATAACCCCTTCAATATATATGTGATGTATTTTTATGAAAATATGTATTCTAATAGTACTGAAATAAAAGTTACATTTAACCTCTTCTTTGTTTTCGCTTTGTTTTCCTTATATAAAGCAACTTGTTTCGAACCCCCAGTTTATTGTGGATGGTGCCACAAGAACGGACATCTGCCAAGGAGCAGATAAGTCTTCATAGGGATTGCAGGGTTCGGGGGTAGCTGATTAATTTCCCATTATTCACCGAAACTGCAATGATCATTACAGAACTGTATAGTCTCAGTGGCTGGCCTAAGCCTCTGAGGATGACTCTGTCTTATTATCAGTAGGATGGTAAGTCAATTGCTAGTAGGTTCATCATAGACTTTGTTCTCCATCATTGTCAGGTTACTGCCTTTCCAAACATCTGCTGTTGTACTGATAGAAACGACAGTGAGATTTAGGTTTGGGATCTCTTTAAAATGATAAGCCCAAATGTTTGGCACTTTAAGGGGTAGTTTAGTGAATGTAATTGTATCCATCTATCCTGGGATTTAATTTTAGGCTGGGCTTTTTATGAAGAGATGAGTTTAGTGTCATTTTCAGACACTATATTGGATACTGACCTCCAGTGGCCTTTTACACAACCAGTGACTACTTCTCCTGTAAGCCTAATAGCTAGGCTTTTTGTAGTGCACCTGAAATGTATTGAAAACGTTAAGAGTAATGTCTCCATTTATGGCATAAAACCATAGCTACAAACCTACAGCACCCAGACTTTAGCAGAACCGTACAGTAGAGTCAATAATGAAGCGTCAAACACAGTAATTGCTGCAGAATGTATCGCTGCTTTCCATCGGCCATGGCCACATTGCAGGGGAATTACCTACTTTTCCAGAAGTCTCAGAGGCCTTTTCTTTTTATGAGAGCCTGGGAAAGTAGCCAACATCAGAGGCATAAATAAGTTCCTGGGTCCTTATGCAAATTCTATAAGGCCTACAATGTGATATCTAAAATATTGGATTCTTTTTGGCCCCTGGGACATTATATCAACCTCTGCAGCTACTAAATTGATTTCCACATTTTTAAAGCATTTTGGAGGTTTTACCAATTGAAAAAAGAGGTGTAAAGAACAGAGAAATCTATGCCAGTCCCCTGCTGGTGTAGATGGGCGCCCAGACCATGCTCCGATGTGTTAAATTTTGTTCTTGAGACATGATCCCTAATGAATATCTTTTTGACCGTAATGGAAGAGGGTTGTGTATTTCTGTATTTTACTATATATGTGCCCATGTCTAAGGCTTAACAATAGAAATGTCAGACAGAATTTGGGAAATAATGCATTGACCAATGCAAAATATCCCTGTACCTCATTTACAAGTCTGGTTCAAACTTGACTAAAAATTTGCCCAGGACTGCCAAGGTTTAATTAATGAATCAGTATCCAAGAAATGTATACAGAACAAACTGTACGATTGCTTAGGCTCGCAGCCAAATTTTTATTTAATCCTGGCATGTAATGTCCCTGTAAGAGGGTTATACTGGGTTCTTAACACACAATAGATAGGCAGGTAGTTGCATTGGTAAGAAGTTTAACCTCTTAAGGACTTCCCCAAGTACATGTATGTCCTCAAGAGATGGAGGCTGTAGAAAGGTTCACAGGCTGGACCCTCTCTGTACAGGGCAGGAATCGCCGCAATGTCGGGTACCTCCGTGTCAAAAAAGTCCTGAACTATCAAAATATAAAGGCTGTTTTTGCCAGTGGTGTACCCCATACCAGAAAATGGTGCCAAAATATGCAACTTTCCCTTTTTTTTTTTGCTATTTTATAACCCATGCAATCTTGAATAAAAAGCAATAAAAAGTCGTACAGCCCAGTAGCAATAAAATGTCAGCTCACCCTGCAAAAAATTACGCCTCGCACAGCTCCGAAAACCATGTGTGAAAAAGTGATTGGACAAAGATATTTTATTTTTTTAAATTCTATTAAAACCTAATAAAACACTGACCCAAAGAATAAAAGGTGGGTGTCACCTGGTGTGCACAATGAAAGCTGTAAAACTGTGTCCACGTGAAAATGCATCGTTTTTCTGCAATCGTTCTGCTTTGTTGCATTTTATAGTTTCATAGTTTATACGGTTGAAAAAAGACACTTGTCCATCAAGTTCAACCAAGGAAGGGAAGGGATTGGATGAGGAAGGGATTTAGGGGAAACAATTCTATATAACATAACAATCAATGTTATATAGGTGTAAAAAGGCATCTAGACCCTTCTTGAAGCTCTCTGCTGTCCCTGCTGTGACCAGCGCCTGAGGCAGGCTATTCCACAGATTGACAGTTCTCATAGTAAAAAAGCCCTGATTAAACCTTGTTTTCTCCAGACAGAGACAGTGCCCCCTCGTCTTTTGATTTGATTTAATCTGAAACAACTTACCACCATATTATTTGTATGGACCATTCATATATTTATATAAATTAATCATGTCCCCTCATAGTCGTCTCTTTTCCAGACTAAATAAATCTATTTTTTTTTATCTTTCCTCATAACTTAGACCCTCCATACCTCATTTTTGTGGCTATACGTTGAACCCTCTCCAGCTCCAGGGCATCCTTTTTATGGACCGGTGCCCAGAACTGGACAGCATATTCCAGGTGTGGCCGAACCAGTGCCTTGTACAGTGGTAATATTACATCCCTATCACGAGAGTCCATACCACTTTTGATACATGACAAGATCCTACTAGCTTTAGAGGCAGCTGATTGACATTGCATGCTGTTATTCAATTTATGATCTACTAGTACCCCCAGGTCCTTCTCAACAAGGGACTCTTCCAGATTTAATCCCCCAAGGACATATTTTGCCTTTGGATTATTGGCCCCCAGGTGCATAACCTTACATTTATCCACATTAAACCTCATTTGCCAAGTGGATGACCAAACATTCAGTTTGTCCAAGTCCCCCTGCAGCCTATGAACATCCTCCATAGACTGTATTACACTACACAGCTTGGTGTCATCTGCAAAAGTAGACACAGTGCTATTAATTCCTACCTCTATATCATTAATAAATATATTAGATAGTAGTGGGCCAAGCACAGAACCCTGGGGTCCACCACTCATAACTGGTGACCATTCCGAGTAGGAATCATTGACCACAACTCTCTGGATATGATCCTTCATCCAGTTTTCAATCCAATTGCAAATTATTTCTGCCAAACCAATAGCCCTAATTTTACCCATCAGGTGTCTATGAGGAACAGTGTCAAATGCCTTTGCATTTGGAATTTTTTTTACAGTTTCCCAGTACACAGGAATGGAATATGAAAAACCAACCCTAGGAAGTACAATTTATCACACAGAAAACAAGCCATCATATAGCTCTGTACAAGGAAAATTCTTTAAAGACTGGCAGTGAAAAATGGAAACGCAAAAATGAAAATGAACCGGTCCTTAAAGAGCATCTATTAACATAATGAAGGACTGTATGCAAATGAGCCTGAGGGGCACCAGGCTCTATAGGTGTTAATGGAGCCTGGAGCCCCTTTCATCCTGGTGGTAGATGACCTTTAACAGAAAACCTGAAAATCTGCTTAATATCTAATATTAGAGCAATATCTAAAATAGAGCAAATGTCCTAATACTATCAAAGATTTAGACTAGACATAGGGCTGTAAGGGGAACCTAGACCCAGGAGCATTTGGTCTCTGACTTATCTCCCCTGATAATAAAAGGACTAAACATAAAGCTTAAAGAAGACCTGTCACCTAAAATTTCGGCACTAAGAGCTGTAAGCAGCTCCTAGTGCTTGAACAAGCGCCGCAATGTTAGAGTGATAGCGTTACTGGAAACCTCTGGTAACGCTATCTAACACTGCGGCGGGGAACAGTGTAATCATCAGACCGGGGTACAGTGTAATCAGGGGGAGGGGTTGGGGTGTGGTTAGGGGCGGTGACTGCCGCATGACGCACGTCAGTCACTGCCGGCCTATGGAGCGAGCGGGGCGCTCCGGGGTAGAGGCAGCGCCTCGGACTACCCCCTCATGAATACATCGGACAGCTTTGCGAGCGGTCCGATGATTACATTGTACTCTGTTGCAGTGTTAGATAGCGCTACCGGAGGTTTCCGGTAACGCTATCACTCTAGCACTGCGGCGTTTGTGCAAACACTAGGAGCTGCTTACCTTAGTAAGCAGCTCCTAGTGCCGAAATTTTGGGTGACAGGTCCTCTTTAAATGTTTTCTGTTATCGGGGTAGGGGGTTGATAATCGTGAAGTCCTCATTTGACAATCCTTGCCAAGATTTACAGGTGCACCAAAATTAATGAAGGATAAGAATCCCTAGGGCATTGATGGCGAACCTTTTGGAGACTGAGTGCCCAAACTACAACCAAAATCCACTTATTTAACGTAAAGTGCCACATTGCATTTTAAGCAGTAGCTTGTTGTGAACTGTTCTTCCCATCTTTCAATCGTATCGGTCCCTGAGGCCACAAATACATTTGAAAGAAGGAGGGCAAATTCAGATTTTCGTTGTAGATTCTCTCCAGGGTCTCTCTGTAGAGGAAGAATAGTGGGTCTAGCAGAGTGACCTCCAAAGATAATGCACTTTTGTCAAAATCTTCTCACTTTTCCCGCGGTTCCAAACAGCCAATGAAGTGTCGCTTTAAAATAGCACTAAGAGCAGCATCTCTTAAGCTGCCCAGGACTCAGGAAAATTTGGTGGATTTGGTCCTGTTTGGTGAACTCTGTCCTGGGGCTACTGCCTGGGTACCCACAGAAATGGCTCCGAGTGCCACCTCTGGCACCCGTGCCAAAGGTTCACCACCATTGCCCTAGGGTGTATCTCCTTTGGCTTTGGAATATGTTTTTTTGCTTTTAGTTTTTCTAGTCCCATCAGTTGTGTAGAGTGAAGTGCTGTACCTCCATGGGAGCTCTAGGGGATGGAGTGTGGGCGTTGGAGGGCGTGTAGGTTGTGGTTTTATTTTGGGCGTGTGACACAGGGATTCCCTCAGGCATCACTCCCTCCTCGTGCCTCGCATTTCTCTCCTGTCAGTCACCGCACTATGGCTCAGGCGGGTTTATGTATGTGCACTTCTTCTGTGTTGTTAACGTGTAACATAGCCCCTTGTGTTTTGTACTTTGTGCTCTCTCTATGTACTGTATATTTTATAGCATATGTTTTTTCTTACGCACCCATTGACTTGGGTGAGTTTCATGGATGATTTGGATAAGAGTAGCGTATGCTGCATTATTGATCGGATTATGGATTGGATATGATCAACAAATCGCGCAAAGCATCGGACAGTATGTATAGCACTATAGGCTATCAATGTCTCTGTGTTGTGTCTGAGTGCAGTCTGATATAGATGTGGACAGCATTTGTATGAAAACCATATGCTTAATTTATATATACAATATCTTACCATAGCCATGTATACATAGGTTACATGCCCTTCGTTATAGCTTTATAATATCAATGTATGTGACATCCATTAGTTATTTTATAGGTTCAGTGGCGCAGGATAGTAGACATATGTTAAATGCAGCAAATTTGATTTTCGGCACATATTTTACAAAAGTTGTATGGCAGACATTTAAATCCGGTCCACCTACAAGCTTATTTAGATCTTTACTAATAATAATAATAATAATATAATTTATACAAGATTTTCGGGTTGATTGATTGATAAATTGGAAGGTTTACCTTGCTGAGACCCACCTACTTTTTGAGGAGTGGCAGAAAAATTGCTATTATATTATGCTTCAAAAATATGTTAATTTTTTAACATAGGAAGTACAATTTATCGCACAGAAAACAAGCCCTCATATAGCTCTGTACAAGGAAAATTCCTTAAAGACTGGCAGTGAAAAATGGAAACATAAAAATGAAAATGAACCTGTCCTTAAAGGGCATCTATGAACAGGATGAAGGACTGTATGCAAATGAGCCTGAGGGGCACCAGGCTCTACAGGTGTTAATGGAGCCTGGAGCCCCTTTCATCCTGGTGGTAGATGTCCTTTAACAGAAAACCTGAAAATCTGCTTAATATCTAATATTAGAGCAATATCTAATATAGAGAAAATGTCCTAATACTATCAAAGAATTAGACTAGACATAGGGCTTAAACATTATCTGTTATTGGGGTTGGATTATGGATTGGATATGATCAACAGATGGCACAAAGCATCGGACAGTATGTATAGCACTATAGGCTATCAATGTCTCTGAGTTGTGTCTGAGTGCAGTCTGATATAGATGTGGACAGCATTTGTATGAAAACCATATGCTATAATTTATATATACAATATCTTACCATAGCCATGTATACATAGGTTACATGCCCTTCGTTATAGCTTTATAATATCAATGTATGTGACATCCATTAGTTATTTTATAGGTTCAGTGGTGCAGGATAGTAGACATATGTTGAAGAAAAATGCAGCAAATTTGATTTTCGCCACATATTTTACAAAAGCTGTATGGCAGACATTTAAATCCGGTCCACCTACAAGCTTATTTTGATCTTTACTAATAATAATAATATAATTTATACAAGATTTTCGGGTTGATTGATGGATAAATTGGAAGGTTTACCTTGCTGAGACCCACCTACTTTTTGAGGAGTGGCAGAAAAATTGCTATTATATTATGCTTCAAAAATATGTAATTTTTTTACACTGGACAAGCAGCATACATTATTAGTATTTTCCTCCCATAATTTTCTGCAGTCTTTGCATTGTTCTTATAATTATTTTCTTAACCATTAATTTCTTTGGTGTTCTAGCCTCTTTTAAAAACTACCGTATATACGAGTATAAGCCGACTCGAGTATAAGCCGAGGTTGGTAAAATGCATTAGTCACAGCCCCCCCAGTATATAGCCAGCAGCCCCCAGTAATATACAGCCAGCCCAGCCTGCCCCCCTGTAGTATACAGCCAGCCCAGCCTGCCCCCCTGTAGTATACAGCCAGCCCATCCTGCCCCCCCTGTACAATACAGCCAGCCCAGCCTGCCCCCCTGTACTATACAGCCAGCCCAGCCTGCCCCCCCTGTAGTATACAGCCTGCCCAGCCTGCCCCCCTGTAGTATACAGCCAGCCCAGCCTGCCCCCCTGTAGTATACAGCCAGCCCAGCCTGCCCCCCTGTAGTATACAGCCTGCCCAGCCTGCCCCCCTGTAGTATACAGCCAGCCCAGCCTGCCCCCCTGTAGTATACAGCCAGCCCAGCCTGCCCCTCTGTAGTATACAGCCAGCCCAGCCTGCCCCCCTGTAGTATACAGCCAGCCCAGCCTGCCCCCTGTAGTATACAGCCAGCCCAGCCTGCCCCCCTGTAGTATACAGCCAGCCCAGCCTGCCCCGCGACTCGTCTACTTTCTTCTATAACAGGCGGCAGGACGTGGCCATGTTATCTGCCGGCAGGCGCTGCCGGCGTCATACTATGCGCCTGCCGCCTGTTATAGAAGAAAGTAGACGAGGCGCAGGGAAGCTAGAAGAGGAGCCGCGATGACATTAGGGGAGCAGCGCTGCACATCGGGGCCGCCGGAGGGTGAGTATGTAAGCTCTTTTTTTTAAAGTGTTTTTCAGTGTATAAGCCGTGTATATACACTTTTTTAAGTGTATAAGCCGAGTTGAGGTTTTTCAGCACATTTTTCTGACTGTTGATCAAAAACCCATTAACTCGGTCTTAACTCGAGTCGAAAAAATAAATAATCAAAACTCGCCTTTCTGGCGGCACCCGTAGATCTTCTGTGCGATCCATTCGGTATTGTTTTGTGCTGCACGACGGGAAGGGGGGGCTATATACACTGGGCAGGGGCTGGCAAGGCTATAAGCAACTGTGGCAGGGGCTGGCAGGCTATACACACTGGGGCAGGGGCTGGCAGGCTATATACACTGGGGAAGGGGCTGGCAGGCTATATACACTGGGGCAGGGGCTGGCAGGCTATATACACTGGGGCAGGGGCTGGCAGGCTATATACACTGGGGAAGGGGCTGGCAGGCTATATACACTGGGGCAGGGGCTGGCAGGCTATATACACTGGGGCAGGGGCTGGCAAGCTATATACACTGGGGCAGGGGCGGGCTGGCTGGCTATATACACTGGGGCAGGGGCTGTCTGGCTACATACTGGAGAGGCTGTGACCAATGCATTTCCCACCCTCGGCTTATACTCGAGTCAATAGGTTTTCCCAGTTTTTTGTGGTAAAATTAGGGGCCTCGGCTTATACTCGGGTCGGCTTATACTCGAGTATATACGGTATTTAAAACTATTTTATCCTATTTTAAAACTGTGATACATTGTTCCTACTTTTCCAGGTGTCTGCTGGTTTCTTGCCGCTATCGCATCCTTGACTTTAAACGACACTTTCCTCCACCGTGTGGTTGCTCATGGTCAGAGCTTTCAGCAAAATTATTCTGGAGTCTTCCATTTCCAGGTAAGGGATGATGTTCACCCAATAGTGGTTTATAATATGGGCAGTTTGGGAATCACCCCATGTCCATTAATTTTTTTTTTTAAATCGCTTTATTGACACGTGAATGAAACAGAACAGCATCATAAAACAAGGAACATCAGTTGAGGTACATCCGAAATAACAACGTACATCATAATGTACGCCACTCGTGAAGAATTCTGCATCAAAGCGACAACCTTAAAACTCCAAAAATCTATTTTTTTGACTGAAAGACAGTAGGAGAGCAATCAGTTATCCAGCGTATAGCAATGGCCTTACAGGCCCAAAACCACTCCCCTAGTTTGATACTGCCCTGTAGAGACCTCCAGCCGGAAATCCTTATACATGTGTGCTGGCTCTTGACATGCATGTACACAACTGTTGTTCAGGACTTCTGAAGGTGCTCCAAAGGTCCTTAAATTGCATAACAGAAAGCTGGCAGAAGGGACCTCCCCCTTTCCTTTCCTAATTCTGGTAACAATTGGGGGGAACACACAATTTCCGTTCCGCCTGGGGAACATCACAATCCACCACTTTAGAAATATTATATTGTTAAATATTCTTTGCAGCCTGAAAGGTGTCTCTCCCACAGTTACATTTAGAGTAAATATAATTTGTAAGACTTCATTCACATCTTATTATTGCCCTGCGTTGTAACGTTGTAAGGACGTAGATGCCCTTACAATGGAGGGCTACAACGTATCCCACTTACATGTATATGTAGTGAAATACGTTGTCTGGTCACCCGAAAGCGGGAGGAGCGGTGAACATCAGCAGAAGCCTGTTAATTATTGGCTGCTTCTGACCTTCATGGTGTTTCCCCAATGCTACATGGATACATGGGGGGTGCTGCACTGTTGTATCTGTCCCCTATAGTTTTTTATGACTGAGTTTATATGGCTTGTAGTTTGCTTTGTGTTTTCATCCTGTGTTTCCTGCAGGATGGGACGCAAACTAAGACAAAATGGATGCCTTTGTCAGCCCATACGCTCTTAGCTCTCCTTGTGTACACACTGGGGGTCATTTACTAAGGGCCCGATTCGCGTTTTCCCGACGTGTTACCCGAATATTTTCCCGGGATTTTGGCGCACGCGATCGGATTGTGGCGCATCGGCGCCGGCATGCACGCTTGGGACGCGCTTACCTTCACTTGGTCCGGCTCGGTGAATTCCAGTGCGTTCAGATGCTTTTCAGCGCAGCAGCGCCACCTGGTGGACAGCGGAGGAACTACCGGACCCGAATCCACCGCAGAGAACGCGCCACTGGATCGCGAACGGACCGGGTAAGTAAATCTGCTCCACTGTGTGTGTCATAAAAACGAGATTTGAATGTACAGTATTTTTGGGACTATAAAGCGCACCATCCATAAATGCCTGCTAAACCGTCGAGGTTCATATATAAGGCGCACCGGATTATGAGGAGCACCTGATTATAAGGATGAATGACCAGCAGGTGGCAGACCTGTGCACAGTTCAAGGCAGCTGTTGTCTGTAAGTATTGTTCATATATAGGGCGCACTGGACTATTGATTTCTGAAAAAATCAAAGAATCAAAGGTAGCCTAATATTCTAGAACTGAGAGACAATGCAGGATGCTCCTATATATTAGGAAATCAGGGGTACAATGAATGCCATGAGTGATATCTGTCCAAATAATTGTTCTCTAATAAACCATCTCTATATATGAACTGCTTCGAGATGACACACTACTTGGAAATTAAGGACTGAGGGTATTCTGTTTTGGGATCACACCCATTATTGTCAGTACCACAATCTTTTCGAGCTCCACCCTAGCATTACATACCAACCAAGATTAACAAAAATCTTATTGTAAGTCCTAGGTACACAGCCAGTAGTGGAGGTACTGAGATTATTGTGCTTTAGTTCAAACACAAAAAATCTTATATTGTTTGAAAACTAAGGTTTCCATCTACTGACCTTCCTAAACCTGATGTTCATGTACTATATATACTACCATTTGGTTGGACAAACTTGCTGTGTGCTTGTGGGATTTCCCAAACCGAACCTTCAATCCATGAACTAAACCCAACGTGTCCGTTCAGTTCATTGGTCCATTGGCGAGTTCACCAGACCAAATTTGCTTGTTAGGAACAGGCTATAGGGTTTGACTCAAATCATTCTATATCTTCCAACCAAACAGAACCCTCCATTCTGCCAATGATCTAAGACCAACATTCTCCATAGTCCAAAACCTCCCACTTCGGTCTCCGGTACTTTTCTTGTGCTGTACTAGTACGACATATGCAAAATTCTCTTTAGATGTGTCAATGTCCATCTCATATCTTTTGATCGGTGCTCATGACCTTGAAGAATGTCTGTCCATGTGAAAGGTTCTCCAGTGACATCCACAGGATACGGCTATCTTGCTAATTGGTGGAGGTTTCGGTCCAGCACCCCACGGATCAAGAAAATGGGGGCCTTGTACCACCGTCATAACACTAAATGAAAAGAACGCCGGTTGCTGCTTGACATCATCTGCCCAATATGTCTCTCTGCTCCGAATGTAGATAGCCAAGCGTCCTACTCTGCCTTCCACTCAGCGCCATAGACGATGAGTAGTAGGCAGCCGGCCCACGCACCAACCAGCATGCTCTTGTTCGGAGTAAGAACTGACACTTGTTTTCTGTTGATCCATGGGGATCCCATCAACGAGAGACCCCAACGGTTAGCAAGTTAGCCCTATCTTGTGATAGGGGCTAACTGTAGTTCAGGAGAACCCCTTTAAGGTTACAGGGTTACAGTTTAATCCCCATGTGGACACTGTGCACACCTTGGATTACAGGGACAGATAGACACTCGCAATTATCGGTAGCTGAACAAGGAATAATAAAACCAGCTACAATAATATGTATCGATTTACAAACTTGATGTAAGTGATCCAACTATGTCTACAAAATGAAATTATCCCAGGGTCAACAACTCTGCAAAGAGTTGTGTATTGTTTGCGTGGGTTTTCTTCGGGTCCTCTAAGTTTCTTCTCCCACACTCCAAAAACATATGGTAGGTTGATTAATTGTGAGCCCCACTGGGGATCTGTGCGTAATCTGTGTGCACATATAAATAAAGGAATATTATTTTAACGCCCTAATGACCGCCCTATCGGGATCTACGTCGGGTTCATTAAGGGTACTTCTTCTGATGCCGAGCCTTTCACGGCGGCGATCAGAAGAAGTTTTCGGACACGGGTTCCTGTGGTGCCGTGAGTGGCTGGTGATAATCACAGCCAGACCCGCGCACTAAAACCCGGATCGGAAAAACTCGATCCCGGGTGGTTTAACTAAACGACCCTGCACACGCCGGCGGTCAAGCATGACCGCGGGTGCAAGTGTTACACCCCGTTGGACGTGAACCCCCCGGTGTGCTTACCGGGGTGATCACGATCCCTCCTGCCGCTGCCCCCGTGTTCCGACGTAGTGACCCGGGGCTGTAGGCTCTCTCTCCTCTTCTCACGGGTCCCTCCTTCTGGCAGGACCGCGCGTAAGATACGAGCATGCGCAGCATGCTCAGTACTTTCACTATACACTGCAATTACAAGTGTATTGCAGTGTAAAGGCTTTGAATAAGCGCTCGGATGACTCGCTTATTCAAGCCAAGAAGTAAGAAACATGTAAAAAGTAAAAAAAAAAAATAAATCTTTTTTTAATATAATTAAATAAATATAATAAAAAGTCCCATAATCTCCCCAGTAACACATAAAATGCAATAAAAGTATATATAAAACAGAAACACGTACTATTTGGTATCACCGACCGTCCGTATTAAACTGTACAATAAATCTAAATCATATTGAACCCGCTCGGTGAACTAGTAAACAAAAAACTCGAAAACTTCCCATACTATACATTTTCATCAACAACCATCATCAAAAAAAATGTTCTAAAAGTGTCAAAAAAGTGTACGGTACCTAATATGATACACGAAAGAACAACTGTTTTTCCCGCAAAAATAAGCCCTGCAACCCAGATTGACAACAGAAAAATTACAGGAATTATGGCCTGAAAAATTGTCATAGTAAAAAAAACAATGCGTATTTTCTCAATATTGGTTTGCTCAGAAAATGAGCAAAATAAGAAAAAACTATATAAAATGAGGTATCACCCACCGCGTCAGTATATGAAATCGGACAATAAATAGCTAATTCAATTGACCCGATCGGTGAATACGAAAAAAAAAACTCGTAAAAACTCCCCATAATTAACAATTTCATCAAACACCATCACCAAAAAATGTTCTAATAAAGTGATCAAAAAAGTTACGGTACCTAATATGATCGACTGAAGAAGACAACTGTTTTGGCAAAAAATAAGCCTCAAAACCAGAATCTGACAAATAAAAAACAGAAGTTATGCCCCTGAAAAGTTGTCAATATAATAAACCAATAAGATTTTCTCCAATATTGGTTTTGCTCAGGAAAATTGAGGAAATAAAAAACTATAAAGGTGGTATCACCGGCAATCGTAGTGATACCAGAGAAATAAACGATAAAATATTATTTTACGGATTACGGTGGAGTCGGGGGGGGGGGGAAATGCTCACAACCAACAAAATAAAAATTGATGTTTTGTTTGTGTCCCCACTGAAATAGTTTAATAAATCTCATGAATAGCTGTAGACTCCCAAAAGTAAATTATTTAAGACAGTGTATCTCATCCCATAAAAAAATAACTCCCTCATATGATGCGCATATACAAAAAACATAAAATTATAGGTTGTACATGTGACAATACAAATTGCTGTGAAATGGCGCCTCCTTCAATTCATACTCGGCGCGTTGGCGCCCTACACTCTTTACCACCACATATGGGAGTACATAAACCTGGGAGGAAGTGGGCATACGCGTTTGCAGTGCGTTTCATCATTTACTTTTATTCTGACAATGTCAGTTTTGGCCTCGAAATTAATGTATTTCCTCCAAAAAATTCCATAGTTTCCTAAATCGCAGGTCAATACTTTTTACCCATGGGAAACACTTAAAGGGTTGTTAAATGGCTCTAATAGAATTGTTGTTACATGTTGAGGGGTGAACTTCTATGTTGGGGTAATTTATGAGGTTTTTACTATTATTTAGGCCTCTCAAAGTCCTTGAACTGATGTTGTCCCTCAAATTGGAGTTATGGCATTTTCATGAAATAAGAAAAACTCGCCCTAAAGTTTCCTGCGCCTCATTACATCCTAGAAAAGAACCGGAAGCCATACAAGATCATCCCACCCATAAAGCGACTATTCTGAAATGTTATATAACTTTTGGGTAGTGGTATTTTCCGTTGGAAACCAGAACATTTCTAAACTTGGAAAAGAGGAATTTTACAAACTTTTTGCCAATTTACTTTTTTTCAAACGCAAACCAAAACTTATCACTTTAAATTTTATAACTAATCATGAAGTATATGTGTCACGAGAAACATTCTCAAAATCACCCGGATTATGTTAAAAGCGTCCGAATTAGAACCCAATTATCGTGAAGACATGTCAGATTTGAAAACAATCGAGTCTGAGTCATTGAGCTGAAACTAGTTCGTGAGTAAGGGTTTAATAAAATTGTCCTGGTCTGGTAACCTACCACCTCCTGCTGGGGTTATGAACCATTAGGTTGCTTGCTTTTCCCCCATTGTCCCAATTATTGTCAAACAACAGAAGGGTCCGGGTGGAGACATTTGATTAACTCTTGTGATACTGTATCCGTTTCACACACGCTGAGTCTACTCAATTGACTCTTTTCATTAACTTGTTCCATTAGATTACTGGGTAACTTCTGGACGGATAAATTGGTAATCAGGACTAAGTGATCACATACAAAGTTATAGAGGTGATAGGACAGGAAGGTTGGTATGACTGCCGACCTCCCTGCTCACTTATGAATGAACACATGGATGAATCACTTTCCTGACAGGGAGGGGCCCTCGGACTACCCGTGCTGCAGATGGGGATCTATCCTCACCATAGCCACCGTAACTTCTCTTTTTGCCTATACACAATGTCATTCTTCTTTGATGTATGTATATAGATGGATTCGTATTGACTTGTACTTGTATTTGTTTTGTAAGTCTTTACTGGGGTTTTATTTACTGCCAAAAGAATAGAGAACTGGAAGTCAATTGTCACTAGCAAATTCACCCATATCCAAATTTGAAAGCAGAAGTAGACAAGGCAATGTATTACTATACAACCAATATTTGAGTAATTCCCTTTACTTGTTTGAGAACACATGCTACCATATCCAACCCCAACATGCATGTGTGTGGTAACGGAAATTCAGGTGGGCAAACATTTGGTCAAGAAAAGGTCTGTGAACGACCTGATTTAAACTCTCAAAGAATTAAAAATGAGACTCTTGTCCCCAATAACAAGTCCAATAGTGTCTATCTTCCACCACAGACATTTGAAGAGAACCTTTCTTCAGGTTTTACCCGACTAAACTACTAGCCCCCTCAGGCCAGGTATGAAATGTCCTTAACAGAATTCCCTCTTTTATGTGAAATCTTCCAAAAAAAATTCTCCCCTAAAGTCAGGCAAAAATGACTCTTCTTACCTAATTTTCACACGAGATTAGTCAACTTTATTGGTTGGAGTGGTAATGTCAATTCAGAAACCTTTGCCTTCTGTTCTATAGAACCTAGAAACATTCTTTTCATGTCATATTAAAGATAAGAATCTCAGCTTTCAGATAACATCAGGCTCTGGGTTTGTGAGCTACAGAACCAGAGATACAGGCAGCAAAACACTTCGTTGGAAATGTGAACCGCAGATAAAGATCTTGTTCCTGCATTTTTTTAACTGACTGTACGTCCTGTTCTCCAGCACACTGAACCATAAGGGATCTGAACCTTCATGTGATTTGAAATATGAGATTCTTATCCTTAAAGGACACCTGTCATCAGGTCTGTGTCACTTGTCCTGTCACTACTACCTGTTGGAGCAGCTCACAGGATCATCCCATCCAGCCATTATCTAGTTATTTCAATACATTATTCATTGTAAAATCATCTATTCTTTTCATTGAGATGAGCGAGACACTAAAATGCTCGGGTACCTCGGTATTTCGAGCGAACTTTTCCCCATGCTCAGTGCTCGTCCCGAATAACGAACCCCCTTGAAGTCAATGGAGACTCGAGCATTTTTCAAGGGAACCAGGCTCTGCACAGGAAGCTTGGCCAAACCCTGGGAACCTCAAAAAGGATGGAAACACCACGGAAATGACAGGAAACAGCATGGGCAGCATGCATGGATGCCTCTGAGGCTGCCTAATCGCACCATTATCCAAATTATGGGCAACAGCACTGGCCATGACAGAGTGACAGAATGAAGCTAGATAGCATCTAAAACATCCAATAATTGAACCTGACACTATAGGGGACGGCATGCAGAGGCAAGCGGCAGCAGGCTAAGAGTGGCATGGCGACATACCCTAAATGCACTCATGCTTCAAACCATGGTGGCAGAGAGGAACCAAAGGAGGTTGAGCAAGAACGCTCAATAATATGGGTACATGATAAAGTTTGCCAGTAATATTTTGTGGATTACACAGCAGGTGGCGCAAAGTTTAACATGGAAGCCATGAAAACAACCCAAAATTCTGCCTGACACAGCTTTTTTGAAAGGGGACCATGTATGGAGGCAGGTGAACTAGTAGTAGATTAAAGGTGCTGCAGTTAAAAACTATGTTAGTTGGATCTTGGCATGGAGCTGGCGCTCCGCTGCCAGGCGATCTTCGCCAATCCAAGCCCCTGTCTATAGCTCTACGCCCCTAAACAGCACTTCCTAAAACCTTTTGTATAAGATCAAGTGTAGTACGTTCTCTATAAGTTTATGATATGGCGGGTGAGGGAATGTAAACAGATCGCAAGAAGCGCTGAAATAATATCCCTAAATGGTAAAGTTTGTCAAGTATTTTTGTGGATTAGACCAGCAAGTGGTGGCGACAAGTAACAACTTTGATGTGGAATGCCCTGTAATAGCTCTTGGGCGTGTGCCTTTTATCGCTAGGCTCAGCAGTTTCAGCACCGCACCTGCCTGTCGCTTAGCGCGGCACTGCTGCTGTGCCTAGAGCTACGACTGATGGTCGCCATGCCCACGGGTGTAATTCTGAGGATCGAGGTGTAGGAGGGGTGGGAGGAGGTATATGTAGGCCTTTGAGACCTGGACCGGGTAGGCCCCCCCAAATTCTCTGCGTCGGCAGTATATGACCGCCCCAGGGTCAGACTCGTCCAGCCTCACCAAGTTAAGATGTAGTAGACGTTTTATAAGTTGGGATATGCGGGTGAGGGAATGTAAACAGATGCGCAAGAAGCTGTCATGATGCGCATGAGCTGGGTGTCCGCGCCAGAAGCTTTCGCCAATCCAAGCCCCTGTCTCTAGGCTACTCCCAAAACAGCACTTCTAAAGACCTTTTGTATAGATCAGTGTAGTAGCGTTCTTATAAGTTTAGGATATGCCGGGTGAGGGGAAGTAAACGATGCGCAAGAAGCGCTGAATAATATCCTAAATGGTAAAAGTTTGCCAGTATATTTTTGTGATACACAGCAGGGTGGCGACAAAGTTAACAACTTTGATGTGGAATCCATGAAAACAACACCAAATTTCTGCCTGACACACACCTCGTTTGATAAAGGGACGATGTAATGGGAGGCAGCTTATATGAGACTTTTGGAGTAGCAATGGGACAGAACGTGTGTAGGCTGCTATGGAACAATTTAATTTGTATAGTGCCGTATGTGGGCAGTCCCAAACTTTTTCAAACCAAGGAGCAGTAGGTGGCCGCCTCCAGTAAAATGGATAGATTGTAGTCCTGTATGTGGCAGACCCAAAATGTTTCAAACCAGAGGATGATGTAGGTGGCCCTCCAGTACAAATGGATAAGATTGAGTGCCTGTATGTGGCAGTCCCAAAAATTCTTCAAAACCAGAGAGGCAGGTAGGTGGCCCTCCAGTAAAAATGACTAGATTGAGTGCCCTGTATGTGGCACTCACAAAATTTGTTCAAACAGAGGACCGGGTAGTGGCCCTCCAGAAAATTAAATGCATGAAGTACTATAGCAGAGCCAGTGGGCCCTGTCAAAAATAGCCATTTTCCTCTGCTTTACTGTACAAAGGGAAGAATGAGGAAATGAGGAGGAGAGGAGTGATCAATTATTCAGGTGGAGCTCCTTTCACCTGTGGAGGTTGGAAATTCTGAGAAATCCAGCCTTTATTCATTTAATAAGCGTCAGCCTGTCAGCGCTGTCAGTCGACAGGCGTGTACGCTTATCGTCTGATGATTCCACCCACTGACTGAAAAACCCGCTCGGACAAGACGCTAGCCGGCAGGGCAGCAAGAACCTCCAAGGCGTACAGCGCCATTTTCTGCACATGTCCAGCGCTTTGAAACCCAGTAGTTGTCAGGGAGCTGTGTGATCATTTAGGAGGACGATGGTATGGTCAGCTACGTACCTCCCTCACCATCTTTCTGTAAGATCAGCCCTACTCTGCCGAGACTGGGGACAGGTACAGTGTCTTGCTGGGGGACATAAGCTGGCAAAAGCCTTGTAATGCGTACCCTTGCCAGTGCTGGACAAGCTGCCTTCTCGCCTACTCTCCCTCGCTACTTGTCCGCGCAGAACTACGCGACTCTGCCGCTAGCACTGTCAGAAGGGAAAATACTGTTTCAAGCTTGTGCACCAGGGCCTGCTGGTATTCAAGCATTCTCACCCTCCTTTCCTCTCCAGGGATGATAGTGGGAAGATTTTGCTTGTACCGTGGGTCCAGGAAGAGTGAACACCCAGTAATCGGTGCTGGAATAAATTCTTGAACGCGAGGTCACGGGATAGGCCTAGCATGAAATCTGCCATATGCGCCAGGTACCAACGCGTAAGAATTCACTCCCCTCAGGCCTGACTGTCCATTTCCTCCTCCTCCCAACTCCCTCAACTCCTCTTCTTCTGCCCATACAACCGCTGAACATGAAGGACTCAACAATGGTCCCCGCTTGTGTCTCCCAACATTCTCCTCTCTTCCTCCTCATCCTCCCCACCTCCACCTCCTCCTGATATGGCTGAGAACAGACCTCAGGGTGCTTTGGCTACACAAGTGGAATATTCTTCCCCGTCTCTGGACGAGCGCAAAGCTTCCGACTTCATGCTCGACCAAGAGTTTTCAACAGGCCAAGCAGCGGATGGTGAGGCTGATATGGCGGCATCCGCCACTGACCATCTGTGTGACTCCCTCAAAGTTACTCGCAGCCTGACAGATATCAGACATCCACGTTCCACTCCTCATTGTAGACTTGAGGAAGCTGACTGACCTACTACCAGTTCTGTGAAGTTGACATCGGCAGTCTACAATCATTCTGGCGCTGCTGGTAAACTCCTGGATACCATGGTCAGTGTTGAATTCCACCGTCTGTGGGCCACGTCGCACAACAGTCGGTGAGCGTGCAGTTGGAGGCGGCGCTGCGCTGCCCCTGAGAGTTCAGCATCTCTGGGCTGGACTTCTGAAATGCGCACAGATGCGGCGCAACCTTCGTGAGCAAATCAGACAGATTGGGGTATGTCTTTAGGAAACGTGCACTATCAGATTTACACCGTGGGCCAGGCATGGCACTGTGTCGTCTGCCGAGTTGCAGAAGCCGCCACCAGGTTTACGGCCGTTGTCACACCACAACCATTCCCGGCTGAGGTTCAGCGTGTGCCAAGCCACAGATCAGTCGCGCCGTGATGCCCTGTAATAGCTCTTGGGCGGTGTGCCTTTGTGTCGCCAGGCTCAGCAGTTTGAGCACCGCCTGCTGTCGCTTAGCGACGGCACTGCTCTGTCCTAGAGCTACCGACGTTGATGGCGCCGATGCCCCACAGGATGGTAGTTCGGAGGAGTGGATGTGGAGGGGGGTGGTTAGGAGGAGGAGGCATAGTAGGCCTGAAACACCTGGACCGAGGTAGTCCCCGCAATCCTCGCGTCGGCAGTTATATGAGCAGCACCCAGGTCAGACTCGGTCCCAGCCTCCACCAAGTTAACCCAATGTGCCGTCAGCGATATATAGTGGCCCGCCCGGCAGCACTCGTCCACGTGTCCGTGGTCAGGTGGACCTTGTCAGAAACGGCGTTGGTCGGGCACGGATGAGTTTGTCTGACACGCTGGTGGCAGGGCTGGGACGGCACCTCGGGAAAGGTGGCGGCTGGGACGTCCAGAATACCGCGGGGCGGCCGCCGCCATGAGGTTGCGAAAAGGCCTCGGTCTCTACTAGCCTATTCGGGACCATCTCCATGCTAAGCAATCTGGAAGATGTGCACATTAGGGCTTGGGCGTGCGGGTGGGTTGCACTTATTTGCGTTTTCCGCTCCAGCGTCTGGGGTATGGAGAGCTGACGCTGATGGAATGCTGTGGAGGATCGTGAGGCGACGATGGGGTTTTTGGGCCAGGGTCCTGGGCAGGTGCCTGACTATGCAGCTGACACAGGGGAAGGACAGTGGTGTGCACGGCCGGAGGTGACGGGCTTGTTTGCCACTGATTGGGGTGCTTACCATTCATAATGCCTGCGCATACTGGTGGTAGTTAAGCTGTTGGTGAACCCCTGCTTATCCTGGTTTGGGCAAATGTTCGCACACCACAGTCCTCGGTCATCCGGTGTTTCCTTAAAGAACCTCCACACTTCTGAAGATCTAGCCGCTGCCGCAGAGCCCTCACCACGTGAGCTCCTAGTTACAGTGGCGCTGAGCACCAGCTCTGGCCCTGCCTCTCGTCTGGCCCCACCACTCTCCTCTCCAACCTGTTCCGGAGCGTCGAGGACTCTCCTCCCGTCTCAGAAGCATGTGTTCCCCCCGGCCCCTCAACCCGCTTGGGGTCTGTCGCCCTCATCATCCTCATCCCCGATCCCTCAGTCTGCTCCCCCCTCGGACTTCCTGCCCTGACCACAACTTCCCCACTGTCGACAACCGTGTCTCCTCATCGTCGGACACCCTCTTTACACACTTCCACTACGTCATAAGTCAATCATCACCCACAGACTGTGACTGGTGGAACAAACCTGGGCATCGGAAAATTGCTCAGCAGGCAACCGGACAAGGGTTTGTGACTGTGGGAAGGGTCCAGAAACAGTTCCTCAGAGTATGCCGTTTCAAATGCCCAAATTTTCCTGGGAGTGGGGCAGACTGGGGGGGAGGAGCCGAGGTGCAGGAGCGGACGGAGTGGGGACTTTCGGTGACATGGGTGGAGACTGCGTGGAAGACTGACTGGTGGTGGACAAATTGCTTCGAAGCATTTCATCAATCCACGACATCAACCCTGTTCGCCTGTTTCTGGCCTCAACAGTGCTCTACCACGAGTACCCAGTACTTCATACATGAACCAGGTAGTGTAGCTCTGCGTCGTTCCCCTGCTCCCTCTCACATGTGGTGTCTCACCCCCCGCCCAGACACACGTGCCTCTACACCCCTGCAAGTAGTTGTACGCCCCCTCCTCCCCTCTGCCCCAGTTCCTCTACCCCGGTAAGAAAAACAGCCCATCCGGTTAAACAATTTTTATACATGAGAAGTTAATAACTTTTTGTTTTTTTTGTATTCACTATTTTTTGTTTTGCCTTTTTTTTTTTTGTATTTTTTGGTGTTTTTTGTTTTTCTTTTGTGTAGTGTTGTTTTTTTTGAGTTTTAAACCAAAAATCCTTCCTAATTGCTAATGCTAATTTTCTAGCAAGTATAGTCAAAGAGAGTACACTACTATCCAGTAGATGACCTGATAGTGCCTAATAGAAAATCCAACCCTACTTGAATTTTGCCACTTCGGCCCTTGCATGGATATGTTCGCCACTAGCGGCAGAATCAGCGTCGCAAGTCCAACTAACAAAATTCTCAGAATTGGGCAATACTGCATGCAAAACTACAATGAGCCACCCGCAATCACCAGAAATCAAATATATAAAACCATACTGTAGGCTTCAAGAAGCTGTTTGTATTCTCCTATGGCTATTTTCTGCCAAGTATCAAAGGAACAACACATACTATGCCAAGTAGAAATTGACACTGAGTTATTGCCTAATAGAAAATCCAACCCCTACTGAATTTTGCCAACTTCGGCCATTTGCTAATGGATTATGTGCGCCACTAAGCGCAAGAACAACAGCGAAGTCGCAAGTGCTCACTACAAATTTGCTCATAATTTGGCAAGCATCATGCACTTGCGGGAACCTACAGCCACCAGCAGAACAACCAGAAATCAAATAATATAGAACCTACTGTAAGGCTTCGAAGAAGCTGTTTGTATTCTTCCTATGTGCTATTTTTCTGTCCAAGTTTCAAGGAGCACACGATGATGCAGCATGATGATGAACCTGGAGTTATATTGCCTAATGAAATCCAACCCCTACTGATATTGCCACTTCGCCTTTGCTATGGATATGTGGCGCCACTAAGCGCAAACACAGCGTCCGGCAGATCTCCTACCAATTGCTCTAGACTTTGGCACGTACATGCGCTGCAGAAACTACAGTACACAGCAACCAGCAGATCAAACAAATCAAATATATAGACGCTACTGTAGCTTGCAGAGCTGTTTGGTACATTCTCCTATGTGCATTTTCTAGCCAAGTAAGTACAAACCGAAGGCACCCTACTGTCCAGATAGATGACACTCTGAGTTATTGCCTAATAGAAAGATACCAACCCCTACTGAAATTTTGCCCACTCTTCGGCCTTTGCTATGGGATATGTGTCGGCCTTGCGCCACGGCAACACATGCGGTCGCAGTCTCACTACAATTGCTCATGATTGACATACGATCTCACATGCATGCAAGAAACTCACGCACGCCAGCAATCACCAAAAATCAAATTATATAGACGCTACTGCTGTATTGGCTTCATAAAGAGAGCTGTTGTATCTCCTTAAATGGCATATGGTTGTTCTCAAAGCATATGATAAAGGCGAAGTCACACATACTAGTCGCCAGATGCTGATGACACCTGATTATGCCTAATAAACCAACACCCCTACTGATTTTGCCACTGTCGGCCGTTTGCTATGTGATCGTGCGCCACTAAGCGCAAACACAGCGTTCGCCAAGTCTCCTCAACTTGCTCAGACTTGGCAAGTCACAGCACTGCAAGAAACTACAGAACCACCAGGCAATCAACCAATAATCAAATTATAGAACCTAACTGTTAGGCTTTCAAGAAAACTGTTTGTATCTCACTATGCTATTTCAAGCCAAGTATCAAAGGAAGCCACTACATGCCAGATGAGTATGACACTGAGTTATTGCCTAATAGAAATCCCAACCCTACTGAATTTGCCCACTTCGGCCTTTGTCTATGGATATGTGCGCCACATAAGCGCAGAAACACAGCTGGTCGCTAAGGCTCTCACTACAAATTGTGCTCAGGAATCTGGTACAAGGCACACTCAACTGGCAAGAACTACAAGCCACCGAGACAGCATCAACCAGAAATCTAAATAGATAGAACGTCTACGTATGGCTTCACGAAGGCTGTTGTATCTCCTTATGCTTAATTGTCCTACCAAGTATCCCAAGGATCACCACCTACGTTTGTAATGCCAGATGAAGTGACAACTGAGTTATTGCGCCTAATAGAATCCCAACGCACCCGTACTGAACAACATGTGTGGCTTTGCACTATGGCTTACTTTGTTCCTACATAGCGAACCGTAGCGGGTCCTACTAGCGGCCAACACCGTGCTCAAGATTGCACTACAATATCTCAAAATGGCAGCATGCAAACATGCCCGCATGAAACTCAACCACGCCCCAGCAGATCAACCAGAAATCAATAATCAGAACCGTAACTGTAGCGCTTTCAAAAGCTGTTGTTTGTATTCTCCTATGGCTGTTCTATTAGGCCAAGTATCAAAGGAACACACTACTATTCCAGATTGTAGATGACACTTGAGTTATTGCCACTAATAGACATCCAAACCCCACTGATTCCATTCTCTCCCTCCACTTCGGTCCTTGCTAATGGCTATGTCGTCCGCACCTAAGGCGTAATAAACAAACGGCTAGCAAGTCTCCTCAATTTCCCCCCCTCCTATGGCGAAGTATCAGCACTGTCCGTTATCAATCTACCCTCACAAGAATCAACGAGAATGTCAAATTAAAATAAAAAGTAAACGCTCTTGTAGGCTTCCGAAAAGGGCTGTTTGTTTTAATCTCCTTTGGCTATTCTTCGTAAGTCCTAAGCTGCCACTACACATCTCAGAAGCAGACCGATCTGGGCCAGATGTTTCGACACTGAGTATTAGCTAAGAAACCAGCGCGCTCCTAACTCATCCCAAATAGCCTCAATTCCATAACTTCCCATTCCCTGACGGCTCAGAATCGATGTACAGTCGGCCAGCTTAGTTCTAAATAATCTACTAGGAGTACTGTTTGCCAGCCCAACGACCAGCACGTGTATTGTACTACACGTAGCTGTGTAGTTTCCAAGTCCCTCCGCCTTTTTATGGCTTTCTTCTCACTGCCGCCAACTCAAACGTCGGAAGTCATTATCCTTTCTTCCTTTGCTAAGACTGCATGTAAGTGACAATAAGTACAAACCCCTCAGTTACGTCCTACGAGGGCTTGTTCGTGAAACATCTCCTACACATCTATATCACTACCTTTCAAGCACTTCTCCACGTAATAGAGACAATACCGGCCGTGGCCGCGTCTATCTACTATCCCAGGGCAGCCTTCGGCGCAACGACTGCTCATGCCTGTGTATGTTACCCTCATTTTCTGGGGGGGGGGGGGTGTATCAGATCCCTGCTTGTGATTGCCTTTTTTATGCCGCCAAAACAAGCACGACTTGGTAGTCCATTTATCTCGGGGATTAGTTCATGTAAACATCGCGGAGTACCTAGCGCGCTCACCGGAAGCATTGCTCACTATTCATCAAATGAGGGCTGTACATGTAGAGATGATGTCCCCCTGTTAAACCCCTACTTCCCTCCCCTCTCCTCCCTCCCCCCTGCTCATGTCTGTGTTCTATGTAATAGTAAAGCTGGCTAGGTGTCTGTGCTGCAATCTGCCTGACATGTTCGCACCTCCTATATAGACAGTAGAGACAGACACAGACATCAACGCTAACACAGTACCTGACAGTCTCTGCTATAACACTGGCTGGCCTGAGCTGTGTATCTCTCCTATATCCACCAGGCTGCAGGGGGCCCAGCACCAGGAGCACACTCAATTATCAGGTCAACATCTACATACATCAACATTATACACAGACTGTCATCAAAGGCCTGGGGTGTGGGCTGTGGGCCTTCCCATCATGATAAAGCTGGACAGCTTGAATATGCTAATGACTCTTGGTTGACATGTTCACAGGTCATTTGCATATAGCTTTAGTGACCTCCTGCTTGAGTTTACAGCATTAGAGGACAATGGAAGGATAGAGGCAATGCGCTCTTAATGGCAGTTTTATTGAAAATATATTTTATTTAGGGGGTTTTTAAATTTGTCTATGACGGGTTCTCTTTAAAATTGACAACAAACAAAACGGTTACTAACCCAACCCACCAACTATTCTATAGACATAACCCAGATAGGGGCAACTACTATCAAGTTTATTTCTTTCATACTCATCTATGTGAAAATGTTTATAAGAAGAGTCACGTTTTACTATCTTTGGGCAAAGCTTTTTAATAGTCAGTTTTAGTAATTTAATAAACATAAAAGATGAGAATTCTAACTAAGAAAGGGGATAAAGAAGAACATCCATCTCATATCCTACTGAGTGTTGCTAGCGTTTATGTGGGGTAAAACCCTGCATGACGTTCCTGCTTAAGTAGATGACCACTAAGTGTGATGTGGGTACAGCAATATAGTGGCGTGTTCAGCCCCATTCCCTTCCACTGGATCAGGCTGCTATGAATCCAGAACAATGAACGGTGAACGCCGCCTAATGACATTACCTACTTCTGTATACAAGGAAATCTGGTTAATTAATTGAGAATAATGAAGAGGTCGGGTTAGAGTTTAGAAGGCGCTAGTCATGATCAGGAAAACCTGAAGCATTGTCTGCGGTGCGGGGAGGAAACAGGCTGAGAAACATATAAAAAAAAAATAAATCCAGCGGATTGTTTTTTTTAATATTTTAGTATTACATAACAAGCACAAAAACGGTGTAACCCGGTACAATAATTGTAGACAATACACATACAAAACAAACAGAACAAAGATGTGTTCCCTATAGGTTTGGTACAAGAGAGAAGACAATCTCCATATTCATAACCTAAAGTTCCCCAGGTTAATCAAAGACAAATTCTATGATGCATGCTTGTATATTTATGTAATCCTTTTTATACCTAACCCAATCATTAGGCTCATCTCCTATGCAGATTACCAAATTTCATTTAATAAGGACGTTCAGGTTCCTTTATTAGACAACTGCACGTTTCTTCCAACAAATGTTACTTAAAATCTATCTCAGTATAATTTCTTACCTCTGAATAAGTAACTTTGTATGCAGATTATCAAGAATGTTGGCTGCTCTCTGTCTCCATTACCTGGCTGTTCCCACATGTTAGATGTTTTGTATACGTATTATGATTATGATTATCATATTATAAGTATTTATTGGATAATACTATAAACACAACATTAGGAGTAGTGCTGTTCATTAGGAATGGTACACGAAAGCACGGCCGCGCTAGTACTGGGCAAGTGACAGGGCCCAATCTGCTGTGGGTGCCCACTAATGGCTTGTACTGGAATACCATTGGGGTAAGGGGAGCTGTTATATAAAAAATACAAGAGATTAAGAACACACTCGTCTAGCTTGGATGCTTCGTTCGAGCATAGTGTACTCGAAACTGCCGTTTGCTTGGCGAGTAATTTTTTCGCCAGCTCATAAAGGCCTCTCCCTCCGTTGTGATTTTTTAAGCGTCCAGAAACAGATCAATCACAAGCGCAGGATACTCTGCACTCCACCCAGCATGACGTGGTACCTTTACACGTCGATAGCAGTGGTTGCTGGCCTGTCAGTTGACCCGCAATAGACTAGCCCTGCCCCGCTGCTCGATCATTCTCGTCTGGAGCGCGCTAGGATAGAGCTGCTGCTTGTCAGGTAAAGGTTGGGGTGTCTATTAGAATATTGTTAGGCAGGGAGTGGTCCGCAAAAACGCAACACCCTTCTTAGGGCTACCATAACTTTATAGCATTTTTTTTTATTTGCTTGTGGCTGGGCTTTGCTGGCACTAGTCGTGCAGCTAAGTACCAGATTGGTGAGGATTTGCGGGAACTGCGACCGTTGTGTTTTACTCTATGACACCAATCCACTCAAACACCAAGTGGAAAATTTATTAGGGGTTTGGATTTGAATTAGGCACACTTGTGCTGATTTATGTTTTTTTTTACGTTTATTTATTTACTTTTATAACTCAAAGTCATCAGGCGCAGCACAAAATCCTTTGTGTGGCTGTCAGTGTAGGGTTAGAACTACCCTAGCATAGGTACATTGTTTTGTTTAAAAAAAAAAAAACAATTTACAGTTTACACTATTAATTTTGAAAATGTTTAACCCAGGTCTAGGGGCAGAGGACGATGGCGGATGTTGGGCCGTCCAACTACTGCGGGGGGTCAGAGCCATGTCCTGGCGGGTGGACAAACCACCTGCGATGAGGGAGCAGGGGAACAGCAGAGCTACACTCCCTAGTTTCCCATCCGTCTCAAGTTTCTGGACTCGTGTAGAGCACTGTTGAGGCCAACCAGTGCGAAGAGGTGATGTTTGAGGATTGGCGGACAATGCTATGGTAAGCAATTTGTCCCCAGTCAGTCTTCCATGCAGTCCAACCCATGTCCCTAAATCAGCACTCCTCCAGCTCCTCCACCTCAGTCTTTCCTTCCCCCCCGTCTGCCCCCTTTTTTAGGGAAATTTGGCATTTGAACCAGCAACTTAGTACTTTTTTCCTGGACCTTCCCCGAGTCAACAAACCCCTTGTCACGTTTTGCTGCTGACTATTTTCCGATGCCCAGTTTTCCACCAGTCGCCGTCTGTGGGTGATGATACATTATTGACGTAGTGGAAGAAAGTGTGTAAAGAGGTGTCGGAGATGAGAAGACACGGTTTTCAGACAGTGGTGAATTGTTGTCAGGCAGGAGTCCGAGGGGGGGAGCAGACTGAGGGATCGGAGATGATGATGTGGACGACCCAAGCTTGGGTTGATAGGAGGCCTGAGTGTAACACAGTGCTCTGAGACGGAGGCGCGCCTATAGCAGAAACAGGTTGGAAAGATGCAAGTGGTGGGCAACGGAGAGCAGGGCCAGAGCTGGTGCACATCGCCAAATTTTTCAACGTAGTCAAGCTCCCTTGGCGAGGGCTAGATGTTTCAGAAGTCTGGAGGTTCTTTAAAGAAACACCGGATACCGACGGACTTGGTGTTCACCTTGCCAAACCAGGATCAGCAGGGTTCCACCACTACTACGTAACTACCACCAGTAGGCGCAGGTCATATGAATCTAAGCACCCCACTCACCCCCGGACCGCGAGTCCTGACCCTGGGCTGGTTCATATATGCCCGGACGCCGAGATTGCCCGGGGCCTACCTCGGTCCAGTTCTCTCAGGCCTACTATGGCCTCCTCCTCCTCCCACCCCTCCTCCTCCTCTCCGAATACCATCCGTGGCATGTCGCCATCATCGTAAGGCTCTAGGCCCGCAGCGTGCCATCGCTAAGCGACATATCAGCGTGCTCAACTGCTGATCCTAAGTCGATAAAAGGCACACCGCCCAAGAGCTATTACAGGCCATCACGGCGCAGACTGATCGTGGCTGGCAAACCGTGAACCTGACGCCAGGCAGGGTTGTGTGTGACAACGGCCGTAACCTGTTGGCGGCTTCGCAACTCGCCAGACTGACAACATGCCTGTGTCCTAGTCCTTCCTGTTCAAAAAAAAAAAACGTGTTGGGCAGAAGAAGAAGAGTTGAGTAGGAGGAAATGGAGCGTGAAGGGCAGTGAATTCTGCGCGTTTGGTACTCTTGCGCATATGGCAGATTTTTCATGCTAACCCTCGCGTTCAAAAGAATTTATTCCAGCACCCATTCTGGGTATTCACTCTCCTGGACCCCACGTACAAGCAAAATCTTGCCACTCTCATCCCGGGAGAGGAAAGGAGTGTGAGAATGCATGAATACCAGCAGGCCCTGGTGCACATCTGAAACATATTTCCCTTCTGACAGCGCTAGCGGGCAGAGGGCGTACGTCTGCGGGAACAAGTAGTGAGGGGAGTGTGCGGCAGGCATCTTGTCCAGCAACTGGCAGGGTACGCTTTACAAGGCCTTTGCCAGTTTTAAGGTCACCCCCCCCAAGCAAGACACTGTCACCTGTCCCCAGTCTCGGCAGAGTAGGGCTGACATTACAGAAATATGGTGAGTGAGTACGTAGCTGACTCATAGCCATCGTCCCTAAATGACACACAAGCTCCCGTACAACTACTGGGTTTCAAAGCTGACATGTGGCAACGAACTGGGCTCTGTATGCCTTGGAGGGTTCTTGCCTGCCCTGCACGCTAGCCCGGTGTTGTCCGAGCGGGTTTCAGTTGCAGCTGTTGTAATCTCAACCGATAGGTACAACGCCTGTTCGACTGACAGCGCTGACAGGCTGAACGCGTATCAAGATGCATAAGCCTAACTTTTCAGGATTTCCATTCCTCCACCCAGGTGAAGGAAGCTCAACCTGATAATGTATGCACTCCTCCTCCTCATTGTCCTCCTTCTCCTCCTCTTTGTACAACTCAAACAGAGGAAACGGCTATTTTTTGCCAGGCCAACTGGCTTTACTATAGTAACCTCTATTATTTAATTTTTCCGGAGGGCCACCTACCCTTTCCTCTGTTTAACAATTTTTTTGGGAGTGGCACATACAGGCCCTCAATCTATTTAATTTTTCTGGAGCCACCTACCTGCTCCTGGTGTTGACAACTTTTTTGACTGCCACATACAGGCACTCTCAATCTTTTAATTTTTCTGGGACCACCTCACCTACCTCTCCTCTGTTGAAAACTTTTTTGGACTGCCACAGACAGGCATCTATCCAAATTAAATTGTCTCGCCCATAGCAGCCCCCACACGTCGTCTTTTTAGGTGCCTCCAACATTGTCTCCATTGCTACGGTCCACACTTCATCTGCTCCCTCTCTGCCTTCCAAAAGTCGTCCATATAGCTGCCTCCATACATCTTCAAAGCGTCCCCTTAGCAACAAGCTGTGTCAGCGATTTTGGTTGTTTTCATGGCTTCCACATTAAACTTGTTAACTTTGTCGCCACCGTGCTGTGTTTTCCACAACATTACTGGCAAACTTTATCATTTACCGATAGATTTCAGACGCTTCTGCGCATCTGTTTACATACATTCCCCTCACCCGCCATAATAACCCAACTTATAAGAACACTACTACACTTGAGCCTAACAAAAGTTCTTAGAAGTGCTGTTTTAGGGAGTAGCCGAAGACAGGGCTTGGTTGGGCAAAACTCCGCCCTGTCAGCGGAGCGCCGCGCTCCATCCCAGTCCACTAACATAGTTTTAAAAAAACTGCAGCACCTTTAACTACTACTAGTTCACTGCCTCCATACATCGTCCCCTTATCAAACGACTTTCAGGCAGGAATTTTTGGGGGTTGTTTTCAGGCTTCCACATCAACTTGTTAACTGTTTGTCGCCACACTGCTGTGATATCCACAAAATATACTTACAAACTGTTATCATTTACCGATATTTTTCATTCATTCAGCGCTTCTTACGCATCTGTTTACATTTCCCCTCACACCGCCATAAAAACCCAAACTTAGTAAGAACACTACTACACTTGATCTTATACAAAAGTTCTTAGAATGCCTTTGGGGAGTAGCCGAGAGACAAGTGGCTTGGATCGGCGAAAGCCTCGCCTGGCAAACGGAGCGCCAGCTCCATCCCATATCCAACTAACATGTTTTTAACTGCACACCTATTAATCTACTACTAGTTCACTGCCTCCTACATCGTGCCCCTTTATCAAACGAGCCTGTGTCAGTGAGCAGATTTTGGGTGTTTTTTCATTCATGCTTCCACATCAAACTTGTTAACTTTGTCGCCACAACTGCTGTGATAATCCACAAAAATATACTGATACTGGCAACTTTTTCATTTAACCGATATATTTCAGCGCTTCTTGCGCATCTGTTTAATCTACTACTAGTCACTGCCTCCAGCATCGTCCCCTTATCAACGAGCTGTGTCAGGCAGATTGTTCAGGTGTTCACCAGATCCAATAGTGGATACCGGCCCCATCTGTCGCCCGCATGCTGGAGACCTGAAGTTGCAATCATAGCAGCGCAATATGGATGCCCCATACTGTCGACTCTTAATATGGAACTATTTCCGAAAAAACATTAAAAATGAACACTATGCTATTCCAGTATTCCTTGGTGAAATATTCAATGACCCCGCTGCGTGAAAATTATAATTTTTAAAAGTAAACTCTTCTTCTGGCCCCAGGCCCATTTTGGTGGGGAGGGCGAGAGAAACATGGGCTTGACAGACGAAAGCTCGCCTGGCAGCGGACCGCCAGCTCCATCCCAAGATTAGGCAGCCTCAGAGGCATCCATGCCATGCTGCCCCTGCTGTTTCCTGTCCATTTTGCTCACGATCCGCCCACATGCGTCCCCCAATGTTCCATTCGCAACTTTTCAACTCTCTACGATTACCCAGACGCTGTAGCAAGAGAGGATATGCAGCACATCATCCCCTTATCCAACAAGCATGTCAGGTTCCAGAATTTTTCAGGTGTTTTACGCAGATACATAGTGACTCGGCCCATCTGGTGCCCCATGCTGGAGTCTGAAGTTGTCAATCATAGCAGCGCAATATGGAGCCCCATACTCACCTTAATCATGGAAGTCTTCCATGGCGGCTCTTATCAAAAGACCTGGTCAAGGCTCATTTTTTTTCGGGTGTTTCACCAGATACTTATTGAACTTGGTCACTAGTGTCGCCCCAATATTCTGTGTTATCGACTAAATATACGGTCAACCTTTTGTTCACATAGGAAATCATTTTAAGCGCTTCTTGCTCACCTCCGTTTGTTCCTCTCTGCCACCCATTGGTTTTGAGTCCATTTAGGGTAAGGTCGCCATGACACTCTCTAGCTGCTCCGCTGCGCGTCTGCATGCCGTCCCTTATGTGTCAGGGGGTCAATTAGTGCATGTTTAGATCTATCTAGCTCATTCGTGTCACTCTGCATGTGGCCCATGCTGTTTGACCTAAGTTGGCATAATGGTGCGGATTAAGTGCAGCCTCAAGGCTCCATGCATGCTGCCCCTGCTGTTTCCTGTCCATTTCCGCGGGTGTTTCCATCGCATCCCTTTTCTGAGGTTCCCAGGTGTTTTGCCAAGCTTCCCGTGCAGAGCCTTGGTCCCCTTGAAAACTGCTCGAGTCTCCCATTTGACTCAAGGGGGCCTTCTATTCGAGACGAGCACGCGAGCATCGGGAAAGAGCTCGTCTCGATTAACGAGCACCCTAGCATATAATGCTCAACGTCATCTCTAAAAACCATGACGGGGCTGTTTATGATGATAATAGGGAATATTTTAAGGGAAAGGAGGACCGTTTTAATCCTGAAATGTTTTAATGCTGCCCCGGAGTTCACTGCATAGGGCCCACTGAGGCTCTGACGCTCCAGGGGCCTACTGAACCTGTAGGTGAAACCCGTGCTACAATCTTCATGTTTTTTGTATTTTTCCAGCTCTGGCGTTTGGCGATTACGTAAATGTTGTGCTGGAATGTTATCCCTGGTAAAAGATGGAATCTGTGCCTTTGTTCACGTCCGCAGCAGGAATGAGTTCTGAGCGCACTGCTGGAGAAAGCCTATGCTAAGTATGAGGCTTCATTACCTAATACACATCCATGTTTTCCTAAGATGCCCTTGATGCTTAAGTATATATATATTTTTTTCTTGTGGTTCTTGGTCATTGTCTCGCACATCTAACAGCTACACGTGTATAATTTTTCTGCTCCAATGTTGTGTATGTGTGTGTAGAATATATATATATATATATGTGTGTGTGTATTATATAATAATAGTGTGTGGTGTACTCTCTCTCTCCATGATGTGTGTGTCGCTCTCTTGTGTTTGTGTCCCTCTATGTCTGTGTGTTGTCTCTAACCTCTATTACCTCTCTCTTACCCTCCCGTCCTTCCTCTTTCTACAAGGCTAATGGGAGTTAGAGGCCCTCTCGGCGGGTAAGCACTTCTGAAGGCTTTGAAAGACTTTTACAGGAGGGTTACTGAGTGTAACGAAGCTGAAGAAGGCTCCTGCGACCTCTTTGGCATTATCGTAAAGGGCATTAGAAAATGGGATCCCTGATTGTTGCTCAAATGATGTAAGTGATGTTAGTATGGTTATTCACACCCCATCTACCAATACTAATTATACATTAAAATACAGTGTTCTCCTTATGTGATTTTTTTATTATTATTTTTAAAAAAAACTGTCAATAATGATCCTTCCAGTCCAAGAAAAGAGATTATGTTCTTGATTTCAGGTGCTACTGGGACAGTTGGATTTGCTGTTTTCCGACAGCCGGTTGTCTGAAGTCTACGTCCCCTGATTTGTCTCAGCATGCCAGCCAGCCGTCTGCGCCACGCTCCAATCGTGTGTGCCCAAAAACCGTCGGCACGTCAGGCAAATCTGAAAAAATCCGCGAAACACCGGCGAAATGTGTCCGACGGACCCTAGTAATGTGCCCTCCGGTATGGAGATCAGAATAACCTGATATATTACTCTACTGGATTAGGAGCAGGGGGTGCTCCTCTTTAGACAGCAGAAAGTTCAGGGCTCACCCCTGGGTTGTACAAATATTTAAACCATCATAATAAGTTAATACCCCATTAGTTCCCCCATTAGTTTCCAGTGTTGCGCTCTAGTCCTCCTGCCAGCTGGGCCCGCGAAAAAAATTCCCATATAAGCAAAATTATTGCTGCAGTCAATATCTGTCCTACTCAGGTCTTGTGCCAAATACCAATTAGGGCACTACTTCTTTAGAAAGTCACTAGCGCCTGTGGGACTGGGCGCTTTAGCACAGAGAAACTAAAAGGGTTTTGTGGGGAATTAGATATTGATTTCCTTGATAATCATAATCAGATTATTGGGGTCCAACCGCTGGCCAAACCCCTAACCACCCTTATCGTTTGTGTATGGAGCCTGTAGCACAGGGCAACCCTCTAATGCTGATCCTAAGGGTAGCATCAATATCAATTATAGAAAATCCCCGTTCAAACTGAAGAGTAGGACCGTATCTGTCTTGTTATTTGTAAGTGCAGACATGGACTATTTTTCTAAAAAATATTCCTGAAAGTTCAATCATAATTGGGCGCTTTGTCTAATATTTAGTCACTAGCTTCGTGTGACCATTATTATATGGCTCCTTACAACAGTTGAATTGATAATTTTTCCAAAGTTACATGTATACAAAGGGAATTTTCCCTCTGTTCATAGATAACCAATTCAACTGTATGGAACCAAAAACATTCAAGAACTGGTTCCAAAGGCCACGCATATTTCGTTAGCGGAGCGAATAGTAGTGTTACTATGTCTTGGTCTATCTATGACTAATGTCAATAAAAAGGTATGATACCAGCAATAGTCAGAAAACATTCTCCACCTTGTCCAATATCAATAGCGACAACATTCGCTTAGTTTGTTTGTTTTCCCTCCCGGACATGGGCTATTAGAGTATTCTCATCAATCACAAATTGTCATGTAGTGTTTTATTAGAACTCTGGCGCTGTCCTGTTTCCTCCTAAAAAATAAAAAAATAAGACTATAGTCAATTGTATTGTAGCATGCTCATGCCAAAGGGGATGCCCTACACATTTCAGATACACCATTTATTGGACAGCTTAAGAATGTAAAGTGGCCGAAACTCACCTGGCAACACTTAGATGTCCATTTATTCTTCTAGAATGGAAAACAGAACTGGCATCTTTATTGATATAAAATATTTAAAGGGGTTGTCCGAGTTTAAAAAAATATATATTGTGACACAGTCAGGGGTTTGTTGTTGGATGGGAGATTATCTCTCAGCTTGTGTTGCCTCAAGTAATGCAGCAAGCTGAAAATCAAGCACCGGACCAAACTTTTCAAAGCTCCGGTCCAACCCGCGGTTTTCAGGGTGTTCCAGCTAACACAGCTGAGCTGAAGTGTGGCACACGGGGGGGAGATGCTTGTTTTCCAAGAGCAAACACTTGTCCTGTCTCGGTAAGACAGGTGGCTTTATTTGGACTTTAAAAAACGACTAAGTGCCTATAGCAAGCATTTTCTGCAGGTGTGGACTTAACCAATAATTTGACTATTTGTGAAGACCCTGCTTCTGGGTGAGAAGGCCAAGCCTGGTCTGTATGTTTATTATGTTGTTAACCAGCATGCAACAATGCTGGATTTTTTTTGTTCCATTTGTTTGTGGTTTTGAATAAACACTGAACTGAACGAGACTGTCTCTTTCCCTCTGTCCCTCGACCGCTACCCTACTTATACCTAGCAAATACCCCACATTGTTGAGTGATCGGGCAAAAACACAACCGCATGGAGGGTTGTGGCAAAACCCGGAGTTTTTTTTTCCTGGCCACGCATTGCATTCGTGGATTAAACCTGCAAAGTTTCAGCTCGTCATCACACCTGACAAGATGTCGGAGCTGATTAACAACTTGGTGCAAGCTATTTTTTCACAGGCAAGCTGGCACACTCTTAGGCTATCATGCCCGCAACAGACTACCCGATTACGCTACAAACAAATAAAGGCGCTGCCGTGAGACTCCAACAGTGGTGACCCAGCTACATCCGCGGCCAGATAGGAGCGTCCGAACCTGCGCTGAGAAAGCTGACCACGGAGATGACGTAGAGGCTTCCTGGGGTGTTTCGAGAGAACGGCAGAAGGTGAGGGGCTGCAGCATGGAACGTGGCTGAAGTGGTGCCCCGTTCCTGACTGGCGCTATGCGTTAAAGCATATTTGACCTCACTCAGGAGGATGCCCTGACTCAAGAAGTTGAAAGGTGAGACCTGGCAACCAGGGGGGGATGTAAGTTTGATCGCGTGTGCTTCCAATGTTTATGTGCGGGCCCAACTTGTATATCAGTTGTGGTGTTGTGGAATCCCGAGCTGCTCAGTCTCAATCTTATGACCTCCTGCAACTGTAAAAGATGGCTCTTCAGCCTGAGAGCTTTAACCCCAACCCCAAATAGTGGAGAGGGTGTGGTATAAACCGTTTTGTGCTCACTCTGCCGTTGTCCATTCAGCGCGGGGTATGTCAATGTGACCCAGGTAATTTTAGACCAGCTGGTTGGTCTGGTCGAACGGTATATAGCCACCCAGATCTTTGTGCGGGACTGTACCCCTACGCGTAAGCCACCCCGTCCCTCACCCCCACTTGCATGACTGAGTAAAAGCCACGACCTTCTGTCTTTGGGATTAGCTCCCCAACATGTCCAAACAACGTTCCACCACAAAGATTCGGAGACATCCCCCACTCGCTGTTGGCTCGTCATGTCCCGGGACATATGGCTTGCCAAATTGGCCCCCTTGGCCTCCGAACCTAGGACTGTGGGTACGCTCCGCCGTCCTTCCTTCTATGCAACGGCCCTGTATGTACCGCTGACGAAGTCCGATGCAGTTAGGGCACCTCCCATGTGCCCGAGTGTCGTTGAATGGGTGCAGGGCTAATGCATTACTTGGACTCGGGAGCCTAGTGACCATAGTACGGGATACCCTGGCGCTCCCCCCCCTCTCATTCACAGTCGAAGGTTCGAAGTTTGTGTATTCATGGAGACCTAAAGATTATCCAACCGCACTGGTTGTCATAAAACAACCTTGCTGGGAGGAAATTCCCACGAGGTGGGCATTACACAAATCTCCCTATGACCTAATTTAATAGGAGAGACTTCCATTATTCTCTGCAACTATGGCCATCGTTCTACTGCATGTCATTCCCCAGGGTCCGGGATGAGCATAGCTGAAGGTCTGTTCCCAGACCTAAACCAGAACCCCTTGGGAACCCGCGGCGGATGGGCCAGCGTGAGGGGTGCTCGCCACTTCGGGGGTGATGGATGGGAGACCCTACCAACGAATGTATGTGTTTGGGAAGTAGAGGACTTGCGCCATGCCCTGAATTGTCAGAATTAAACGTCTCCTGGACAATTTTGGTACGGCGCAACTCCTGGAACCAGACTCTGGTCCCGAGCCTGGGGGAATGATGTTAATGGGTGAAGGTGAGCCACAACAACCAGGAGCGAGGCAGTTTTCCTCGTTGGTGGTTCACCATAATTTACTGTATCGGTCACCCACTACGGGTTGAGAATGTTGAACAATTAATAGTGCCTCAGGCAATATCGTCTTAAGATGGTACTGGATCTTGCCACCAACCGTGTTTTAGGTGGACACCTTGGCCGCAGAAACGCCAGGACCGTTACTACAAGCGATTTTTAATGGCCCAGTGGGTTCAAAGATGTGAAGAGTTTTTGGAAGTCCTGTCCACCTTCCAATAACTAGCCCCACTATCCCCCAGGCAGCACTTCCGCTTCCCCTAGTCCTCCTCCCAATTAATCGAGGTCCTTTTGAAGAATTGCCATGGACCTTGTGGGTCCAGTACCTAAATCTGCTAGGGGTCACCAACATATTTTGTTAGTTGTCCTTGATCTTACGCAAAACCGGTATCCAAAGCAGTACCACTGCGTCATACCTCTTGGCCAAACTTAATCTAGGAGTTACTGGATATGTTTTTCATTCAAGGGTTGTGATCCTAAAGGAGATTCTGACAGCACAGGGGCCTCCCTCATGTCGCAGGTCATGAAGGACTCTGGCAGTTGCTGGGGATTAAACAGTTAAGGACTTCAGTTTCCTAACCACCCCCAAACAGAGGGCGGCCTGGTGGTAGAATTTAAATCAACTTTGAAGAATATGCTAAAAGAGCAGTGTCCAAGGATGGAAGGGACTGGGACTGCTCTGCCCTATCTATATGTTCGCAGTGCGAGGGTGCCCCAGGCCCTCTACTGGGTTCACTCGCCTTTGAATAACTATAGTGGGGGCAGACATCCCCGAATGTCTGTCCATGTGAAAGGTTCTCCAGTGACATCCACAGGATACGGGCTATCTTGCTAATTGGTGGAGGTCCCAGCACCCCCACGGATCAAGAAAATGGGGGTCCGTTGTACCCCCGTCATACCACAAGATGAAAAAAACAGCCGGTTGTGCTTGCATCATCTGCCCAATTCATCTCTATGGCTCCGATAGAGATAGCCAAGCGTCCTACTCTGCAATCTCCATCAGCGCCATAGAGATGAGTAGAGCAGCCGGCCCATGCACAACCAGCTGCTCTTTTTCGGAGTAGAACTGACCCTTGTTTTTGTGATCCATGGGGATCCCATCACAGAGCACCCCACCGGTTAGCAAGTTAGCCCTATCTTGTAGCGGGTTTTCAGTGCAGCTGGTGGCATCATCACCGATAAGCGTACACGCCTGTCGACTGACAGCGCTGACAGGCTGACGCTTATCAAGATGAATAAAGCCTGGATTTCTCCGGATTTTCATTCTCCACCAGGTGAAAGAAGCTCCACCTGAATAATGTATGCACTCCTCCTCCTCATTGTCCTCCTTCTCCTCCTCTTTGTACACTAAAGCAGAGGAAACTGGCTATTTTTTGCCAGGGCCAACTGGCTCTAGCTATAGTACTCTATGTATTTAATTTTTCTGGAGGGCCACCTACCCGGTCCTCTGTTGTAAACAATTTTTGGGAGTGCCACATACCGGCACTCAATCTATTAAATTTTTCTGGAGGACCACCTACCTGATCCTCTGGTTTGAAAAGTTTTTTGGACTGCCACTTACAGGCACTCAATTTATTTCATTTTTCTGGAGGACCACCTACCTGCTCCTCTGGTTTGAAAACTTTTTTGGACTGCCACATACAGGCACTATCCAAATTAAATTGTCTCCATAGCAGCCTCCACATGTCGTCCTTTTAGCTGCCTCCACTCGTTGTCTCCATTGCTACCTCCACACGTCATCGCCATAGCTGCCTCCAAAAGTTGTCCATATAGCTGCCTCCGTACATGGTCTCCTTATCAAACAAACTGTGTCAGGCAGAATTTTGGGTTGTTTTCATGGCTTCCACATAAAACTTGTTAACTTTGTCGCCACCCTGCTGTGTAATCCACAAAATATACTGGCAAACTTTTATCATTTACCGATATTATTTCAGCGCTTCTTGCGCATCTGTTTACATTCCCCTCACATAGGCGAAAGCTCGCCTGGCAGCGGAGCGCCAGCTCCATCCCAAGATCCAACTAACATAGTTTTAACTGCAGCACCTTTAATCTACTACTAGTTCACTGCCTCCATACATGGTCCCCTTATCAAACGAGCTGTGTCAGGCAGAATTTTCAGGTGTTTCATCCCATCACAGAGCACCCCACCGGTTAGCAAGTTAGCCCTATCTTGTGAATAGGGGCTAACTTGTATGTCACTGGAGAACCCCTTTAAGGTTCAGGTTACAGTATCTAATCCCCATGGGGAACCTGTGGCACACCTTGGATTACAGGGACAGATTAGTCACCTGGCAATTATCTGTGTAGCTGAACGGAAGAATAACCATACTAATATGTATGTGTACAACTGATAGTAAGTGATCCATACTATGTCCTACAAAATGAAATTATCCCAGGGTCAACATCTGCAAAGAGTTTGTATGTTTGCGTGGGTTTCTTCCGGGTCCTCTAATTTCCTCCCACACTCCAAAAACATACTGGTAGGTTGATTAGATTGTGAGCCCCACTGGGGATCTGTGCGTAATCTGTGTGCACTATATAAATAAAGGAATTATTATTATTAATATTAAAATTGTCCTGGTCTGGTAACCTACCACCTCCTGCTGGGGGTATGAACCAGTATGTGCTGTGCTTTTCCTCCCATTGTCCCAATTATTGTCAAACAACAGAAGGGTCCGGGTGGAGACATTTAAGATTAACTCTTGTGATACTGTATCCGGTTTCACACGCTGAGTCTACTCAATTGACTTGTTGCATTAACTTGTTCCATTAGATTACTGGGTAACTTCTGGAGGATAAATTGGTAAATCAGGACTAAGTGATCACAATACAAAGTTATAGAGGTGATAGGACAGGAAGGGTTGGTATGACTGCCGACCTCCCGCTCACATGATGACATGAACACATGGATGAATCACTTTCCTGACACAGGGAGGGACCCCTCGGATTACCCAGTGCTGCAGAATGGGGATCTATCCTCACCATAGCTACCGTAACTTCTCGTTTTGCCTATACACAATGTAATTCTTTCTTTGATGTATGTATATAGATGGATTCTGTATTGACTTTGTACTTGTATTTGTTTTGTAAGATCTTTACTTGGGGTTTTATTTGACTGCCAAAAGAATAGAGAACTGGAAGTCAATTGTCACTAGCAATTCACCCATATCCAAATTTGAAAGCAGAAGTAGGACAAGGCAGATGTATTACTATACACTCAATATTTGAGTAATTCCCTTTACTTGTTTGAGAACACATGCATACTCATCCAACCCCAACATGCATGTGTGTGGTATGGAAATTCTGGTGGGCAAACATTTGGTCAAGAAAAGGTCTGTGAACGACCTGATTTAAACTCTCAAAGAATTAAAAATTAGACTCTTGTCCCCAATAACAAGTCCAATATTGTATATCTTCCTCCACAGACATTTAAAGAGAACCTATTTGCAGGTCAGGTATGAAATGTCCTTAACAGAAATCCCTCTTTCATGTGAAATCTTACAAAAATTCTCCCCTAAAGTCAGGCAAAAATGACTCTTCTGACCTAATTTTCACACGAGATTAGTCAACTTTATTGGAGAGGTAATGTCAATTCAGAAACCTTTGCCTTCTGTTTTATAGAATCTAGAAACATTCTTTTCATGTCATATTAAAGATAAGAATCTCAGCTTTCAGATAACATCAGGCTCTGGGTTCTTGAGATACAGAACCAGAGATACAGGCAGCTAAACACATCCCTGCATTTTTTTTAACTGCCTGTACGTCCTGTTCTCCAGCACACTGGACCATAAGGGATCTGAACCTTCATGTGATTTGAAATGTGAGATTCTTATACGTGTTTCTAGATACTAGAGAACCAAAGATAGGGGCAACTACTATAAGTTTACTCATCTCATGTCATATTTTTATAAGAAGAGTCACGTTTACTAGTCTTTGGGCAAGCTTTTTAATAGGTAAACTGATGAGATTTAACATAAAAGAGGGAATTCTAGAAAGAACATCTCATATCCTACCTGAGTGTGCTAGCAGTTTAGTGAGGTAAAACCTGATGGCAGGTTCCCTTTAAGTGATGACCACTAAGTGTTATGTGAGTACAGCAATATAGTGGCGTGTCAGCCCATTCCCACTGGATCAGCTGCTATGAATCCATTAACATGAACGGCAGCCTATGACATTTACTACTTCTGTTATTAAAATAAACAATTGGATACAGGTGGTGGGGTTTTGGGGACAAATAGATCATCCCCAAAATCTGTATAACGGGGCCAAAGTAAGGCACTCTGTATGGTTTCCCCCAACTAGTAACACACTGGTCCTGAATAATCAAACTCGAAAAAACTTTTTCCCCTCAAAGGAGGGGAGAGAAAGGACCAACTGAGATGATGCATGTAAAACAGAAAAACTTTATTGATAACATTATGCATTAAAATTACAATAAAAAACATATGGTGGTGGAATGCAGAAAAAGACGGAGCGATCCAGTCTGGACAGAATGGAATGGTATGTATTAGAATGGAAAACAAACTAGGTAAGAGATAAGCCACAATTAGGGTGGCTGTTGGTGGATGGTATTAGTGATATACCCTGTGGTAATTCACATACAAAAACGTATTTACTCTTACCATGCAATATGGGTGTTTGGAGTTCCACTGTCCAGAGAGGGCCGCGTCCCCGACGTACGTTTCGGCTCACACTGAGCCTTCGTCTGGGGGAGGCGTCTACCTTAACTAGGACCGATATATAAAGAAATATTGGACCAATGGACTTTGAGGAGGGGTTGCACGTGATCGCGGGACCGTGCATCACATGATGCCGTATGTTAGCGGTACTCGCGGTCACGTGACCAAATATCGCGAGAGTACGCGGCATGTATCGGAGGGTAGAATATATTCCCGGCACATGCGATCACGTGACGCCTTGTCACATGACCAAGTGTCAAAAAAATTGCGAGACATATATCAAGGGGCCTGAATATTTATCATTGGGGAACATGCACTAGAGCGCCCCTGTGAAGAGACTACCAGAGGTACTGCTTACATAAATTAATACATACAAATTAACACTGTGAGTGCTAAAAAACGCCGCCATAAAGAGGCTATATAAAGGTGCTGCATAGATACATACAAAATTAGGTGACAAATATGCAAAAATTAATATTATTACCACAACGAATATAAACTAAAGTGCATAGTGCATACAGTAATTGGACCATATATATACATAATGGATACCACAATTGTTCCTAAAGTTATGTACACATAATAGATAATAAATACCATAATTATTCCTGAAGTTATATATATACATAAAAATACGTATGAGGTAGATACCATATAATAAACTTAACATGTAAAACATGTAGATATATCAAACACAGAGGCTTATTGCTAATACAAAACATATGTAAATACATAGTATGCCAAAAATTGATGTTAATGTATATATATAAATACAATATTCAAAAAATAATAATAAATAAATTGTACTTAACATTTATGTGTATGTGGCCAATATACATCTAATGTGATCACCTGATTGGTCATCACTATTATAACGTAGTTTATAATAATAGAACATTTGATACCCATATAGAATATAATAGGATGTGCAAACAAACAATTGTTATATATATTATCGGGGGAAAGAAAAGTGAGGGAGGGGGTGAGGTGTGAAGTGTGGGAAGTGAGAAAGTGAGGGAGTGATAAAGGGAGGGAGAGTGGTTGTAATCACATTTAATAAGTCCTAGTATAATACATAGCTATGTATAAAATATATATATAAGGAAATCTATGTAATTTAGTGCCCAATACGAAAAAGATGCACCAGGTAAGATATAGCAGCAGACCTGTGAAGGAAAAATGTATATTAATATCAAGACTAGAGTTGGACATCTGATAGTTGATCGTAGATGTTCAATCCAAAGGTCATCTCGACTTAAAAGTCCATTGTCCAATGTAAATCGTGTTGAATAAGAATAATGGAAAGATTACTGAAAATATAAAGATAAACAAACATAGCAGTTAAAAAACAAAATAGTTAAAAACTGGTGTTGTTAAGACGCCAGTGTGTGAATGTAAGCATGAACCCAGTTACAGTATTTTGGTAAAATAAGATTACGAGGAGTTGGAGAAGGAATTTGGCCTATTGGAGAAATGGAGCAAAGCTGATAGTTTCATTTAGTCCTCTTGGTTTAAGGGTATTTAGGGTCCAGATCCATTGGGTTTCTCGCTGCGCTAAAACCTTCTGGATCGGGCCCCCTCTAATACCTAGATCGATTTTATCGATACCACGTACCCTCAAGAGACTTGGATCAGAGTTGTGTTTCGCCTTAAAGTGGAGTGCCACAGGTTTGCCCTCGAAGTCCGCATCGCTTCCTAGTGTGGCTTTTATGTCCCGCACGTGTTCCCTAATGCGTACTTTCATAGCGCGGCTTGTCAACCCAATATAAATCAAGTTGCATGGGCATGTGGCATAGTATACTACAGCTTTAGATTTACATGAGATGCTGTGTAAGATTTTGTATACTTTGCTTCCTGAAGAGTCGGTAAATGTGTTTACTTGCTCCACATTAGGGCATGCGACACAGCTACCACAGGGTTTACAGCCCCTGGTCGGACGATCTACCCCAAAAATGGTCCCGGTTTATCCTGATGTGTAATGACTTCGAACAAGAATATCTCGTAGGTTTTGTGATCTGCGGGCTGTTACTGATGGATAGGGTGTGACATACTTCTCTATTATTGGATCCCCCAATAGGATTGGCCAATATCGTGCCAGGATTTGGCGCATTTTGTGCCATTGAGAGTTGTAGTTTGTAACAAATCTTACCAGATCTGGGGCCTTCTCCTTTTCTTTCGGTATTAGGAGGGTTTGGCGTGATGTTCGCTTCGCGCGCCAATATGCCAGTTTCAACGATTTTTTGCTGTATCCCCGCTGTAGGAACCTGTTCTTCAAATCTGTGGCTTGTACTTCAAATTCTTCCTCCGTAGAGCATATTCTCCTTATTCGGAGAAATTGGCCTGTGGGTATAGCTTTAATGGTTTGGGGTGGATGGGATGATGTAGCATGTAGTAGGGAATTGACAGAGGTTTCCTTTCTGAAGACATTGGTCTGGAGGAATCCATTGATGTCCTTCCTAATAGATACATCCAGAAATGAAACACATGACTTATCAGCACTGTATGTCAATTTGATATTGTATTCATTATTATTCAATGCAGAAAAAAATTGCTGCAGTTCATGCAGGTCACCCTTCCAAATGATCAGGATGTCATCTATGTACCGGGTCCAAAGAAGGACCCGGTCCATAGAGACATCCCGATCACCTTCTAGGAGGTCCCTCTCCCACAGCCCCAGAAACAAATTAGCGCATGAGGGCGCACAAGACGCCCCCATAGCTGTACCCTGGAGCTGTAGGTAGAAGGACCCCCCAAACACAAAAAAATTATGGTGAAGAATGAAGTCAAGTAGTTGTAAGAGAAATGACGCAAAATCTTGTGTTAGATTTTCCATAGATAGGAAATATTGCACTGCCCTTAGTCCATCCTGATGTTTAATGCATGTGTAGAGGGACTCCACGTCGCAGGTCACCAAATAGGTGTCACTGTCGACGTGGAGTCCGTCTATTTTGCGCAAGAGATCCATCGTACTTCTGTTATTACCCGAGGATCTGTAGGTTTGCGTGCATAAAAAGGAAGGGATTAATGAGAATAATGAAGAGGTCGGGTAGAGTTTAGAAGGCGAGTCAGGCAAAAACCGAAGCATTGTCCTGCGGGGAGGAAACAAGGCTGGAAAAATATGAAAAAAAATAATCAGCGGATTGTTTTTTTATATTAGTTTAATAACAAGCAAAAAGGTGTAAACCGGTACAATAATTGTAACATATACTACATATTCATAAAACAAACAGAACAGATGTTCCTATAGGTTGGGACAAGAGAACAATTCTCCATATGTCATACCTAAAGTTCCCCATGATCAAAAGACAAATTCTATGGCATTTTTATATTTATGTAAGTCCTTTATACCCAAATCATTAGGCTCTTCCTATGCAGATTACCAAATTTCATTAATAAGGACGTTCAGGGTTCCTTTATTAGACACTGCACTTCCAACAAATGTTACTTAAATTCTCCTTTACCTCTGAAATAAGTAACTTTGTGATACATCTTATAAGGGAAAGCTGCTTCTGTCTCCAGTTACCTGGCTGCTTCACGTATGTTTTGCATACGTATTATATTATGATTATCATATTATAGTATTATTGTATACAATATAACCACAACATTAGGAGTCATTGCTGTTCATATAGGGAATGATAACAAGCACGGCCGGCGCTAGGACTGGGCAAGTGCCAGGGCCCAGAGCTGCTGGGGGGGGGGCCCACATAAAGCTGTTCATAAGGAATCCATTGGGGTAAGGGGAGCTTTATATAAAATAACCATGACGGGGCTGTTTGGGTTGATAAATAAGGGAATATTTTAGGGAACAAGGGACTGTTTTAATTCCTGAATTTTTAATGTTGCCCCGTGAGTTCACTGCAAAGGGGCCCACTGAGGCTCTGACGCCCAGGGGCCTACTGAAACCTGGAGGTGACCGTGCTAACAATCTTTGTTTTTGGTATTTCCAGCTCTGGCAGTTTGGCGAGTGGGTAGATGTTGTGGTGGATGACTATCTCCCGGTAAAAGATGGAAAGCTGGTCTTTGTTCACTCCGCAGCAGGGAATGAGTTCTGGAGCGCACTGCTGGAGAAAGCCTATGCTAAGTATGAGTGCTCACTTACCTAATACACATCCATGTTTCCTAAAGATGTCCATTGATGCTTGAAGTATAATATATATTTGTTTTCTTGTGGTGGTCGGTCATTGTCTCTCACATCTAACAGCTATCACGTGTATAATTTTTTCTCCCAATGTGTATATATATATATGTGTGTGTGTGTGTACATACATATATGTATGTGTGTATGTATATAACATATATATATACATATATATTAACTACAGTCATACATATTTCTTACAGGGCTAATGGGAGTTATGAGGCCCTCTCTGGCGGGAGCACTTCTGAAGGCTTTGAAGACTTTACAGGAGGAGTTACTGAGTGGTACGAGCTGAAGAAGGCTCCTGCAGACCTCTTTGGCATTATCATAAAGGCATTAGAAAGGGGATCCCTGATGGGTTGCTCAATTGATGTAAGTGAATGTTAGTATGGGTTCACCCCATCTGACAAATAACTATTAGACATTTGTGTTCTTCCTTATGTGATTTTTTTATTATTATTTTAAAAAAAACTGCATTAATGATCCTTCCCAGTCCAAAGAAAAGGATTATGTTCTTGATTCAGGTGCTACTGGGACAGTGGATTTGCGGTTTGTCCGAATCAGTCGGGTTGTCTGACGTCTACGTCCCCTGATTTGTCTCGCATGCAAGCCCGCCGATGCGCCACGATCCAATCGTGTGTGCCAAAAACCGGGGGCAATTCAGGGCAAATCTGAGAAAAATCCCGAAACCCGGCGAAAATGTGTCCGACGGACCCTTAGTAAATGTGCCCCACTGTATGGAGAATCCAGATAACCTGATATATTACTACTGGATGAGGAGCAGGGGGTGCTCTCTTTAGACAGCAGAAAGTTCAGGCTCACCCCTGGGTTGTACAAATAATTTAAACAAATCATAAGAAGTTATACCCCATTAGTTCCCCCATTAGTTCCAGTGTTGGCGCTCTAGTCTTCTCTGCCAGGCTGCAGCGAAAAAAATTCCCATATAAGCAAAATTATTGCTGCAGTCAATATCTGTCCTACTCAGTCTTGTGCCAAATACCAATTAGGGCACTAATTCTTTATAAAGTCACTAGCGCCTGTGGACTGGAGCCTTTAGCATCAGAGAACTAAAAGGGGTTTGTAGGAATTAGATATTGATTACCTTGAATAATCAAAATCAGATTATGGGGGTCCAACACCTGGCAAACCCCTAATCCACTCTTATCGTTTGCGTACAGAGCCTGTAGCACAGGGCACCCTCTAATGGTGGGGCTACCAAATGCCAGACACCCACAGATCTGATATTGATTACCAATCCTAAGGGTAGGTCATCAATATCAAATTAATAGAAATCCCCTTTAAACTGAAGAGTAGACCGTATCTTCTTGTTATTTTAGTAAGTGCAGACATGGGACTATTTTTATAAAAAAAAATATAGCAATCATAGATGGGTACTTGTCTAATCTTTAGGTTCATCTTCAGTGTGACCTGTATTATACAGGTAATTACAAAGCCGAATTGATAATTTTCCAAAGTTACAGTATAACAAACGGGAATTTTCCCTCTTGTTCATAGATAACCAGTGCAACTGATATGGAAGCCATAACATTCAAGAAACTGGTCAAAGGCCACGCATATTCCGTTACAGGAGCGAAAGAGGTAAGTGTGACTATGTCTATGTGTCTATGACTAATGCACAGAAAATGTATGATACAAGCAATAGTTCAGAGAAACATTCACCACGTTGTCCAATAATCAATAGGCGAAACGTCCGCTTAGTTTATGTTTGTTTCCCTCCCGGACATGGCTATTAGAGTATTTCTCATCAAATAATACATTTTCATGTAGTGTTTTATTAGAACTCTGCGCTGTCCTTTTCCTCATAAAAAAATAAGAATAATATGTCAATTGTATTGTAGCATTCTCATGCCAAAGGGGAGGCCCCTACACATTCAGATACACAACATTTATTGGACAGCTTAAGAATGTAAAGTGGCCGAAACTCACCTGGTAACACTTAGATGTCCATTTATTCTCCATTTATGCTCACTTGGTGTTAGGTGGTGTAAGGGGGGAAATAGGTGCAAGACCCCAATAGCTAGCATAGCTTTTCTGGTGGTCTTTTCTGTTATGTGTATGGGGGCCTGAAACCTTTGTGACTGGAGACTTGCATGAGTTAAATCCAACCTCCCCCTTTTGTTTTAGGTGAACTATAGAGGACAGAACACAAAGCTTATCCGGATGAGGAACCCTTGGGGAGAAGTAGAGTGGACTGGAGCATGGAGCGATAAGTAGGAAACAGATCTAAAGCTGTGATATCATAAAAATGCATTTCCATGAAACACACAAATATATTATCGTGTTCTTATCTTGTTCTAGCTCGAATGAGTGGAATTACGTGGATCCTTCAGAAAGAGATGAACTTAGAAATAAAATGGAGGATGGTGAATTCTGGTGAGTACTGTAATAGACTCGTATCTCAGGGCATGAAGAAAGTTGGGGTTATATAGAAGCGGATAAGTTTGGAGACAACTGTTCTGTGCCATTCCCTTGATTCACCATTTTTCGGACCTACACCACATCCTACTTTATAATTATCTTTATAATCTTTACAATAATCAGCAGTGTCTGACTGAGGTTCCTTGGGCCCACCAGATAAAATGTTTCTGGGGGATCACCCTAAATCAGACCTTGTGAAATAGACCCTAGCAGTCTCCAAATTGGGTTGTCTTTTGGGGTCTACTATTAGGTGAGAATCTGGGCCCATTGAAGAATCCTCTGGTGGGTTATTTTGACATTGATGATCAGGATTCATCTCATGTTTTTCACTACTGACACATTTCGTCATGAGGCTGAAATAAACAATTGAAATCCAAGGAATGACTTGCATTTTTGGGAATATAGAAAGGATCCAATAATAATTGACATCAGCATCTATACGCCTTGGTAGAGAAGTCTTCTAATTTATTTATGACTGGTTTACAATTTTGCTGCTATTGTTTTATGTATTGTAGTCATCATAAACCATCCCTGCTGGCTGATACAAGACTACAAAAGAGACATTGATTTCTCATGCACTGGCTATAGGCCACTATCATTTAAAACTCCTTACCAATGACCTTGCATCTGAGGTTTGCATATAAAAAATGTACCGGTACATAAATATTGAAGAAGTTGGATACATTTCATTTGGTCATACAATTAAATCTTCTCTATTGGAGGCTATGGGGAAACTGTATGTGTAACACACAAAGGAGGACAGATATAAAATATTGGGGCAGATTTATCAAGCTGTCTGAAAGTCAGAATACTTCTAGTTGCCCATGGCAACCAATCACAATTCTCTGTGAAATCCATCCACTTATCTAAGCTGAATTCTTATCATTTTGATGGAAATTCAGCTCATTTGAGTATTAGGATCTATCAGGAGCGCAGAGCAGATTTTATGGAATGAGCCTTGTGCCGGGGATGGAATTCCAAGCATCATAGTGATACAAATAGTGAGCAGCCACAGCACAACCTTCAGACTACCGCACCAAACTGTTACCAGAATTACTATTCAGCGCTGTTGTTCCAACATTTTACACTATTTATGACTTTTCATATGTCATAAAATGTTCATAGATGCAGGTCCTACCATTGGGACCCTGGACAATCTCAGAAATGGAGACTCGCAGACCTCCTTCCCAAATTCGGGCCAAACGGAGAATGCATACTTGGCTACTCTCCATTCAACTTTATGGGAGTGACAACCAGGGGTGTAACTTGAGGGGGTGCAGAGGGTGCGGTCGCACCCGGGCCCAAGTGGCTTAGGGGGCCCATAAAGTGTCACTTTCCCATATGAAAAGACTATTACTATAAACAATACATTATAGCCGGGGGCCTGGCACAGACTTTGCACTGGGGCCCATCAGCTTCAAGTTACGCCACTGGTGACAACAATACTCAGTGACAACACTCTCCATTCATCCCGGCTGCGGGAATGGGATCAGCGGAACTTCCTTCTTAACACTCTAAGCATGTAACATATCACTAAACAGCATGCATCGTATGCGAGACAATGGGGGAGATTTATCAAACGTGTCTCAGAGCAGAACTGTTCTAGTTGCCTGTGACAACCAATCGGAGCTCAACTTTCATTTTCCGTCAGCAGTTTAAAAAATGAAAGCTGAGCTCTGATTGGTTTCCATGATCCACTAGAACAGTTTTACCTTAGACACTTCTGATAAATCTTCCCATGTGACTTTCAGACTTCCATCAAATCTATCATCAAAATCAATAATGATAACTAGGGGCATTTACTCATAGATACAGGCACTGGAGCTAAAATCTACCTTCCTTCCAAATCAACATTTAAAATTAATGACCATGGATAACAAATATAAGAAGATGACCACAGTCATGGTGCCTGGATCTATGAGTCCTCGATTTATCATCCTAGATTGTGATTGTGAAGATTTCCTTTAAAAGATCTCTTGAAATAAAAACCTATTAAATGAAAAGGGTTTTTTAGTCCTAAACATGTGTTTTGCAAGTCCATAATGTTGTCCAAAGCTTTAAAGGAAATGTGTCACCAAAAATGTTATTGTTTTACACGTTTTAGGAAATAATGAAAATAATATTCTACTGGTCACTAGTGGGAGCCTATAGGAGATTGGGGACTAGAGCTGACCCTGTGTTCTATGAGGACTAAATGGGACCAGTGATGGCATCATGATTGGAATCTGTGCCTTACATTCATTCAGTACACAGATGATGCTCCCTCTAGTGGCCAACAGTGATATATAAAATAAATTGTTCTCTAATTGTTGTATCAATTCCAAAAATGTTAGAAATAAAATTAATAGTCAGTAGTTTACTTTTTTATTGACTTTTGAGTTGTATTTTTTTTCCTTTTTTTTAATTTTTTTTTTATTGTATTTCATATGTCCTTAAAAGGAGTAATCTTAACTGTCTATAATACTCAGCGTCACCACTGAGCTGGGGCCCAAATAAGGAACAGAACCGTACACAGCATCTATATACATAGCGATTGTCTTCATTCATTCTATATATAATTTTACATCTCACAAATCTTCCTTACAGGATGTCTTTTCAAGATTTTCTTCGTGAATATTCGCGACCTTGAAATTTGTAACCTCACTCCGGATGCCTTAACTGCACGCCGATACCGCAAGTGGAACACCACGCTTTATAGCAGAAATTGGAGGAAAGGGAGCACAGCTGGCGGGTGCAGGAACTATCTTGGTAAATAGTATTGATCTGAGATAAACTGTAATGTGTCCATACAGAGTTTGTGACAGATTGCAGAAGTAGAGTATGGAGTTCCTCATACACATTAGGTGAACAGTTTGACAGATAATAATCTAGTGGGAATGCCCAAAGTTATAGTCTTTATGGCTCAATGTCCCTGTAAGAGTTTTGGAGCATGAACTGTATAACTGTATTTAGCTGCAATACCCTACAGCTTTGAATCTGAGTTATCCGAATGCTTTTTCTGATTTGAATCAGAGAAAAAGTTGTTCCTTCTATGGGTGTGCCAAAGTCCAGAAAGTCTATGGGTGTGTGCATATATATATATATATATATATATACACACAGTGGCTTCTCTAGAAGTGCATCGACCTATGTGTATAATACATTAGTACATTGTTTAAAAGTTATTCTTGATAAAGGTGAAGAGGGAACAGATAATAGCCAGATCTTCAAATCTACTCCGCTGTTATCAGTGGGGACATACAATGGGTTCAGACAGTATTCAGATTCTTTAAAATTTTTCACTCTTTGTTTCATTGCAGCCAATAGGTAAGATTAAAAAAGTACTTTTATTTTTGCCCATTAATGTACACTCTGCCCCCATCATGACAGAAAAAAATACATAAATGTAGATATTTTGCTAATTTATTAAAGGGAACCTACCACCACGATTCTACCTATAAAGGTAGAACGGGTGGTAGGTGGATGTATGGGACGTGGGGATAGCCCTTTTCAGAGCTAATCCTCACGTCCCCGCTAACTTTTTAAAATCTTTATTGCCCTAATATGTAAATTTTGTAAAACGGAGTAGCCGGACATGAGGCTAAACGTTGCGGCTGCTCCACGCCCCAGTAACCTACTTGCTCCTCCTACCCTGAGATCTTCATTCACAGAACGCTGGCTTCTCAGACAAGGGTGCGGAAGTAGGAGGAGCTGCGCGCCGAAGATCTCAGGGTAGGAGGAGCAAAGAGGCTACTGTGGCGTAGTCACTACGTGTAGCCCCACGGGGACGTGAGGCTTAGCTCTAAAAAGGGCTATCCTCACGTCCAATACATGCACCTACCACCCGTTCTACCTTTATAGTTAGAATCGTGGTGGTAGGTTCCCTTTAAACAAGAACAACTGAAATATAACATGGTCATAAGTATTCAGCCCCTTTGCTGTGACACTCTTATTTAACTCACATGCTGTCCGTTTCCTTCTGATCCTCCTTGAGATGGTTCCACTCCTTCATTGGATTCCAGCTGTGCCTAATTAAACTGATTGCACTTGATAAGGAAAGGCACACACCTGTCTATGTAAGACCTCAGAGGGTCACAGCGCATGTCAGCACATGAAAATCATGAGGTCTAAGGAACTGCCTAAGAAGCTCAGAGACAGAAATGGAGCAAGGCACAGATCTGGCCAAGGTTACAAAATAATTTCTGCAGCACTCAAGCTTCCTAAGAGCACAGTGGCCTCCATAATCATTAAATGGTAGAAGTTTGGGATGACCACAACACTTCCTCGACTTGACCGCCTAGCCATACTAAGCAATCATGGGAGAAGGGCCTTAGTGAGAGAGTGGCTACAGAAGTACCTTGTGTCCAGCCTTGACCTAAACCCAATTGAACATCTCTAGAGGGACATGAAAATGGCGTCCACCAACGTTCACCATCCAGTCTGAGGGAACTGGAGCGGATCTGCAAGGAAGAGGCAGAGGATCCCCCAAATCCAGGGGTGAAAATTTTGTTGCATCTTCCCAAGATGACTCCTGGCTCCACTAGCCCCAAACCTGCTTCTACTCAACACCGAGCAGACTCTGAATACTTATGACCATGTGATATTTCAGTTTTTCTTGTTGACTAAATTGGCAAAAATATCTACATTTCTGTTTTCTTCTGTCAAGATGGGGGCAGAGTGCACATTAATGATGAGCAAAAAAGAACTTTTCTGATCTTGCCAATCGGCTACAATGAAACAAAGAGTGAAACACTTAGAGGGGTCTGAATACTTTCCATACCCACTGTATGTCAAAAACCATCACAGGAGATATTGAAGTCATGGACCAGATAGAACTGTTATGTACAGGTGTGGTCATATTCCTAGACAAGCACTTGTTGCATGACACGGTGTCCATTAACATTGGTGGGTTGTCTATGATCACAAGAATGGGGGTCCCTTGTACATCTGTGTGAATGGCCTGGATAGTCAATGCATGGACTGCTACAGTTTGGTAAGCAATGTTCTCATTAATCCCATAGAGAAAAGGTGGAATGGCCTTGCCTACAAAACGAACCATCCATTCATATGGGGATACAAGGAACCTTGTTCTTGTGATGTCCCATTGGGAAGACCCCCAGCATCAGTCAGTAACCTCCTATACAGTAGCTAGGGGATAGCCTATAATGCCCAGTACACCCATTTAACTCCGAGTCCTCTAATAGGATACTGTGGTTGGGGCTTCCTGGTAGATTATTAGAATGACTTCATTCCTTTTGTTTCCAGCTACCTTCTGGATCAATCCTCAGTTCAAAATCAAGCTGCATGGCCAACTAGAGCAGTTTTGCTCTCAGACACTTCATACTCTACAGCAGTGATGGCTAACCTATGGCACTGGTGCCAGAGGTGGCACTCGGAGCCCTTTCTGTGGGCACTCAGGCCATCACCAGAGATGACTCCAGGTATCTTCCTGCAGTCCCAGACAGCCCAGGACTTGCTGTTGTTTCCAGCTACCTTCTGGATCAATCCTCAGTTCAAAATCAAGCTGAATGATGACTATGGTAAAGAAAAGGGCTGCACCTTCCTTCTAGCCCTTATGCAGAAGAACAAGAGAAAGGAGAGGCGATTTGGGAAGGACATGGAGACCATCGGCTTTGCTGTCTATAGGGTACTTTGTTTTGTAGTTGGCGGAGTTGTACATGCTACTATTGATGGAAACAAGTTCCGAAATAAAGTCAAAGAATGATCAATAAAACTTGTATCGTAAAAACTGTAAATTCGTAGAACAGGTCAACAATATTCGATTGTGGGTGGGGGTTCTTATTGAAGATGGCAATACAGGTGAATGCAGATCATCTTCCCATTCATTAAAACAAGAGATGATGTGCAGTAACCTGGTTTGACCACAACACTGAAAAACAGGACTTTCTGTTTTCTGTCTTATTCCCTATTTATTGCAAAGGACATCTAATCTGTTGGGGTCCTGGATGCTGAACCCCCACCAACCTGACATTGAGAACAGATTTTATAGATATGTTATCTATATTTTTAGCCATGTAAACAACTTTTATGGCGGATGTACTAACTCCCCTAAATTCCCTTATTGCATTCTCTTATCCTCGACTTGCATCCTTTAGCTCGATTGTGGTAATCAACGGACCGACCGCCTCTGCCACGTCGGTGCCAGTCCCCACAGTGGGACCCATATCTATCATATATTTGGAATAAAGTCTTTGGTAAAAATTAAACATACCCCTTTAAAGGGAGCCAGTCATCAGGACCCATTTTTACCCAATGACAGATTCCCATAGTTTGTTTAATACGAATTCCCAATCTGCGCTTAAAATTAACATTAATGGTTCCACTCACCATTCCACTACGCTCAAGTTGATTAAAGTGTACCTGCCGCCCTGCCAGCAAATTGCATTGAGTCAAAAGGCGTGTTGGAGCCTCTACTGTCATCATCATGATTATCTCCTCTCTGATCTGCTAGCTCTGACTTTCTCCCTCCCTCATGCAGACGGAGAGATTTGCATGGAGCACGGGGTCAGCTAACGGCCACATGAGGGAGGGAGGAGGGAAGAAGAGCAGAGAGCAGATAATGATGATGATGATAGCAAGCAGCCTTGTCACACACACAGTCAGGATGGTAGGGAGACAGCTATACTTTATATACTTTAAAAAGTGAGTGGAAGCTGTAATGTTTATTATCAAAGCAGATTGAGAAAAAAAAAAGTGTGACAAAGTGTGGTCCTGATAAGGTTCACTTGGCAGATGCTGAAATAAGATTTTAAGGACTTTCTGTTTTTTGTCTTATTCCCTATTTATTGCAAAGGACATCTAATTTGTTGGGGTCCTGGATGCTGAACCCCCACCAACCTGACATTGAGAACAGATTTTAGAGATATGTTATCTATATTTTTAGCCCTGTAAACAACTTTTATGGCGGATGTACTAACTCCCCTAAATCCCCTTATTGCATTCTCTTATCCTCGGGCGTAGGGTGATGCCTTAAATCTGGCCATTGACGTTTTTCGTTTTCTTCCCCTTCTCTGCAGGTGCCTAGAGAGGTATGTATCATGTCTTTGTGTTGTCTGTATGCTTGTCTTGTCTATTCTACTTGTATATGCACATATGTCCTTGTATATATCTCCTTTTCATGAAATCTTATCCTGCTCATACATTCTGGGGAAGAAAAAATAAAGATGAACCCCAAATACCAATATACCAATAATAACACAAAATACACAAAAATAAATTACACAGTAAAAACAGCCCAGAGACCGTCTTGTAGGTGGAAAAAAAAATTATTGAAATTTGTTTATATGAAAACTGTATTTTTTTTGTTTTGTTTTGTTAAAGAGTTTCTATTATGTCAAAGCAAAAAAAAAAAAAAACTTATCCCTGCATGTGGCTTCCATGGTAACATAGGATTTCCATAGAATGTAATGCTAAAGTTGCCGTCTATAGGAATCAATAAATACCGGGTTACATTTTTTCCATTAAGATATAGCTTTAATAGCTTTATTAGATATAGTTTTAATTAGCTATAATAGTACCTAATTCTTTACTTTTAATTTTTTTTTTGTTTAATTTTAGGAAGTCTTATCTGAAGCTGAGCTTGATGAAGGATTCAAGAACCTATCCCGGCAGCTTTCTGGAGCGGTACGATTATAATGCATCCTTTCTCATTTATACACAGACATGCCGGAGGTTTATATTGTAGAGGATGCAGAAAAAGCTAAGAAAATAATACACTTGTAATATTCACATGCCTCCGATAAGGCTGTGTTCACACATCACGTTTACATTGCGTTATGAAATGCCATACAACAGCTGAGGAGAGGAGATTACATTGCCTAATTACATTGCTGTTAACATTAATGCAATGTTTGCGTATGTGTTAACATTGCATTAACATTTGCGTTTTGTAATGACAAATCTCCTCTACTCGGCTGTTTCAAAAATAAATGTCAAAAGACAAATGTCCAGTCTGTTTTATTAAAATTATTGTTCACAGTACATTTATCATAATACAGAACTCATAATCTCCTCCTCCTCAAATATATGAAATTTTGAGTTTCTGCTCCTGCCACTAGGGGGAGCACAAGGCATTTGAATTTATGTCAATCGGGAAACAAGAAACATTGGGGCAGATTTATCAAGCTGTTTAAAAGTAAGTATGTTCTTAGTTGCCCATGGCAAACAATTAAAGCTCAACAGTGCTCATGAATATTTTAAAGGGGAGCTGTGATTGGTTGCCATGGACAACTAAGAACATTCTTACTTTTAGACAACTTGATAAATCTGCCCCAAGGTGTAGGTTGGTTGGCGCCAGGAACTGTAGGTGAGTTCTTATACACTTCAATAGGAGCCAAGCTACAAAGAGAACAGAGAAAGACTTTAATTATTTTTCTCGCAATTTGAATTTTTCCAGCTACTACACAGCTACTAGTGGTCACTACAGACATATACTATGGGGCTTATTTACTAAGGGTCCTGCGGATCGCACTTTCGTCGGCTTTTAGAAATTTTTGGGATTTGCACCTCTGGGACAGGTATTTAGAAGGGGCTTGTGACGCACGCATCGGATTTTGACAGAAATCGGGGAGGGGGTCGTCGGACGATCCGACGGATTCGGACTGAGCGCAGGATTTAACTTTAAAATTGTGTCGCAAGATCAAGCACTTACATGCATCAGGAAGAAGAAGGTGAACTACGTCGGACCTGAGCGGGGAAGCGACACATGCAGGAAATTGGACGCACAATCTTAGTGAACCGCGGCAGAGTTCATCCTCGTCAGATGAGGCACAGCGGGGATCGCGAAAGGGCCGGGTAAGTAAATGTGCCCCTATATGTTGGAAGCACAGCACCAGCACCAGTACCATGGGCCATAATGCAGTCACATGTACTGCTCTTACAAATAAACATGTAGCATAAACACATATATGATTATATATTCTATTATTATATACAGGGGGTATTGCTGATGTATGTCTGTAATAAAAATCGTATTGAATATTAAATCTTTCCCGTGTCCTTTAATACGTTCTTCTAAAAACAGAAGGACTCAGGATAATTATTATAAAAAGTTACGTTTATTGTCGTTGTCCAGGTTGCAGAATACAGAAAACTTGTGCAGATTATTAGTCGTGTGGTAAAGTCAGTCAGTCCATGAAATTATGTTCTGGTGAAGGTTTCATCATCTTGTGTTGGTCTTTCTTCCTTCATTCTTCATCTCCATCTTGTGTCCTTAAATCTTCTCCATATGTCAGCGTGTGTGAGCTTGGTGTGTGTGATATGCTCAATGTGCCCATCCCCCTTGGACAGAGTCACTTTTAAAGACTAAACTCCCATAGACTTGCATTATGAGCCAACTTCATCCATTAGTCTTGTTCACACCCATATATGGTAACATCCATAGGAATTCCTTTATGACCAGCTAACACAGAGACCATTATATGGTAAAGGATACCTCTTGTCATGTGAATGTGGTGTGATTTGGATGTGATAGGTGCTAACACAAAGAGAACTTCATATGGTAAAGGATAACTAATGCCATGTGATAGGATGTGGTTGGGGGTTGCGTTCTAACATTATCTTTCAGATATGTCAAGAATATACATATAACACCAGTGTTGAACATATATGCCCCTGATTACACTTATGATTATTACACACTTACTCTCTATACATATTATAATCCTATCACATTTGTATCTCATTGACCATGTTGTGTTTGATCAACTCTTGAGTACATATTCACACTCTAATTAGAATATTGTAAATCTGGAATATTTAACAATGTCTCTGTATCATATACAGGATATGGAAATTAGTGTACAAGAGCTGCAGTCCATCCTAAACAAAATCACGTCCAAACGTAAGTAAACGTGTCAATGCATATATCCAAGTGGGCACACTTATAGGGGTTCTCCATGAATCTGGAAACCTCTAGGGGGATGAAGTTAGGATGGGGAAAAAGAACAGATACTGCTCCAGCTCCCGGTTCCTACATCACTCTGGGGCTTCAGGTTTTCCAGGTGGGGTCATGGGACCTGCTTCATCCAATGAGTGAGCTCCTCAGACAACAGGACGTTACTTCCGTTTTACAGGGGACTTCACTTACCTTGTTGTTCCCCTGGTCTGAGGAGGCCATGTGACCACCTGGAACTTTCAGCCCGTTGCAAGCCTGAAAACTAGTTTTGCCAGAGTGAGGTAAGTATGTCAAAGTATGTGTTCTTGGTTTTTCCCACTCCCATTCCTGGCCCACAAAGGGTTTTCCAGATTCCTAGAAAACCCCTTGACAACAGTACTTTCTTACAAGGAACGCATGACCAGGTTTTGCCCCACTATTCTACAAACCCCCCTCAGGTAGGGTATGAAATGTTCTTTCTGGGCAGATTTATCAAGCTGTTTAAAAGTAAGTATGTTCTTAGATGCCCAGGGCAACCAATTACAGCTCAACTGTGCTCATGAATCTTTTAAAGGGGAGCTGTGATTGGTTGCCATGGACAACTAAGAACATTCTTACTTTTAGACAGCTTGATAAATCTGCCCCAAGGTGTAGGCACCAGGAACTGTAGGTGAGTTCTTTTACACTTCAATAGGAGCCAAGCTACAAGGAGAACAGAGATGGACTCCTGACTCTCTTGTCAGACCCCACTGTATAGGTCATTCTTTCTTTAAAGTTAAAAACTCATTTAAGGTGACGATCAGTAAAGTATAAACTCTGCACATACATTAATATACAAAAAAAGAAAAGACTTTAATTATTTTTCTCGCAAATTTGAATTTTTCCAGCTACTACACAGCTACTAGTGGTCACTACAGACATACACTATGGGGCTTATTTACTAAGGGTCCTGCGGATCGCACTTTCGTCGGCTTTTAGAAATTTTTGGGATTTGCGCCGCTGGGACAGGTATTTAGAAGGGGCACACATCAGATTTTTTCAGAAATCGGGGAAGGGGTCGTCGGACGATCCGATGGATTTGGACTGAGTGCGGGATTTAACTTTAAAATTGTGTCGCAAGATCAAGCACCTACATGCACCGGAAAGAAGAAGGTGAACTACGTTGGACCTGAGTGGGGAAGCGACACATGCAGGATATCGGGCGAACGATCCTAGTGAATGGCGGCACAGTGCATCCTCTTCAGACGAGGCACAGCGGGGATCGCTACAACAGAGGTCCCCAACCTTTTTTGCACCAGGGACCGGCTTTAAGCTAGACCAGTTTTCCCATGGCCCGGTGGGGGTGGGGGCGGGGCTTTGGTCATATGGGGTGGGGTTATGGAGGGGTGGAGCTTAAATATAATGTATCAGGAGTGTCCGGAGACAGTCATCATATTGTTGGTGTAAAAATAAGCAATGCAAAATGCATACGCACATCGCAGGTAGTATTAAAAATGCATACAGTGTATCACCATGAGTATAAAATCGTTACAGAGTATCACCAGTAGTATAAAATGCAACAGAATAACCGCCATGTGTATAAAATGCATACAGCGTACGCCAGGTAGTATAAAAATGCGTACAGCAATATCACCATGTAGTATAAAATGCGCTACAGCAATCACGTGTTACTATAAAATGCATAACCAGCTACGCATTGAAGTATAAATGCAACGAGTTCACCAGTAGTATAAAATGCATACAGAATACCGCCATGGTAGTATTAAAATGATCCAGCGTGCCACCATGTAGTATAAATGCATAAAGAGTATCAAGTGCACTATAAAATGCATACAGCGTCCGCATGTAGTGATAAAATGCATACAGCGTATCACATGTATATAAATGCATACAGCCGATACATATAGCTTAAAATGCATACAGAAATTACAACCATGTGTAGAAAGTGTACCAGCGTGCCAACAAGTGTAGAAATGCCACACAGCGTATCACCATGTAGTTAAAAGCACCAGCGTGCCACAAGTATATAAAATAGATACAACGTACCGACAAGTAGTATTAAAAGCATACCGTGTGACGACATGTAGTACAAATAGAAAGCCCTGATAAATATCACAAATGATGCTTATACATACAGCATATATACACATAAACAAACAGTAGATACAGCATAGTTACACATAATACACCTAAACATATAACATATATACAAAACACAAATATACACACATATATATATCCACACATATTAATATATTTACACATTATATACACATATTGCACATATAACACATATTACAAAAGATATGCAAGATAACGTAACCTTACCCTCTGTGTTGTTCTTGGAATTTCGTGCATTGTCTGCAGTGGTGGTGGCGCGGTGAGGTAAGCCGGGAGAGGGTAGGTCTTGAGAGCCGGGAAGCTAGGGGCCTGAGCTTGAAAGGGGGGCAGGGGGAGCCGAAGCTGGAGGGGGGGGGCGTTAGGCGCCGGGTTGAGACGGGAGTGGAAGGGGAGACGGGAGCAGAGCGCCGAAGCAGGGAGCGGGTGGCGAGGGGAGCATGGCGAGCTGAGGGAGCGGTGGGGAGCAGGGAGCTGAGCAGGGGCAGGGAGCCGAGCTCTTGGAGGGATGGGGGCCTTAGCGGAGGACAGGTTGAGACGGGAGGGAGAGCGGGGGGCGGAGGGTGCGGAGGACAGAACCGGAGGGGGCGGAGCGGAGCGGAGAGCAGGAACCGGGGGGAGGGGAACGGAGGCCAGGAAACGGAGGGCGGGGGCGGAGAGCTGGAGAGGGAGGACGTAGAGGAGGGAGATGGAAAGGAGACTGGAGCTGCAGCGGGGGCAAGGGGTTGAGCAGGAGCCGGGAGGCCTCGAGGGGGAGCTCGGGCAGCGGGTCTGGGGCCGTGGTAGGGCGGCGGGAGTCGGGGGTTGGGCGCAAGGTGCTGGCAGCGTTGGGGAGCAAGGTGAGGACAGAGGGCTGCACGTGGTCCCGTACGTTGCGGGAGCTCAGTGCTGGACGGTGACGCCCCTGCGCGGACCGGCGATGAACTCAACAGGCCGGTCCTGCGTCCGCGGACCGGCGTTGGGGACCTAGCCTACAGGACCGGGTAAGTAAATGTGCCCCTAATGTTGGAAGCACAGCACCAGCACCAGTACCCATGGGATCTAATTCAGTCAAGATGCTGCTTTTACAAATAAACATAGTTACACACATATATGCTTATATATTCTATTATTTATATAGGGGGTTATTGTGCGTATGTCGCTCTATCATAACCGGATATGGAAATCAGTGCATAGAGCTTGCAGTCCTCCTAAACAAAAAATCATGTCAAAAAGTAAGTAAACGTGTCATGACATATAACCAGGGGCAGACTTAAAGGTTCCCAGATTGGAAACCCTTAGGGGATTAAGTTAGGATGGGGAAAAAAGAACAGATCCTGCTCCAGACTCCCGGTCTACCTAAGACTGCTAATCCAAGAAGTGAGAAACAGGGACGTCACTTCCGTTTTACTGGGGACTTCACATTACTTGTTGGCCCTGGTCTGAGGAGGCCATGTGACACTGGAACTTGCAGCCCGATGCAGGCTGAAAACTAGTTTGGCCAGAGTGATGTAAGTATGTCAAAGATAGAAAACAATTCGGAATCCAAGCACTCTTGTACCTATACACGGAGACGGTCCAATGTCAAATAATCTTCCTTATTGCAATTAAAAGTACGGACACACGGAGCTGTTACAGGATCAACGCGTTTCGGAAGGAGCTGCCTTATTCATGTCTTAAAATCATGATCATCAATAAGGCAGCTCCTGCGCGAAACGCGTTGATCCATGTAACAGCTCGTGTTGTCCGCCATAATTTTAATTTCATTAAAAGAAGATTATTTGCATAGGAACGTCTACGTGGTATAGTACAGAGTGCTGGGATTCCGAATGGTTTTCCTGTTTGTTGGGCCGGGACAGAGGCCGGCGTCCGCAGCACATGACGTGAATGGAGTACGGAACGCTACTGACACATCTGATACGGGTTAGACGGACGTTTTCTTTTTTCATAGTCCAAAGTATGTGTTCTTGGTTTTTTCCACCCCCATTCCTGGCCCCACAAAGGGTTTTTCCAGATTCCTAGAAAACCCCTTGAAACAGTACTTTCTTACAAGGCACGAATGACCAGGTTTTGCCACACTAGTCTACAAAACCCATCAGGTCGGTATTGAAATGTTCTTTCTAGATTCCTGCTTATGTGAAATCTCACATGTTTACCTATTAAAATATCTTCCTCAATATCAAGCAACTATGACTCTTCTCACCTCATTTTCACATGAGAGGAGTCAAGTTTTAGGTTGCAGAGGAGTGTACTTCAGAAATGTAGTTAAAGATAGGCGGTAATGGTTCTTATCTGCAGTTACATTTCCGCATGTCTTTAAGCTGCTGTATCTCTCGGTTCGTAGCTCACAAAGCCATAGCCTGATGTTCTGAAAGATGAATCCTTTATATTTAAACATAACACAAAAGCATGTTCTAGGTGATATAGAATAGAAGGTTAGATGCTTCTGAGAGTGACAACGGCAACTACTAAACTGACTAATTCGTGTGAAAATTGAGGTTGAGAGAAGAGTCATATTGCCTGACTGTGGTGATTTTTTTATAGGTAAATCGGCTCGGATTTACATAAGAAGGGAATTCTAGAAAGGGAATTTTATACCCTACTTGAGTGGGGAAGGTAGTTTAGTGGGTAAAACCTGATGACAGGGTCTCTGTAACATTATAAGAAACCTGTTATTTATTGATTGTATATTATTCTAGTATGGGGTTCTCATGTATACTAGCTGTATGTCTCAAAAATAATAAGAACAAAAGGGTTTTGTCCAGGTGGAGAAGAAAGCATTTTTCCATTTCAACCGGCGCCACCATTGTCGGTAGGATGTCCTTGTAAGAAGGTTTGCTATTTAATGAATAGCAATCCATAAAATACGAGTTGACAGTAGCAGAACTCACGTGTGGCAGTGATCTATCCAGACAACCCTTACATGTTAGTAATGTATTCTTGTTCTTGTTACTAACATATTTTTTTACAATGCAGAGAAAGATCTTCGCACAAAGGGTTCAGCACGCGAGTTGTCGCAGTATGGTGAACCTACTGGATGTATTTTTACATGATGGTTCTGATGATGGTCCCCAAACCTTGTCCTACAGTTGCGCTTCTACACTGTGTACAGTCATCGATTAGATATACATGGTGATCTTGAGTTGACGCTGGTCAGGGGCGTAACTACAGCGGTAACAGCCATAGCGGGCTGCTATGGGGCCACAGTGTCCAGGGGGGCCCGCATCCAACCTGAACACACTAAGAATGGACGGATGCCCCCCCGCGCCATCATTATATTACATTTAATGTTATCTCTAATCTCTGCTTTCTGTTGTCTTCTTCCCATGTGGTAAGAAGCCTCTGAAAGATCTGTCGAGCCTCTCATACCCGCTTAGATATGAAGACTGCCTGCGCAGTGACTGTATAAATAGGTTGTATATGAGTGTTAATGTATGGATGTCTGATGTGTATATTGTTTTTGCATTGATGTCATACGTGTAATGTATCGTGAAGTGTATTTGCTGTATGGTTAGTGTATATATGTGATATTTATACTCTCTATAGGTGGAATATGTTGAGTATAGCTGTCTATGTGGTGTGGTTCGTATATGGTACTGCGTGTATATACTGTGTATGTGGATATGCTGTTACGTGGGTTATAAGTTGTTGTTGTGTAAATTATGTATGTGTGTATATGATGCATGTTCTAGATATGGTACTGATGTGTGCTATATATATAATATTATAGATATATCTATATTTACAGTGTGTATATTACGTATTTACGGTATTTATATGCTATGTGTATAAAATGTAGGTTATATCTGTACCATGTGTATATACACATACATGTATAATATGTATATATACTATTGTGTGTATAAATGTGAGCCCATGAGTGTAAAAGGTGTGTATGAGGGATAAATATGTAACAATCGTGTGAGAATGCAAAATAGGATATTTTAAGGGGGGCTAAGGGCCCCTTTTCAGAAGCCTTTATGGGGCCTATCTCTCATAGTTACGCCCTGACATTGGGTCCACGCTCTAAGTTTTCATCTTAAATGTGTAATTGATTTCAGATGAATGATGTATTCACCATGATGGAGTGCTGGTCTCCTGAATTGCTGTAAACCCTGGGTCATGTGTGGTAATAAATTGTCCTAACTTGATGTCACAGAAAGATGGAAATGGAAAACAGGAAATGGTTGGGGTTTAACGTCTGAGGAATACGAAATCAGGGGCATTACCTGGTAATTCTAGGAAGCAGCAAACACTGTGGAGAGGAATATACCGAGGCTGATTTCAAAATTTGGGGCATTTTTCACACTTTGGTGCAGGTGGTGCTCGCCTCTTAGAGGTTTGATTAGCGGAGACAGGTTGAGACGGGAGTGGAGAGCCGGGAGCGGGGGGCGGAGGGTGCGGAGAGCCAGGAACCGGAGGGGGCGGAGGGAGCGGAGAGCCAGGAACCGGAGGGAGCGGGGGGCGGAGAGCCAGGAACCGGAGGGAGCGGGGGGCGGAGGGTGCGGAGAGCCAGGAACCGGAGGGAGCGGAGAGCCAGGAACCGGAGGGAGCGGGGGGCGGAGAGCCAGGAACCGGAGGGAGCGGGGGGCGGAGAGCTGGGAGCAGGGAGGACGTTAGCGGAGGGAGCTGGAAAGGAGCCTGGAGCTTGAGCGGGGGCAGGGGGAGCAGGGAGCCGGGAGCCTCGAGGGGGGGAGCTCGGTGCCGGCAGGGTCTGGGGGCCGTTGTAAGGTGCCAGCGGCGTCGGGGGGTGGGCGCAAGGTGCTGGCAGCGTTGGGGAGCAAGGTGCCGGACAGAGGGCTGCAACGTGGTCCCGTCCGGTGCGGGAGCTCAGTGCTGGCCGGTGCCGCCCCTGCGCGGACCGGCTGATGAACTCAAACGGCCCGGTCCTGGTCCGCGGACCGGCGGTTGGGGACCATATGCTGGGGACCATACAGCATATACCATACAATACAAACAGCGTGCCTACATATACCATACAATACATACAGCGTGCCACCATATACCATAAAATACATACAGCGTGACACCATATACCATAAAATATATACAGCGTGCTGCCATATACCATACAATGCATACAGCGTGCTGCCACAAGAGCCGAGAACCGGGAGCGGGGTGGCAGAGGGAGCAGAGAGCCGAGAGCGGAGGGAGCGGTAGGGGAGCATGGAGCTTTGGCAGGGGCAGGGAGCCGAGAGTCTGGAGAGGGGGTGGAGGCGTTAGCAGAGACAGGTTGAGACGGGAGTGGAGAGCCGGGAGCAGGGGGAGCGGAGAGCCAGGAACCGGAGGAGGTGGAGAGCCGGGAGCGGGGGCGGATAGCTGGGAGCAGGGAGGACGTTAGCGGAGGGAGCGGGAAAGGAGCCTGGAGCTTGAGCGGGGGCAGGGGGAGCAGGGAGCCGAGAGCCTGGAGGGGGGGAGCTCGGTGCCGGCAGGGTCTGGGGGCCGTTGTAAGGTGCCGGAGGCGTCGGGGGGTGGGCGCAAGGTGCTGGCAGCGTCGGGGAGCAAGGTGCCGGTCACAGAGGGCTGCAACGTGGTCCCGTCCGGTGCGGGAGCTCAGTGCTGGCCGGTGCCGCCCCTGCACGGACCGGCTGATGAACTCCAACGGCCCGGTCCTGGTCCGCGGACCGGCGGTTGGGGACCTCTGCTCTGGAGGACCTGTGATGATGTCACGATCACATGACCTGCAGGGGGAAGGAGTGCACAGAGCTGCACGAGTGAGGTGAGAGGGAGAACATAGGGAGATCTGTATGGGCACATTAAAAGGGGATCTGCTGTGTGGGGGACATTACAGGATGACACTGTAAGGGGGCTCTGTTTGGTGGACATTACTGGGTGACATTACAGGGGGGCTGTGTTTGGGGGCATTACCGGGGATTATGGGTGGGGGACATTACAGGAGGACACTACAGGGGTGCTGTGTTTGGGGACATTTCAGGAGGACATAACAGGGGTGCTGTGTGTGAGGACATTACAGTGGGGCTGTCTGTGGAGACATTAATGGGGACATTACAGGGGAGGCTGTGTGGAGGACATTACAGGGGGCTGTGGAGACATTTTCTTGGGGTGTGTTCATATATGGCAGTAGGATGGGGCCTGGGTTTGCTCACACCTGAGTTTCCAGTGATGGTTATGTGAAGGATCGCGAGCGCCTGGTGTCTTGTATTTGTTTAGATGCAGACGTGTGAGCGCAACCTTACAGTATTTTGGGAGAGTGTTAGGGCGGCAGCAGCAGGATAATACTGTCAGGGTGTGTTCACACATTGCAGTTACAATCAGCTTTGAGGTGGTTTTAGGTGCCGTTTTGTTAATTTAACAGGTGAAAGACCTGATCTGAACAGGTGAATTTGAGTTTTTAGAGAAATCTGTTCCACAAATGTTGTTCACTTAAAATAACAAAACTGCACCTAAAACCACCTCAAAACTGATTGCAATGCATTTTTAACTGCAACATGTGAACGTGCCTTCATAGAACCAAGATATTGGGACAATAAAGGACATAAGATGTCTGTGTAGTGAACTCCACAGGAAGGAGACGTGGTGATGCCTAATAGTGAAGTGGACCCGTCACCAGCAGTCACTGTATGTAACACGTAGGGATTTCTCCTGTGTTTCTGTAGCTGTATATACCCTCATTAACGTTGCTATTGGCACAACCAAATGTGAGAGGGTTATGTACAGGAGGGGGTATTACTGAAGGTGCGATACACATGCATTGGGGCCCATGCCCCGGATCTTTTAACACCAGAGCAACGCCCCTGATTTCAGGTATCCTGATTCATTTGCAGAACTCTGTTGCAAAGTCAGTTTGCAAACTATACCCATCACAGAATTTATTAAGAGGAAAAGTAATTTTTACCCCACCAGTGTTGAACAGAATTGGACCATACCAATAAAATATTTTTTCTTTCCAAATAAAGTCTCTTTTGACTTATTTTTTCATTGTCACTATTGGTTAATAAGGAAAATACTGCAAAAAATGTGTTAAACAATTTATTCTGATGCTAAACATACTGAAGATGTGGACAAAGACCCCTTTGTCTGGAATTATTAAGGGGCTCAGCAGTGTAACAGAACTATTGGCTACTTGCAGAACAATAATTGCAAAGACTATGAGATAAAAAAAAAAAGTATACCCCTTGTAATTTTTCAAACATGCTTTTCAAACATTAATGCAAAAGGAATTATGCACATTATAAGCAGCAATTTTTCTGTTATGGCACCATTTCAATGCACAGCATGTGGAGCACATCTATTATTCATCAAGGGGTATAAGGGATATTTGGTATAAAATATTGTGGATAATATACTGCTGACACAATTTAAATTTGATTCTCCCTAAAAGTAAGGCCCCTTCCACACTTGCGTTGCAGATCACGTCAGAGTTTGATCAGGGTGTGATCAGTTTTTGGTCAGTGAAAAACGCACATTTTGCATCAGAGTGCAATCAGTTTTCAATCAGAGTTTGTTCAGTGTCTCAGTTTTTCACGCGTGTTTTTGATGCAATTTCAATGCAATTTCAATGCGTTTTTCACACGCAGAAAACGCGCTTGAAACGGACTCAGGACTGAGCTCTATCTTTTCTATGGCAATTGATGCGTGAAAAATGCATTGCACTTGCATTGCACTTGCAAGTGTCTCAGAGTGCAATGCGTTTTTGATGCATCTCCATAGACTTGTATGGTGCGTTTTTCACGCGCGTGACTTGCAAAAGTAGAGCATGTCGAGATTTAAACGCACGTTAAAAAAAACGCGCGTGTGTGCATAAATAAAAAATGCAGGTCTGAAAAGACCCATTGGTTACAATGGGTCAGAGTGCAATGCAAGTTCTGCGCGTCAAAAGCACGCGCAGAAAACGCGCGTCAAAAATGCAAGTGTGAAAGGGGCCTAAGTGGTGAGGGGTACATAAAATGACGTGCCACAAGACGCGGGACATCTCATCGGCCGCCTCCATGAATTTATTGTGGTCTGTGACGCAGACCCGCTTCTCTTTGTCAGAGGTGGAACCATGTTCTCTCACTGTATCTTTTGTGTCTGGGTGGAGGGTAGACAGGAGAAAGACATCATTGTGGTCATTATATTTTATTGCAAGGATATTATCACTGCAAAGACTGCTTGATTTCCCTCTTCTAAGAGGCTTTCTCACCAACTCTTGCAGCAAGCCCGTTCTATTTTTACAGTATTTTACGCAACTCCCGGGAAGAGCAAGAATGTATGTGCTTATATAAATGAACACTGGTATAGAAATTAACAGTGTACACAACTGATAACCTTTTATAGAAGACGCATGAAGTCCCACACTATTTTGCCAGTACATCTTATGTCACTGGGGCATCCCGGGGGATTTATATTGCAGTCTTTGCTTTTGTATATTTATTGGGAAGGCAAAGGTATAGCCTGTACCACTTTCACAGTGTCGGACTGGCCTGGCGGGAGGCCGGGGTATTCCCCAGTGGGCCCCTGTCCCAGACACCCAGAGCCGGACTGGCGCTATTGGAGCACCAGCGCCGTGACCCGGACTATTTTGCAGAGGCCCCTGCCTGGTGCTCCAACAGCACCAATGACAATTTACTCGGCGCCACCATGGGCCCCCGGCCGACATACAGTAGTAAGGCAGGGGCCTCCGTCCATCCGGACAGGAAGCTCCTGCCCGCAATAATATAGTGCTCGATACGGCCGTTTCCGGCCGCACGAGCACTATTATTAGAGCGATGTGGCCGGAAGAACAACCCTGGCGCACATCGCTCTTTGAACTTGGATGCGCGGCCGCGTGATGACGTCATCACGCGGCCGCACACTTCTTCCTGCCCGGCCGCGGCAAGAAGGATGAAGATGTTGGAGCCAGAGGTGAGTACAAGATTTTTTATTTTAACTAACAGCAGTAATAGATGGTGGGGCCCGGGGGCCGAATATATACAATTATTAATTATTATATTATTATAATTAATAATACATTATGGAGGGCAGTATATTCAGTAATTCATCATGGGGGCACTATATTCAATAATTCATTATGGGGGGAAGTATATTCAGTAATTCATTATAGGGGGCAGTATATTCATTAATTATAGGGGGCAGTATATTCATTAATTATGGGGGGCAGTATATTCAATTATCATGAGGGCAGTATATTCAACAATTCATTATATGGGGCAGTATATTCAATAATTATGAGGGCAGTATATTCAATAATTCATTATGGGGGGTACCAGTATGTTTATTAATTAATTAAGGCCCAGTATATAAAATGTTTGACAAGGGGGGGGGGAATTAAATAATAAATTGAAGGGGGGCCCAGTATATTAAGAGTGTGGTCACATGTATCGCTAACGCTGTGTTTTCCAGCGCAGCGCTAGCATGGGGGGGGGGGCGTAGTGTATGATAAGTGTATGATGAGAGGGTAAAATTCATTGGGGGTGGACCCATTATGAGGCCCTATAATGAGGGGGCCTATTAGCTTGTTATAGAACACATTTTTAGTAGGGCCAATGTATTAAAATAATTACAAGGGACATTGAATAGATAAATTAATTCATTCAAATAATTCACGAGGGGGGTGAGGACACCACACATAATTTTTAGTGGTATAGTATTGTTTATTCACAGACTTTAACATAGTAATATATTTGGGGGTAAGAATGTAATTTTTTTTATATATGCTGGAGGCACAGAGGGGTTTCTTATGTAGATTCTTTAGAAGTACAGTGTGGGACATTATACTGTAAGTAACTGTGGTATTTTTAGGGGCGCAGTGAGGGGGATCTGCTTCCCAGAGCTGAACCACATCCGGCAAAAAATTCTGCAAAGATTCTGGAGGTGAAGGAGAAGACAAGTCACCTGTGAGGTACTATATGCTACTTCTTCCTGTGTCAGGTCAGTATTGTAGTCACTGACTAACCTTCTAGTGTAAGACAGCTCTCAGAGTATGCACTGTTATATCTATAGGGTCAGAGAGCCGGGGGTGACTTGTCTATGTGGTGCGGAACGCCATAGTAGGGTTATTGTCATCCGTTCTTCTAAAGGTTTTCAGCATTTCCTTATTGGAAGGGGCAACTCTTATACTATCCCTAACCACAGCCCAGTTACCAGCAGAAAGCCCGGGACACCAGGGGTAACTCTTATACTATCCCTAACCACAGCCCAGCCACCAGCAGAAAGCCCGGGACACCAGGGGTAACTCTTATACGCGGCACAGTGCATCCTCGTCAGACGAGGCACAGCGGGGATCGCGACAGGACCGGGTAAGTAAATGTGCCCCTCTATGTTGGAAGCACAGCACCAGTACCATGGGCTCTAATTCAGTCACATGATGCTGCTTTTACAAATAAACATGTAGTATACACACATATATGATTATATATTCTATTATTATATATAGGGGGTATTGCTGATGTATGTCTCTCTATCATATACAGGATATGGAAATCAGTGCACTAGAGCTGCAGTCCATCCTAAACAAAATCATGTCCAAACGTAAGTAAACGTGTCAATGCATATAACCAAGTGGGCAGACTTAAAGGGGTTCTCCATGAATCTGGAAACCCCTAGGGGGATTAAGTTAGGATGGGGAAAAAAGAACAGATACTGCTCCAGCTCCCGGTTCCTACCCTAAGACCTGCTACATCCAAGAAGTGAGACAACAGGACGTCACTTCCGTTTTACTGGGGACTTCACATACTTTGTTGGCCCCTGGTCTGAGGAGGCCATGTGCCCACCTGGAACTTTCAGCCCGATGCAGGCCTGAAAACTAGTTTTGCCAGAGTGATGTAAGTATGTCAAAGTATAGGAAAAACAAATTCGGAATCCAGCACTCTGTACCATACACGGAGACGGTCCAATGTCAAATAAATCTTCCTTTATTGAAATTAAAAGTCATGCGGACACACGTAGCTGTTACATGGATCAACGCGTTTCGGCAGGAGCTGCCCTTAGTATAGGATAAAAATCATGATCATCAATAAGGCAGCTCCTGCGAAACGCGTTGATCCATGTAACAGCTACGTGTGTCCGCATGACTTTTAATTTCAATAAAAGAAGATTTATTGACATTGGAACGTCTCCGTGTATAGTACAGAGTGCTGGATTCCGAATTTGTTTTCCTGTTTGTTGGGCCCGTGGACAGAGGCCGGCTTCCGCAGCACCTGCCGTGAATTGGAGTACGGATACGCTACTGACACCTCTGATACGGGTGAGCCGGCGTTTTTTCTTTTTTCATATGTCAAAGTATGTGTCCTTGGTTTTTTTCACCCCCATTCCTGGCCACAAAGGGTTTTCCAGATTCCTAGAAACCCTTGACACACGTACTTTCTTACAAGAACGCATATCCAGGTTTTGCCCCACTATTCTACAAACCCCCCTCAGGTAGGGTATGAAATGTTCTTTCTAGAATTCCCTGCTTTATGTGAAATCTCACCTGTTTACCTATTAAAATATCTTCCTCAATATCAAGCAAATATGACTCTTCTCACCTCATTTTCACATGAGATGAGTCAAGTTTAGGTTGCAGAGGAGTGTCACTTCATACATGTAGTTAAATTATAGGCGGTAATGGTTCTTTATCTGCAGTTTACATTTCCGCATGTCTTTAGCTGCTTGTATCTCTGGTTCTGTAGCTCACAAAGCCATAAGCCTGAAGTGTTCTGAAAGATGAGATCCTTATATTTAACATAACACAAAAAGCATGTTTCTAGGTGCTATAGAACAGAAGGTTAGATGCTTCTGAAGTGACAACCGGCAACTACTAAACTTGACTAATCCCGTGTGAAAATGAGGTGAGAAGAGTCATATTTGCCTGACTTTGTGGGGATTTTTTTTATAGGTAAATGGATAGGATTTCACATAAGAGGGAATTCTAGAAAAGGGCATTTCATACCCTACTTGAGTGGGGAAGTAGTTTAGTGGGGTAAAACCTGATGACAGGTTCTCTTTAACATTATAAGAAACCTGTTATTTATGATTGTATATATTCTAGTACTGGGGCTCTCATGTACTACTAGCTGTATGTCTCTAAAAATAATAAGAATAAAAGGGTTTGTCCAGGTTGGAGAAGAAAGCATTTTTTCCATTTCCAAACGGCGCCACCATTGTCTGTAGGATGTACCTTGTACTGCAGTTCTGCCTAATTTACTTGAATACAATCAATACAAATACGAGTTGCAGTAGCAGACACTCACATGTGTGGCAGTGATCTAATCCAGGACAACCCCTTTACATGTTAGTAAATGTATTCTTGTTATTGTTACTAACATATTTTTTTACAATGCAGATAAAGATCTTCGCACTAAAGGGTTCAGCACCGAGTCTTGTCGCAGTATGGTGAACCTTATGGATGTATCTTTTACACTGATGGTTCTGATGATGGTCCCAAACCTTCTGTCCTATCCATTGCTCTTCTACACCTTACAGTCTAGCATTAGATATAACATGGTGCTCTGGAGTTGACGCTGGTCAGGGGCATAACTACAGCGGTAACAGCCATAGCGGCTGCTATGGGGCCCACAGTGTCAGGGGGGCCCCGACATCCAACCTGACACACTAAAGAATGAAGGATGTGCATCATTATATACATATTACTGTAATCTCTAATCTCTGCTTTCTGTTGTCTACTTCCCCCATGTGGTCAGCAGCTACTGGGACAGATCTGTGGCCTCTCATACCCCGCTTAGATATGAAGACTGCCTGAGAGTGACTGTATAAATAGGTGTATATGAGTGTATAAATGTATGGATGTATGATGTGTATATGTGTTTTTGCATGTGATGTCATACGTGTATGTATCTGTGAAGTGTATTTGCTGTATGGTATGTGTATATATGTGATATTTATACTCTCTATATGTGTGCATATGTTGTGTATATGCTGTCTATGTGGTGTGGTATGTATATGGTACTGTGTGTATATACTGTGTATGTGGATATGCTGTATGTGTGTATAAGTTGTTTGTTGTGTAAATACTGTATGTGTGTATATGATGCATGTCTATATATGGTACTGTATGTGTGTATATATATATATATTATATATATATATATATTTACAGTGTGTATATACTGTATTTACTGTATTTATATGCTATGTGTATAAATGGTATGTATATACTGTACACATGTGTATATACACTATACATGTAATAATATGTATATATACTATATGTGTATGTATAAATGTGAGCCCATGAGTGTATAAATGTGTTTGTATGAGTGTATAAATATGTAACCATTGTGTGAGAATGCAAATATGTATATTTTTAAGGGGGGATAAGGGCCCCTTTCAGAAGCCTTTTATGGGGCCCTGTCTCTCCTAGTTACGCCCCTGACATTGGTCCAGCTCTAAGTTTCATCTTAAAATGTGTAATTGATTTCTAGATGACATGTATGTATTCACCATTGATGGAGTGCTGGTCTTCACTGACTTGCTGTAAACCCTGGGTCATGTTTGGTAATAAATTGTCCTTAACTCTGATGTCACAGAAAGATGGAAATGGAAAACTAGGAATGTTGGAGTTTAACGTCCTGCGGAATAAGATCAGGCATTACCTGGTAATATCTCAGGAAGCAGCAAACACTGTGGAGAGAATATACCGAGGCTGATATTTCATAAATTTGGTGCATTTTTCCCACTTTGGTGCAGGTGGTGCTCGCCTCTTAGAGGTTTTAAGATATTTAGGATAGGATACAAATCACCGTTGGTGGTGGCGGCGGCTGCTGCAAACAGCTGATCAGTGGCATTGCCAGTTGTCAGACCCCCCACCAATTTGAAAATCTATACTTTCTCATAAATCCAGACACTATGACTGTGGTGATATCCTTCTATTTGTTATCCATGGCCTCCTTCCTTCTAAAATCAACTTTTAAAATTATGCTAATGAGCCATACGTGCTCTGGGTCCCTCTGTGCTGTGCTTCAAGGTGTTCTTAAACATACCTCTGCTCCCTGCCTCCCCTAGCATTTCCCCCTCCATTTGTAGTAGCCTGTGAAGACTGTAAAGCTGGAGCACGGATGGGCTCTGATAACACCCCCAGGAACCCTTTTGGCTCATTAGCATAATTTTAAAAGTTGATTGAAAGTAGAAGGAAGGAGGCCATGGATAACAAACATAAGAATATTACCACAGTCACAGTGCCTGGATCTATGAGAAGTGACTGATGGTAATTTCCTTTAATTACCGATCCTAAGGAGGTTATCAATAGCTTTTACCCTGAAAACCCCTTAAATAAAGTTATCACATCTTTAGGAGTCTCTACTTCGTGCTATGAACATTTCACACTGCCTTCTTTTCCAGACACCTTTTTAAACCTCGCTCTAGAATCACAAACCAGCAAAATGTCTCTAATATGGGCCGTAATTTGTAGCCTTTTACCGCACAAGATTATCCTAAATTTAATGACAAATCCCGCCCCAACCCCCACAATGTAGAGTTCCACTTAACTTTTCCTTGTCCTCTTTTTATTAGACTGTGTTCAGGAAGTTTGACGTGGATAAGTCCGGCAGAATGAACGCCAACGAGATGCGTCTGGCGGTGGAGCATGCAGGTCAGTTTCTTGTCATCCCTCTGAATTTCTATTTTGGGTCATTAAAGAAGCGTTTTATTAATTTTACCAATTTTTGTCACCAGGTTTCAAACTCAGCAACTCCCTGCATCAGCTCATCATCACCCGATAATTAATAATTATAATAATAATAATGATGTAGGGTTTCACCGTTTAGGGTTTGGTGTTGGGGGCCACACTGTCCCTTATTAATTTTACACTGTTAACATATTGTTAGTTACAAGCTAACGTCTGCACAGTTTACTTGAAAACTTACAACCATTCAGGGGTGTAACTAAGGGAGGCTGGGGCCCATAGCAGACTTCTGCATGGGGCCGCCCTTACCCTTAGAAAATATACATATATGCTTACATACATACAGTATATACACATGTTGCACACACATACAGTAAATACACAGTAAGTACACACATATACACACACACATACATTTATACACTCATACACACATGTTTACATTCATACACACTTACTGTCAGCTAGTCTTCTTATTCCAGGGGGCTCTTAGGCCACAGATCTGACTTCATGCAGTGCAGTAACTGCTGACCACATGCATTAAGTAGATGGAAGGAAGTAGAGATGAGAGATTCCCAGTCCTTTCTCCCTGCTCTCCCCTCCACCAACATTTCTTATCTGAGCTGCCGGCTTAGCTGTGTTCTCTGGAAGACTGCAGTGTTATAAACCTGTTATCCTGTACAAGGTGCAGCTTAATATGTGTATAATGGTGCACATTCTTTAGTGTGCAGGTTGGATGTCGGAGCCCCGACACTGCGGGCCCCATAGCAGCCGCTATAGCTGCTACCTCTGTAATTACGCCCCTGCTAGCATTAACAAACAATACATAGGGGCTTATTTACTAAGGGTCCCGCGGCCGCATTTTCGTCGGGTTTCCCAACTTTTCAGGGATCGTGCCAAGGATTGTGTCGCACACGATCGGGGGGCAGGCTGTCGGACGATCCGACAGATTCGGACAACGCGTGGGATTTAACATTTAAAATTGTGTCGCAAGCCAAGCACTTACATGCACCAGATGAAGAAGGTGAACTCCGGCGGACCTGATCGGGGAAGCGACACATGCAGGATATCGAGCATACGCTTGTAGTGAATCCTGGCAGACTTCATCCTCCTCGGATATTGCGGATCGGGGATCGCTCAGGGACCAGATAAGTAAATGTGCCCCATAGTTAGAAATTGGCAGTGTGATGGAAATAAGCAGCAGGTGCCACATCACAGCAGCCATGTGTGTCCTTACATATAGAAAGGCTTATTAGGTAATTACAGATAATGAATCTCACTAATGAGTTGTGAAAATTAAATGATAAGACACAAAACGGAGGGTGATGTGATGATATTTCTATTTACAACAAAATGTCCATGGAGATTATTCAGCTTTTTAACACTTGAATTGTCTCCTTCCTCAGGATTCTTCCAGGGGATGGACACGAATAAATCTGGGGTCATCAATTTTAACCTCTTCACGGTAAGTCCTTTACTATTCTTACATATGTTTTCACCTGTGATATATATTGTTTATCATTACATCACTTCTAGGATATAATAACATGGATGGCAACAATAATGTAGTCATTTAACTACTTTATAAAAACACCACCAGTAAAAATTGTAAAAATCTTTCAGTGTTTTGCTGTGTGATCTGGAAACGTCTATGGCTTTAGTGGCTAAATATTGGCTGCTTCAGTAAAAAAGTTGTAGCTCCACTGATTCTGGGGAATTTAGAGTTTTCTCTCCAGCCCCCACTATTCCTGATTAATCAATGTCTATATTTCATCTCTCTCATGTCAGATGTGTGATATCAGGCCGGGACCACCCATTTAGTTTAAATACCCAATATGATCATTGGGCTCTCTACTGTCAGATGGGTGGTCTGAGGCAGTAGAAACAGCCTGGCTCCGCCCATTTGACAGTAGAAAGCTGAAAATAATGACATTGATTGCTTCAGGACGATGGGGACTAGGAAAAAAATTCCAACTTTGCCAAATTTATGGAATAATGCCTGTTAAATCACTAAGCTTTCTGTAGCTGAAAAATCGAATTAAAGGAAATCTACCGTCAACATCAAGCATGATAAACCAGGGACACTTGCTCAGGCACCGTGATTGTGGTAATTTTCTTATATTCGTTATCAAAAGCCTCCTTCTATATAAAATCAGCTTTTAAAATTGAGCTAATAAGCCTGAATGGCATTTTAGGTGTGTTACCAAAGTGCCCCTGTGTTGGAGCACTTCCCCCTCCCACTGTTTGCTAAAACTCCCTGCTGCGTGAGATTACTCCTCATAGAGGGGGAGATCAGTGTAACAGCCTGTGAAGACAGTAAAGGAGAGGCCCCTTGTAACATCCCTCAGAAACATACTGGATGATTATCATAATGTTAAAAGTTGATTTTAGAAGGAAGGAAGCCATGGATAAAACTAAGTCCACGGTGCCTGAATCTATGAGTAAGTGTCCCTGGTTTATCATGATGGACTTTGATGGTAGATTTTTAAAAGCTTTTAAAATCTTTTATGCATAAATGCTAATTTATATTTACTGGTCGTTGAGGAGGCGAAGATTTGCCTCTCAGTCTGATTAGGTGAAGTGTTTCCTCCATTACTGTTTAAATGGGTATTCACATGATATTTCCACCTCTTGGACCCACATCTGTCTTTAGTCCTGTGTGCGGCCACTCTCCATTCAGGTCTCCGGAAGCACCCAAAATAGCAGAGTCTATTCTCTTGGCTACATTTGTTGCTTGCAAAGACTTGAATGGGGATTGGCTCAGCATGGACTTGCTACACTTGCATCCTTTAGCTCGATTGTGGTAGCCAACGGACCGACCGCCTAGGGGTGATGTGTCTGGGTGATGACTGTATCATTGTGGGTGTCAGGTTCCTATAAGGTGTCAGGACGTCACTGTCCATTTCTCCCTGGAGGAGTGGGACTACATAGAAGAGCACAAGGACCTCTACAAGGACGTCATCATGGAGGAGCACCAGGACCTCACATCAACCGGTATGTGATTTAATCAGTCTTAAACAGAATACCTCGTCCAACAATAAGAATTCCTTTGTTTATATAGCGCACACAGATTACGCAGCGCTACACAGAGTTTTTCCAAATTAGTCCCTGTCATAATTGTAAAAGTTGATTTTAGAAGGAAGGAGGCCATGGATAACAAATATAATAAGATACCACAGTCCCGGTGCCTGGATCTATGAGTTATGTCCCTGGTTTATCAGGATGGATTTTTATGAGATTTATTGAGGTCGTCTTCTCTTACCTTCTCCATAAACATAACAGACATGAGCAAACCAAGTTTTTCGGACTATAAGGCGCACAAAAAATCCTTTGATTTTCTCAGAAATCAAAGGTGCGCCTTATAGTCCAGTGCGCCTTATATATGAACCGTACTTACAGACAACAGCTGCCTTATGGCACGGTCCACAAGCTTTGCTACCTAAAGCAGAGCTTTCATTTCATTTAGTGGTCTTGCATAATGAAAGCTGTGCCATGATTCGCTGCTAAGGAAAACAAGGACAACTTTTCTTTTATACTGTTTCATTCATTTACCCCTCTACTGTTCTTCCCACCCTATGTCACCCCAGTTATTGTAGAAATACAGATCCCAGCATTGCCTGACAGCTTCCAGCTTGTAGTCAGAATTTTAAAATAGCTGGAGGGTCAGGAATGGGGACCATTGCTCTAAGACCTTTCTCTGAACCGTGAAAGTGAAGGAATAGAATACAAGATATACACATAGAATGGATGCTATGGAGACAGAGGTCACACAGGAACAAGTGCAGGAGAGAGACGGCGCAGGGGCATGTGCAGGAGAGAGACGGCGCAGGGGCATGTGCAGGAGAGAGACGGCGCAGGGGCATGTGCAGGAGGGAGACGGCGCAGGGGCATGTGCAGGAGGGAGACGGCGCAGGGGCATGTGCAGGAGAGAGACGGCGCAGGGGCATGTGCAGGAGAGAGACGGCGCAGGGGCATGTGCAGGAGAGAGACGGCGCAGGGGCATGTGCAGGAGAGAGACGGCGCAGGGGCATGTGCAGGAGAGAGAGACGGCGCAGGGGCATGTGCAGGGGAGAGACGGCGCAGGGGCATGTCTTCTTTGTATTGCTTTGGCACAGGGGAAGCGAGTGAAAGGCACTTGCTCTTGGTTACAGCACAGGAGCGGTCAGGGATCCAGCCCATGCAGGACGAGAATTTCATTATGCAAACATAGTCATCTGGAGCCACTGCAATGATAAACGAGAGAGGTCAGAAGCGAGCATACCCCAGCCATTCTACACAGCTCAACACAAGTGGGTTGTCCATTTACATATATGTTCTTTGCTAGAATGAAAAAAAGGGATCCCAATTTTTTTGCCCCAAACTGGTCCTAGTCTCTGCAACATCAGATAATTATGCCCCTCTGTTGCTAAAAATGTCATATTATAAGACTATAAAATCTTAGATCAGCATCTGCCAAGTGAACCTTTCATCAGGACCACAGTTTGTCACGTAATGACAAGTTCCCAAACCTTTTTTTTTTTTAAATAATAATAATTCTCAATCTGCTTTGATAATAAACATTACAGCTTCCACTCACTTTTTAAAGTATATAAAGTCTAGCTGTCTTCATACCTCCCTGCCTGTGTGTGTTCCAAGGCTGCTATCATCATCATTATCTGCTCTCTGCTCTTCTTCCCATCTCCCTCCCTCATGTGGCCGTTAGTTGACTCCTTGCTCCATGCAAACCTCTCAGTCTGCATGGGGGATGGGAGAAAGTCAGAGAGAGCTATCAGATCAGAGAGGAGATAATGATGACAGTAGGGGCTCCAACACCCCTGGTGACTCAATGCAGTTTGCTAGCAGGGCGGCAGGGATACTTTAATCAATTTGAGCGTAGTGGAATGGTGAGTGGAACCATTCATGTTAATTATAAAAGCTAATTGAGAATTAGTATTAAACAGACTATGGGAACCTGTCGTTAGGTAAAAATTAGAGATGAGCGAGTATACTCGTCCGAGCTTGATGCTCGTTCGAGTATTAAGGTACTCGAAACGGCTCGTTGCTCGACGAGTATTTCCCCTGCTCGAGATCGAGCATTTAATTAAAAAACACAGTGAAGAACAATGAAGAAAGAATAAAAACAGTGAACCTGTGAAACACAGGATCATTTAAGTGAAAAACACAGTGAAGAATAGATTACAGATGTTTGGCACATCTGCTTACTTGTCGGAAGATATGTGCGAAACGGTGCGAACAAAATAGTATGTGAAGAACAATATATATGTGTGAAGAACACATTGAAGAACACGGTGAGCAGGACAGAGACACCGGGGAACAGGACAGAGACATCGGGGAGCAGGACAGAGACATCGGGGAGCAGGACAGAGACACTGGGGAGCAGGACAGGGACACCGGGGAGCACGACAGAGACATCGGGGAGCAGCACAGAGACATCGGGAGCAGCGCAGAAACAACGGGGAGCAGCGCAGAGGCATCGGGGAGCAGCGCAGAGGCATCGGGGAGCAGCGCAGAGGCAATGGGGAGCAGCGCAGAGGCAATGGGGAGCAGCGCAGAGGCATCGGGGAGCAGCGCAGAGGCATCGGGGAGCAGCGCAGAGGCATCGGGGAGCAGCGCAGAGGCAACGGGCAGCAGCGCAGAGGCATCGGGGAGCAGCATAGAGAGATTGGGGAGACTGGGCTGAAAGTTCCAGGTGGTCACATGGCCTCCTCAGACCAGGGGCCAACAAAGTAAGTGAAGTCCCCAGTAAAACGGAAGTGACGCCGTGTTGTCTGAGGAGCTCACTCATTGGATGAAGCAGGTCCCATGACCCCACCTGGAAAACCTGAAGCCCCAGAGTGATGTAGGAACCGGGAGCTGGAGCTGTATGTGTTCTTTGTTCCCATCCTAACTTCATCCCCCTAGAGGTTTCCAGATTCATGGAGAACCCCTTTAAGTGTGCCCACTTGGTTATATGCATTGACACGTTTACTTACGTTTGGACATGATTTTGTTTAGGATGGACTGCAGCTCTTGTACACTAATTTCCATATCCTGTATATGATAGAGAGACATACATCAGCAATACCCCCTATATATAATAATAGAATATATAATCATATATGTGTTTATGCTACATGTTTATTTGTAAGAGCAGTACATGTGACTGAATTATGGCCCATGGTACTGGTGCTGGTGCTGTGCTTCCAACATATAGGGGCACATTTACTTACCCGTCCAGTTGACACCGACGATCCGGAATGTCCGACGAGGATTCGGGTCTGCCGCAATTCAGTAAGATTGTATGTCCAATTTCCTGCATGTGTTGCTTCCCCCACTGAGGTCCCCCGGCTGGTGCATGTGAGTGCTGATCTTGCGACACAATTTGGTTTGTAAATTCCGCGGTTTGTCTGAATCAGTCGGGTTGTCTGATGTCCACACCCCCAGATTTGAGACACATGCAAGCCGGCGCCGATGCAACACAATCCGATTGCGTGTGCCAAATACCCGGGGCAATTCAGGGCAAATCGGAAAAAAAAATTGCGAAACCTGACAGAAATGCGTCCGACAAACTCTTAGTAAATGTGTCCCATTGTTTATGTCTGTAGTGACCACTAGGGGGAGCTCACTGCATAGAGATTTTTAAAACTTCAAGTAGTAGCTGGAAAAATTCATATTGCCAGAAAAAAAACTGAAAGTCTTTTCTTTTTTTTTTGTATATGAATCTATTTGCAGAGTTTATACTTTACTGATCATCACCTTAAATGGGGTATAAACTTTAAAGAAACAACAACCTATACAGTGGGGTCTGACAGGAGAGTCAGGGTGCGTTCACACGTTGCAGTTAAAATGGCATCATAATCAGCTTTGAGGTGGTTTTAGGTGCAGTTTTGTTAATTTAACAGATGAAAGACATGAACTGAACGCTCAAGTTTCATGTTGATGGGGAAACCTGTTCAATAAATGTAATTCACCTCTTCAGTTCACGTCTTTCACCTTCTACAATAAATAAGTGCACCTAAAACCACTCAAAAACTGATTAAGATGCAGGAGTGCATCTCTGTTCTCTTTGTAGCTTGGCTCCTATTGAAGTGTAAAAGAACTCACCTACAGTTCCTGGTGCCTACACCTTGGGGCAGATTTATCAAGCTGTCTAAAAGTAAGAATGTTCTTACCAATCACAACCCCCCATTTAAAATATTCATGAGCACTGGTAAAATGACAGCTGAGCTGTAATTGGTTGCCATGGGCATCTAAGAACATACTTACTTTTAAACAGCTTGATAAATCTGCCCCAATGTTTCTTGTTTCCCGATTGACATAAATTTATATGCCTTGTGCTCCCCCTAGTGGCAGGTACAGAAACTCAAAATTTCATATATTTGAGGAGGAGGAGATTTCAAGTTCTGTATTATGATAAATGTACTCTGAACAATAATTTTAATAAAACAGACTGGACATTTGTCTGAGCTCTTTACATGTATTTTTGAAACAGCCAAGTAGAGGAGATTTGTCATTACAAAAGCAAATGTTAATTCAATGTTAACACATACGATAACATTGCATTAATGTTAACAGCAATGTAATTAGGCAATGTACTCTCCTCTCCTCAGCTGTTGTATGGCATTTCATAACGCAATGTAAACGTGATGTGTGAACACAGCCTTATCGGAGGCATGTGAATATAAATGAGAAAGGATGCATTATAATCGTACCGCTCCAGCAAGCTGCCGGAATAGGTTCTTGAATCCTTCATCAAGCTCAGCTTCAGATAAGACTTCCTAAAATTAAAAAAAATAAATAAATAAAAGTAAAGAATTAGGTACTATTAGAGCTAATTAAAACTATATCTAATAAAGCTATTAAAGCTATATCTTAATGGAAAAAAATGTAACCCAGTATTTATTGATTCCTATAGACGACAACTTTAGCATTATATTCTATGGAAATCCTATGTTACCATGGAAGCCACATGCAGGGATAAGTTTTTTTTTTTGCTTTTACATAATGGAAATGCTTTAACAAAACAAAACAAAAAAATACAGTTTTCATATGACCCAGTTTCAATTATTTTATTTTTCCACCTACAAGACGGTCTCTGGGCTGTTTTTTTTGTGTATTTTATTTTTGTGTTTTTACTGGCTCATCTTTTTTTTTGATAGTTGTACATTTTATTGTTTTGCTTGGTTTGTGATTTTAATTTTGAGGGTTTTTTTTTTCCTTTGCCTTATTTTTTAACTTTTTTTCAGCTTAAATTAGTCTCAAATTAGATCATTTAATCACTTGTGAATTAATATCTCTGGATCGGATCTAATAGGCAAATGATATGGACAGGTCTGGGCTGCTTCATTATGTGCCCTATTGTGCTCCAGCTATAGCAATGCAGGGTGCTAGTAGAAGTATGATTACCTTGAACTACAAAACTTATCATAAGCTGGAGTCAATATGACTGTGGCATCTTAGAGTTTAACGCCAGCTATATTCTCCTTACCAATCATCATTGCACACTGTAACAGCCTGTGAAGCTGGATCACAGAGGGGTAACACCCACCAGAGCACTTCTGTCTTATTATCATAATATTAAAAGTTGATTTTAGAAGGAAGGAGGCCATGAATAACAAATATAAGATCATTATCACAGCCACAGTGACTGGATTTATGAGTAAGTGTCCCTGGTTTATCCATGCTTAATTTTGTAGATCTCCTACTTTTCTCAAATAGAAATGCCCGAGCAATTGATAAAACTCATGTCACATTATCCAACCACTGCACTAATTTTAAGCCCTTAAACAGTTTGTATAGTCAGATGCCATCTTAATCTCATTTTCCCTTTGTGCTTCTCCTCCCACATTTGGCTGCAGCAAAGCGCTATTCGCCTACAAATTCCAAAATATCTCTGGTGTGAATTAAATAAAGTGTCGGTGAATAGACTAATTCAGAGTTAGTCTTACTCTGCATCTGATACATAAGGCTTGATGACATCTGGAGTGGTTTAGAACTGTGAACTATTACCGTAGTTGGTCTAGCTAAAGGGGTTTTCCCACAAAGAAAAAATTCCTGTGGATAGCGTCTAACTTGCTGATCAGTGGGGGTCTAAGTGCTGAGAACCCCATAGATCAAGAAAACGAGTGGTCGGATGGGGTCCCATGTACCTCCATCGGACCCCCCGTTTCTCCGTCAGATTAATGGAGCAGAAGGCCATGCATGACGGAAATTGTCGTCCTCTTTTCATGGATTTTTTTTCATTCTTTCATAGAGTTTCTTCACAGTTTGCACTTATTTCTTACTCACCTCAGTAGGCAAGTTGGCAGTGATTGGATCATCCATTTCTCTGGAAAAGAAAAAAAAAATCAACATAAGACAAATACAGGGTTAATTGGTAAAGAAAGGTGCAATATTGTATATTATTAATAATATATTTATTAGGAAGAGCGTAGAAAAGACCAGGGCCCCTTTGGCAATAATTGCATTAGATTAGCCTCGGCGATTCTCCTTCCGTCACCCACCAACTGCTTGTGCCTGACAGAAGCAGATGACTCCACTATGTTATTGGCAATAAAAGGACCTGCACCTATCTGGAGACCAAGGGTCCAGTGGGGAATACTTTCCCATGTGCGGAATACACTATTCAGCCAGGCAGCAGACCCCTATTCTCCTATTCTAGGGACCTGCACCTATCATGTATTGATGAAATATCTTTTGGGGGCTTACAATCTACAATACACCAGGGAAGTTTCAACTTTCAGCCTATCCAGAAATCGAGAGAACATCCGAACGTCATGGTTCTATTTAAAAAGATTTCATTGTCTAGAAAGCTCTTTTCCTTAGACCAGTGGTTCTCAACCTTTCTAATGCTGTGACCCCGCAATACAGTTCCTCATGTTGCAGTGACCCCAAACCATGTACAAGAATATTGTATTCGTGCCAAAAAATGCAATAAAATCGTGGCTCCAATGGCTTTAGGAGACCCCTGTGTTTTGATCGTTTGACCCCCGCCGGGGTCGCGACGCACAGGTTGAGAACCACTGCCTTAGACACTATTAGTTATTTCAGAGATAACAGAGTTTCAGAAACCTCATCTCTCAGCCAGAATGAAGAGTTGTAAAAACAAGAGATAATAAGAGGATTTGTTCTGTGAACGTTCTACATTTGGTGTTCTTTTGATACTGTACAGTCAAGGCAATTGCATCTATATTATAAATTACTTTTTTGGCGTCATCTTCCTAATGTAATATCTGTGAAGTTTACTTCCTAAAATGACCCATTTTCCATGTAGCACTTACACTGTTCCAGCTCGATTTTCAGAGAAGAGTCTCAAGACGAAATCTCCCTCAACATTAGGCTCGAAGGTGGAAGGCACCACAATGTATTCTCCAGGGGGGAGCTTGTGTCGAGTGCTGACTTCTCGAAGGTTAATGAACTGCTCGGAGCGTGCACGTGATGCGTTTGTTAGGAAAAAGTCACGTTTAAGGTGCACGGCCGACTGTCCAACAAACTGGTGAAGAAACAATGGACAGGTTACTATAAAGAGGTCAAAAAGAGCAGACATATAAGAATACAGAAAGAGGTACTGACAGTTATACAAGCGGAGAGGGGAGGTTACATAGTGTACAATATACACGAAAAATTATGATTTTAACAAGTGCTCTCAAAACAATCTCAGGAAGACATAAATGGGAATAAAGGAAGCACATTGTATGAATTGGCTCCCAAATTAGTGGTCCACATAAGGCATAAGTTACACATTTAGTTATAATAATCTTAATTAACAAGAACGATTAGCCTCTTGTCTATGTATTTTATTGTTCCAGAGGTGATGAGCCCTTAGGCGTGAGGCGAGTTAAGCCACAATTGAGTAGGAGACTTAGCCAAACCAAGAACATGTACAAGGGGGCGGGGCAAGAAGAGACCACTGGTGGCTGAATGGCTACAGAGGGGGAGATTAATCAGAAGTGTCTGAGATTAAACTGTTTTAGTTGGCCATGTCAACCAATCAGAGATCATTTTCCCACAGCCATTTAGAATATTAAAGCTGAGCTCTGATTGGTTTCCATGGGCAACTAGAACAGTTTTACCTCAGACACTTCTGATAAATCTTCCCCAGAATGTATGAGCAGGATAAGATTTCATGAAAAGGAGATATATACAAGGACATATGTGCATATACAAGTAGAATAGACAAGACAAGCATGCAGACAACACAAAGACATGATACATACCTCTCTAGGCACCTGCAGAGAAGGGGAAGAAAACGAAAAACGTTAATGGCCAGATTAAAGGCATCACCCTACGCCCGAGGATAAGAGAATGCAATAAGGGGATTTAGGGGAGTTAGTACATCAATCATAAAAGTTGTTTACAGGGCTAAAATATAGATAACATATTCATAAAAAAGGTTCTTAATATCAGATTGGTGGGGGTTCAACATCCAGGACCCCAACAGATTAGATGTCCTCTGCAGATAATAAATAGAGAATAAGACACTGTTTTCAGTGTAGTGGTCAAACCAGGTTACTGCAAATCATCCCCTGCTTTAATGAATGCGAGATGATCAGCATTCACCTGTAATGACATCTTCAATGAGAACCCCGACCCCAATCAAATATTGTTGATCTTTTCTACGAGTTTTTACGATACAAGTTTCATTGATCATTTTTCGACTTTATTTCGGAACTTGTTTACATCAATAGTAGCCAAATACAAAACAAATAAAGTACCTCATAGACGGCAAAGCCGATGGTCTCCATGTCCTTCCCGAAACGCCTCTCCTTTCTCTTGTTCTTCTGCATAAGGGCTAGAAGGAAGGTGCAGCCATTTTCTTTACCATAGTCATCATCCTCATCCTCATATTCCAGCTTGATTTTGAACTGAGGATTGATCCAGAAGGTAGCTGGAAACAAAAGGAATTAAAAATCATTCTAATAATCTACAAGGAAGCCCCAACCACAGTATCCTATTAGAGGACTTGGAGTAAAATGGGTGTTCAGGGCATTATAGGCTATCCCCTAGCTACTGTATAGGAGGTTACTGACTGATGCTGGGGGTCTTCCCAATGGGACATCACAAGAATAAGGTTCCTTGTATCCCCATATGAATGGATGGTTCGTTTTGGGGGCAGGGCCATTCCCCCTTTTCTCTATGGGATTAATGAGAACATTGCCTACCAAACTGTAGCAGTCCCATAGTAGTGAAAGAAGCGTCCATGAATCGACTATCTCCACTCCATTCACACAGATGTACAATTCTTGTGATCATAGACAACCCACCAATGTCAATGGGCACCATGTCATGCAACAAGTGCTTGTCTAGGAATATGACCACACCTGTATAGAACAGTTCTATCTGGTCCATCACTTCAATATCTCCTGTGATGGTTTTTGACATACACTGGGTACGGAAAGTATTCACACCCCCTTAAATGGTTCACTCTTTGTTTCATTGCTGCCGATTGGTAAGATCCAAAAAGTTATTTTTTTGCTCATCATTAATGTACATTCTGCCCCCATCTTGACAGAAAAAATACAGAAATGTAGATATTTTTGCCAATTTATTAAACAAGAAAAACTGAAATATAACATGGTCATAAGTATTCAGCACCTTTGAGTAGAAGCAGCTTTGGAGCTAGTACAACCATAAGGCTACTTGGGAAGATGCAACAAAATTTTCACACTTGGATTTGGGGATCATCTGCCTCTTCCATGCAGATCCTCTCCAGTTCCCTCAGACTGGATGGTGAACGTTGGTGGACGCCATTATTATGTCCCTCTAGAGATGTTCAATTGGGTTTAGGTCAAGGCTGGACACAAAGTACTTCTGTAGCCACTGCTTTGTTATTTTAGCTGTGTGTTTAGGGTCAATGTTGGCCCAGTCTGAAGACGAATGTAGCCAAGTACAGAGGTGTCCTGGATGAAAGGATCTTTCCTTCAATTGCAACCAGTTGTCTGGTCCCTGTCGACACCACCATGTGTCACTGTTGGGCTTGTATTGGGGAGTTGATGAGCAGCGCCTGGTTTTCTTTACACATACCATTTAGAATTAACACCAAAAAGTTCAATCTTCATCTCATCAGACCACAGAATCCTATTTCTCATAGTCTGGAAGTCCTTCATGTGTTTTTTTACACACTGTATGCAGCTTTCATATGTCTTGCACTGAGGAGAGGCTTCCATCGACAAATTCTGCTATAAAGCCCCGACTGGTGGAGGCTGCAGTGATAGGTGACTTTCTGGAATATTTCCCATCTCCCTACTGCATCTGGAGCTCAGCCACAGTGATCTTGGTTTTTTTACCTCTCTCACCAAGGCTCTTCCCCAACCATTGCTTAGTTTGGCTGAGCTGCTAGGTCGGGGAAGTGTTGTGGTCGCTATAAACTTCTACCATTTGAGGATTATGGAGACCACTGTGCTCTTAGGAATCTTGAGTGCTGCAGAAATTATTTTGTAACCTTGGCCAGATCTGTGCCTTGCCCCATTTCTGTCTCTTAGTTTCTTGGGCAGTCCCTCAGACCTCATGATTCTCATGTGCTCTGACATGCACTGTTACCTCTGAGGGTGTGTGCCTTTCCTAATCAAGTCCAATCAGTTTAATTAAGCACAGCTGGAATCCAATGATGGAGTAGAATCATCTCATGGAGGATCAGAAGGAAATGGACAGCATGTGAGTTAAATATGAGTCACAGCAAAGGGGCTAAATAATTATGACCTTGTGATATTTCAGTTATTCTTGTGTAATAAATTAGCAAAATATTTCAGTTTTTTTTCTGTTAAGATGACGGCAGAGTGTACATGGCGTGTACACCCAACTGAATAAGAATGGTGCACACAGACTGTTTGGTGTCTATAGTTTTCTCAGGTATAAAGGGGTTAATTATGCACTTTAGGAAGGGGGTGGGATGTTCTGTTTCCCATGATGCAGAGTTTTCTCCTCCCCTCCCAGCAGTCACTTTAGGGTATAAAAAGAGGAAGTGGTCTAGGGTTCGGCCTCTTTGAACTTCACCTCAAGCTTCCTGCCCCCCCCCCCTTTTTTATTTTTGAGTGTTTATATTTCAATTGTATTGTCCTCTGTTGCTGCTATGTTATGTTGGATTTGTTATACAGGCGGTCCCCTACTTAAGGACACCCGACTTACAGACAACCCATAGTTACAGACGGACCCCTCTGTCCACTGTGACCTCTGGTGAAGCTCTCTGGATGCTTTAATATAGTCCCAGACTGCAATGATCAGCTGTAAGATGTCTGTAATGAAGTAATGTGTTATTCTGCACTGTTCTTTTAATATGTTCTTTCAGTGAAAAAATGCTCGGGTCTCTCATTGACTTTAATGGGGTTCGTTATTCGATACGAGCACTCAAGCATTTTAGTGCTCGCTCATCTCTAATAGTGTACAATATACACAAAAATTATGATTTTAACAAGTTCTCTCAAAGCAATCTCAGGGAGACATAAATGGGAATAAAGGAAGCACATTGTATGAATTGGTTCCCAAATTTAGTGGTCCACATAAGGCATAAGTTACACATATAGTTATAATAAATAAGAACTATTCGCTTCTTGTCTATGTATTTTTTTGGTGATGAGCCCTCACCAGGCATGAGGCGAGTTAAGCCACAATGGAGTAGGGGCGGGCAAGAGACCACTGGTGGCTGAATGGTTACAGAGGGGGAGATTAATCAGAAGTGTGAGGTTAAACTGTTTTAGTTGCCCATGGCAACCAATCAGAAATCAGCTTTCATTTTCCCACAGCCGTTTAGAAAATTAAAGCTGAGCTCTGATTGGTTTCCATGGGCAACTAGAATAGTTTTACCTCAGACACACCTGATAAATCTTCCCCAGAATGTATGAGCAGGATAAGATTTCATGAAAAGGAGATTCTTCCCCAGAATGTATGAGCAGGATAAGATTTCATGAAAAGGAGATATATACAAGGACATATGTGCATATAGAAGTAGAATAGACAAGACAAGCATACAGACAACACAAAGACATGATACATACCTCTCTAGGCACCTGCAGAGAAGGGGAAGAAAACGAAAAACGTTAATGGCCAGATTTAAGGCATCACCCTACGCCCGAGGATAAGAGAATGCAATAAGGGGATTTAGGGGAGTTAGTACATCAGCCATAAAAGTTGTTGTGGTCAAACAAGGTTACTGCACATCATCAATGGGAAGATGATCTGCATTCACCTGTAATGACATCTTCAATTAGAACCCCCACCCATAATCAAATATTGTTGAACTGTTCTACAAATTATCATTATTCGACTTTATTTTGGAACTTGTTTCCATCAATAGTAGCATGTACAACTCCGCCAACAACAAAACAAATAAAGTACCTCATAGACGGCAAAGCCGATGGTCTCCATGTCCTTCCCAAATCGCCTCTCCTTTCTCTTGTTCTTCTGCATAAGGGCTAGAAGGAAGGTGCAGCCATTTTCTCTACCATAGTCATCATCCTCATCCTCATATTCCAGCTTGATTTTGAACTGAGGATTGATCCAGAAGGTAGCTGGAAACAAAAGGAATGAAAAATCATTCTAATAATCTACCAGGAAGCCCCAACCACAGTATCCTATTAGAGGACTTGGAGTTAAATAGGTGATCTGGGCATTATAGGCTATCCCCTAGCTACTGTATAGGAGGTCACTGACTGATGCTGGGGGTCTTCCCAATGGGACATCACAAGAACAAGGTTCCTTGTATCCCCATATAAATGGATGGTTCGTTTTGTAGGCAGGGCCATTCCACCTTTTCTATATGGGATTAATGAGAACATTGCTTACCAAACTGTAGCAGTCCCATAGTAGTGAAAGAAGCGTCCATGCATCGACTATCTCCACTCCATTCACACAGATGTACAAGGGACCCCCATTCTTGTGACCATAGACAACCCACCAATGTCAATGTGACCGTGTCATGCAACAAGTGCTTGTCTAGGAATATGACCACACCTGTACATAACAGTTCTATCTGGTCCATCACTACAATATGTCCTGTGATGGTTTTTGACATACAGTGGGTACGAACACCCCTCTAAATGGTTCACTCTTTGTTTCATTGCTGCCGATTGGCAAGATCAGAAAAGTTCTTTTTTTGCTAATCATTAATGTGCACTCTGCCCCCATCTTGACAGAAGAAAACAGAAATGTAGATATTTTTGCCAATTTATTCAACAAGAAAAACTGAAATATCACATAGTCATAAGTATTCAGAGTCTGCTCGGTGTTGAGTAGAAGCAGGTTTGGGGCTAGTGCAGCCAGGAGTCATCTTGGGAAGATGCAACAAATTTTTCACACCTGGATTTGGGGATCCTCTGCCTCTTCCTTGCAGATCCTCTCCAGTTCCCTCAGACTAGATGGTGAACATTGGTGGAAGCCATTTTCATGTCCCTCTAGAGATGTTCAATTGGGTTTAGGTGAAGGCTGGACACAAAGTAGTTCTGTAGCCACTGCCACTGTTATTTTAGCTGTGTGTTTAGGGTCAATGTTGGCCCGGTCTGAAGATGAATGCAGCCAAGTACAGAGGTGTCCTGGATCTTTCCTTCAATTGCAACCAGTTGTCCTGTCCCTGTCGACACCACCATGCGTCACTGTTGGGCTTGTATTGGGGAGTTGATGAGCAGCGCCTGGTTTTCTTTACACATACCATTTAGAATTAACAACAAAAAGTTCAATCTTCATCTCATCAGACCACAGAATCTTATTTCTCATAGTCTGGGAGTCCTTCATGTGTTTTTTGCACACTGTATGCGGCTTTCATATGTCTTGCACTGAGGAGAGGCTTCCATCAACAAACTCTGCTATAAAGGCCCCGACTGGTGGAGGCTGCAGTGATAGGTGACTTTCTGGAACTTTTTCCCATCTCCCTACTGCATCTGGAGCTCAGCCACAGTGATCTTGGTTATTTTTACCTCTCTCACCAAGGCTCTTCTCCCACCATTGCTTAGTTTGGCTGAGCTGCTAGGTCGGGGAAGTGTTGTGGTCGCCATAAACTTCTACCATTTGAGGATTATAGAGAACACTGTGCTGTTAGGAATCTTGAGTGCTGCAGAAAGTATTTTGTAACCTTGGCCAGATCTGTGCCTTGCCCAATTTCTGCCTGTGAGTTTCTTGGGCAGTCCCTCAGACCTCATGATTCTCATGTGCTCTGACATGCACTGTGACCTCTAAAGGTCTTACATAGACAGGTGTGTACCTTTCCTAATCAAGTCCAATCAGTTTAATTAAGCACAGCTGGAATCCAATGATGGAGTAGAATCATCTCATGGAGGATCAGAAGGAAATGGACAGCATGGCTGAATACTTATGACCTTGTGATATTTCAGTTATTCTTGTGTAATAAATTAGCAAAATATTTCTGTTTTTTTTCTGTTAAGATGGGGGCAGAGTGTACATTAATGAGTAACAAAAAATAACTTTTTTGATCTTACCAATTAGCTGCAATAAAACTGAAAACAGTGAAAAATTTAAAATCGATCTGAATACTGTCTGTACCCATTCTGTGTTCCCACTTCTATGTCCCCAGATCTTCAAATCTACTCCGCTGTTATCTGTTCCCTCTTCACCTTTATCAAGAATAACTTTTAAACAATGTATTATACACATAGGTCGATGCACTTCTAGAGAAGCACGGTGGCTGAGTGAGTAGCACATCTGCCTTGCAGCACTGGGGTCCTGGGTTCGAATCCCACCCAGGTCAACATCTGCAAAGAGTTTGTATGTTCTCTCCGTGTTTGCGTGGGTTTCCTCCGGGTACTCCGGTTTCCTCCCACACTCCAAAAACATACTGTTAGGTTGTTTAGATTGTGAGCCCCATGGGGACAGGGACCAATTTGACATGCTTGTGCAGCACTGCGTAATCTGTGTGCGCTATATAAATAAAGAATTATTATTATATTATTATTAGAGAAGCAAATGCCTTGCTCTGCCCTAACTATGTTGTATATATACACAACATACAATACTATTTACCAGGATAGTTCCTGCACCCGCCAGCTGTGCTCCCTTTCCTCCAGTTTCCGCTATAAAGCGTGGTGTTCCACTTGCGGTATCGGCGTGCAGTTTTCCGCTATAAAGCGTGGTGTTCCACTTGCGGTATCGGCGTGCAGTTAAGGCATCAGGAGTGAGGTTACAAATTTCAAGGCGAGAATATTCACGAAGAAAATCCTGTGATGGGACCCCCATGGATCACAAAAACAAGGGTCAGTTCTACTGAAGAGCAGCTGGTTGCGCATGGGCCGGCTGCTCTACTCATCTCTATGGCGCTGATGGAGATTGCAGAGTAGGACGCTTGGCTATCTCTGTTGGAGACAGAGATGAATTGGGCAGATGATGCAAGCACGACCAGCTGTTCTCTTTATATTGTGGTATGACGGGGGTACAACGGTCCCCCATTTTCCTGATCCATGGGGGTGCTGGGACCTCCACCGATTAGCAATATAGCCCGTATCCTGTGGATACAGGCTAACTTGGATGTCACTGGAGAACCTTTCACATGGACAGATATTCTTCAAGGTCATGAGCACCGATCAAAAGATACAAGTTGGACATTGGCACACCTAAAGAGAATTTTGCATATGTCGTACTAGTACAGCACAAGAAAAGTACCGGAGACCGAAGTGGGAGGTTTTGGACTATGGAGAATGTTGGTCTTAGATCATTGGCAGAATGGAGGGTTCTGTTTGGTTGGAAGATATAGAATGATTTGAGCCAAACCCCAAGCCTGTTCCTAACAAGCAAATTTGCTCTGATGAACTCGCCAATGGACCAATGAACTGAACGGACACGTTGGGTTTAGTTCATGGATTGTAGGTTCGGTTTGGGACATCCCACAAGCACACAGCAAGTTTGTCCAACCAAATGGTAGTACCGTATTTTCTGGACTATAAGACGCACTTTTTTGCCCAGAAAATGGGGAAATAACTGTGGTGCGTCTTATAGTCCGGATGTAGCTGCAGGAGGGAATGGAGGGCACCTGGCTGTGCTCTGCCAGCTAACGCTGGCAGGAAGCGCAGCCCTTCACAGTGAAGCGCAGCGGCTGTGCTGAGTGCCGCTGTGCTCCTCTCCTCTTCTCAGCCCTCCACTGCTGGAGGTAATGGATGGCAGCACCCCTGCACTCTGCCAGCTCTGCCGTCCTCAGGTCACAGATATAAATGATAATTATGGCAGAGCAGCAGCAGGAGCGCAGCAGCAGTGGAGAGAGAGAGGGGGAGGAGAAACTCACCGACTCACTGGCCAATCCCCGCTCGGCTTGTAAGTAGCCCCGGAGGCTCAGAGTGAAGACAGAAGATGAGGAGCCAGTACAGCACTACTGCAGTGTCTGACTTGTAACTTCTCTCCCAGCACAGGATCAGATAAGTGATAAGTGCTCCCTTCCCCCATGTCTCTGCTCTCACACTCTTAACTACTTGTTGTCCGGTTTGTAGTGGCTGCTGTCCCCCTGGTAGATTGTAAGCTCTTGTGACCATTGTACAAGCACTGGCCACCATCCGTGTATGCCTCCTCTCCTCAAGTAATTGTCCCCTGTGACCACATTGTACAGCGCTGTCATCTCCTGTGTCGTCCCTCCTCATAGATTGTAAGCTCTTGGACCATTGTACAGCACTGTCATCTCCTGTGTCCTCCTCTCCTCTCGATTGTAAGCTCTTGTGGCATTGTACAAGCACTGTCCCCGCTCCTCCTGTCCCCCCCCTCCTCATAGTTTGGAGCTTTGTGACCATTGTCACATATACGCATACTTATACAGCTCTGGTAACTCTTGAGACCCCATGACTACGTGCCAGCATAATTCTATCTAAAGATAGACGGCGGTGCCCCTCTCCAAAGAGAAACTAGGCTACACTGCACCGCCCAGTTACTTTGTTAAATATTTTGGCATACTATTTGGGGAAAAAAAACAGTTTTCTTATTTTTCCTCCTCTAAAACCTATGTGCCTCTTATGGTCCAGTGTGTCTTATAGTCCGAAAAATACAGTATATATAGTACATGAACATCAGGTTTAGGAAGGTCAGTAGATGAAAACCTTAGTTTTCAAACAATATAAGATTAGTTTTGTTTGAACTAAGGCACAATAATCTCAGTACCTCCACTACTGGCTGTGTACCTAGGACTTACAATAAGATTTTTGTTAATCTTGGTTGGTATGTAATGCTAGGGTGGAGCTCGAAAAGATTGTAGTACTGACAATAATGGGTGTGATCCCAAAACAGAATACCCTCAGTCCTTAACTTCCAAGTGAGTGCGTCATCTCGAAGCCGTTCATATATAGAGATGGTCTATTAGAGAACAATTATTTGGACAGATATCACTGTCCAATGGCGTTCATTGTACCCCTGATTTCCTAGTATATAGGAGCATCCTGCATTGTCTCTCAGTTCTAGAATGTTAGGCTACATCTGGTTTTTATGACACACACAGTGTGTACACAAGGAGAGCTACCAGCGTATGGGCTGACAAAGGCATCCATTTTGTCTTAGTTTGCGTCCCATCCTGCAGGAAACACAGGATGAAAACACAAAGCAAACTACAAGCCATATACACTCAGCCATAAAAATCTATAGGGGACAGATACAACAGTGCAGCACCCCCCCCATGTATCAATGTAGCATTGGGGAAACACCATGAAGGTCAGAAGCAGCCAATAACTAACAGGCTTCTGCTAACGTTCACTCCTCCTCCCGCTTTTGGGTGACCAGACAACATATCTCACTACATATACATGTACAAGTGGGATACGTTCTAGCCCTCCATTGTAAGGGAATCTACGTCCTTACAACATTACAACGCAGGGCAATAATAAGATGTGAAATCTTTACAAATTACATTTACTCTAAACAGAACTGTGGGAGAAACTCCTTTCAGGCTGCAAAGGATATTTAACAATTCAAAATTTCTAAATATTTTCTAGGCGGTATGAAAATTGTATGCTCCCCCAATTTGTTACCAGAATTAGGAAAGGGAAGGGGGGAGGTCCCTTCTGCCAGCTTTCTGTTATGCAATTTAAGGACCTTTGGAGCACCTTCAGGAGTCCAGAAGGGCTCTTGCGTACATGCATGTCAAGAGCCAGCACACATGTATAAGGATTTCCGGCTGGAGGTCTCTCACTGTATTATCTCTATAGGGCAGTATCATACTAGGGGAGTGGTGTGAGGAGGCATGAGCCCTTTAAAATTCATGGTTTTTGGCCTGGAAGGCCGTTGCTAGATGCTTGATGACTGATTGCTCTCCTACTGTCTTTCAGTCGAAGAAATTGCTTTTTGGAGTTTTAAGGTTGTCGCTCTGATGCAGAATTCTTCACGAGTGGTGTACATTATGATGTACGTTGTTATTTCGGATGTACCTCAACTGATGTTCCTTGTTTTATGATGCTGTTCTGTTTCATTCATGAGTCAATAAAGCAATTAAAAAAAAATTCATGGAAAAGGGTTGATTCCCAAACTGCCCATATTATAAACCACTACTGGGTGAACATCATCCCTTACCTGGAAATGGAAGACTCCTGCGTAATTTTGCTGAAAGCTCTGACCATGAGGAACCACGCGGTGGAGCAAAGTGTCGTTTAAAGTCAAGGATGCGATAGCGGCAAGAAGCCAGCAGTCACCTGGAAAAGTAGGAAAAATATATCACAGTTTTAAAATGAGGATAAAACACCAAAGAAATGAATGGTTAGAAAAATAATTATAAGAACAATGCAAAGCGTGCAGAAAATCAAGGGAGGAAATTGCTAACAATGTATGCCGCTTGTCCAGTGTATAAAATTAACACATACTACGGTAGTATAGTAGTTTAGTATAGTACTCTATAGTAGTACTTTGAAGCATACTACAATAACTATTTTTCTGCCACTCCTCAAAAAGTAGGTGTGGCTTAGCAAGGTAAACCTTCCAATTTATCCATCAATTAACCCAAAAATCTTGTATAAGTTAAATTATTATTATTATTATTACAGGCAGTCCACTACTTAAGAACACCTGACTTACAGACGGCCCTCTGGATGTTGGTAATTTACTGTAGTTTAGCCTTAGTCTACAATAATCAGCTGTAACAGTTATCACAGGTGTCTGTAATGAAGATTTATTGTTAATCCTGGTTCTTATGACACCCCAACATTTTTAAAATCCAATTGTCACAGAGACCAAAAACATTTTTGTCTGGATCTACAATTGTAAAATATACAGTTCCCAACCTATCTTGTACGTGACCCGGGGACTGCCTGTATTATTATTAGTAAAGATCTTAATAAGCTTGTAGGTGGACTGGATTTAAATGTCTGCCATACAGCATGGAAAAGTATGTACCGAAAATCAGATTTGGTGCATTTTTCTGCTACATATGTCTACTATCTTGAAAAAATAAGCTGAAGAACAATTTTGTCTAAATTGTGGTGCCCCTGAACCTATAAAATAACTAATGGATGTCACATACATTGATACTATAAAGCTATAACGAAGGGCATGTAACAGTATAGTAAATAGGCTTTTCTGACCTATGTATACATGGCTATAGTAAGATATTGTATATATAAATTAAGCATATGGTTTTCATACAAATGCTGTCCAGGTCTACATCAGACTGCACTCTACACGATGACATTGATGACATCTGTTGATCATATCCAATCCATAATCCGATGAATAATGCAGCATACGCTACTCTTATCCAAATCATCCATGAAATTCACCCAAGTCAATGGGTGCGGGAAAAAAATGGATGACCCATTTCAAGGAAGTAGCTCCGAGCTATTAAAATCGGATGTGAACACCTGACACCACTTAGAATGGCGTAGAAGTGCTGAAATAATTGCAAATTCTTGTGCAATGCAAGCAATTTTATTACCATGACTATGCCACTTCCACACCATGTGGGAATGGAGAGGAGCAGCCGGCAGCTGAGTGGCCCGACATGGGGCATTTCTGCCCTGCAAATTTTTAAAAACCTGCAACTTTCTGAAGGTTCAGAGGTTTTTTATAAAAAAAAAAAAACAGAACAAAAACGCCAGTGCAGCACGCCGGCAGCAGATACATCATGAGGTCTAAGCTTCATAAGGTGTCCGTCGTGGAGACAGGGGTTTCATCATACGCTTGTGCACAGAACACCTATGACAAATCTCCCCCAATGTTGTATAGTACTTGGAACGAAATCGGACCAAACTTTGATCAAAATCAGACGATTTTCAGTGACCAAAACTGTTCGATTTGACACTTAGTTCATAGGCAACTTGCTGAAGTTTCAGAACATCAGGACTTCTAGAAAGACTGTATAAAATTCTAGCAATACACAGCAGCTTGACAGTTTGGGTCCAAAATAATTGTAACTCATTCATCATGAACAAAGATCATATTCTACTTTTATATCACATGCATTAAGAACCCTGTGGCAAAATGTGGGCAAAACGCGGGCATCAGTCACAGAGAAACCATAATCTCAGCGTGAGAACATAAGAACGTGATCAAAGACTTGCAGGGATATAGTGGATCACATGACCATGTGTGTTTCTATATAGTGGGGCACATCTACTAAGGGTCTGAACACCCAATTTTCATCGAGTTTCGGAATTCTTTTCCGTTTTGCCTGGAATTGCCCCGGGTTTTTGGCGCTGTCGGCTTGCATGCGACACAAATCGGCGGGCGTGGATGTTGGACAACCCGACTGATTCGGACAAACCGCAGAATTTAAAAAGCAAATTGTGTCGCAAAATCAGCACTTACATGCACCGGGAAGAAGAAGGTGCACTCCGGCGGACCTCAGCGGGGGAAGCGGCACAAGCAGGAAATTGGACGCACAATCTTAGTGGATCGCAGCAGCTCCAAATCCTCGTCGGACAACGCACAGCGGGGATAGCGACGGGAATGGTAAGTAAATGTGCCCCAGTGTGCTAATTAACTAATTAGTGCCATTATTTGTTATAATTTATAGACACAATCCCCGGAGGAAGGTGCAAAAATGAAGCTCATGGAACTGAAGTAAAATATTCGAACCAGTTATATACATTCCTTAAAATGTGACTCAGCGTTAAAGAAAGATGGAACACATGGGGTTAAATAAAGATGCATAATTGTGTATATAAACCATTAATGATTTAAACACCCACATGCTATAAAATATACAGTATATAGAGAAAGCACAAAGTACAACACACGGTAACAACACAGTAGAAGTTCACATACACAAACACAGACACGCCTGAGCCATAGAGCTGTGACTCACAGGAGAGAAATGCGAGGCAGGAGGAGGGAGTGATGCCTGAGGGAATCCCTGTGTCACACGCCCAAAATAAAACCACAACCTACACGCCCTCCAACGCCCACACTCCATCCCCTGGAGCAGCACTGCACTCTACACAACTGATGGGACTAGAAAAACTAAAAGCAAAAAAAACAATATTCCAAAGCCAAAAGAGATATGATAACGACGAAAACACTAGGGAATTCTTATCCTTCATTAATTTTGGTGCACCTGTTAATTTTGGATGGGCTGGTCAAATGGGGACTTCCCAATTACCAACCCACCCTTAACCCCCCCACCCCGATAACAGATAACGTTTAAGCTATAAGTTTAGTCCTTTTGTTATCAGGGGAGATAAGTCAGAGACCAAATGCTCCGGGGTCTAGGTTCCCCTTACAGCCCTATGTCTAGTCTAAATCTTTGATAGTATTAGGACATTTGCTCAATATTAGATATTGCTCTAATATTAGATATTAAGCAGATTTTCAGGTCATCTACCACCAGGATGAAAGGGGCTCCAGGCTCCATTAACACCTATTGAGCCTGGTGCCCTTTAAGGACCGGTTCATTTTCATTTTTGCGTTTCCATTTTTCACTGCCAGTCTTAAAGAATTTTCCTTATACAGAGCTATATGAGGGCTTGTTTTCTGTGTGATAAATTGTACTTCATATTCCATTCCTGCGTACCGGGAAACGGTAAAAAAATTTCAAATGCAACAAAGCAGAACGATTGCAGAAAAACGATTGCAGAAAAACTGCATTTTCTCGTGGACACAGTTTTACGGCTTTCATTGTGCACTCCAGGTGACACCCACCTTTTATTCTTTGGGTCAGTGTTTTATTAGGTTTTAATAGAATTTAAAAAAATAAAACCTCTTGTACAAATCTTTGCCCAATCACTTTTTCACAGATGGTTTCAGAGCTGTGCGAGTCGTAATTTTTTTGCAGGGTGAGCTGACGTTCTTTTGCTACCGGGCTGTACGACTTTTTAATGCTTTTCAAAATTTCATGGGTTGTAAAATAGCAAAAAAAAAAGGAAATTCTGATATTTTGGCACCATTTTCTAGTACGGGGTACATCACTGGGAAAAACAGCCTTTATATTTAGTTCAGGACTTTTTGGACACGGAGGTACCCGACATTGCAGCGATTCCTGCCCTGTACAGAGAGGGTCCAGCCTGTGAACCTTTCTACAGACTCCATCTCTTGAGGACATACATGTACTAGGGGAAGTCCTTAAGAGGTTACATTTCTTACCAATGCAACTACCTGCAAGTTATCTGTTGTACATATTACATGCCAGGATTAAATAAAAATTTGGCTGCAAGCCTAGGCAATAGCACAGTTTGTTCTGTATCAATTTCTTGGATACTGATCCCATCAATTAAACCTTGGCAGTCCTTGGCCAAATTTTTAGCCAAGTTTGAACCAGACTTGTAAATTAGGTATTGGGGAATTGGTCATTGGTCAATGCATTATTGCCCAAATCCTGGCTGACATTTCTATTACTAAGACTTAGACATGGGCGAACACATAGTGAAATACAGAAATACACAACCCTCTTCCATTACGGTCAAAAATATATTTATTGAGGATCATGTATCAAGACCAGAATTTTACACATTGCCCATCTACACCAGCAGGGGACTGGCATAGATTTTTGTGTTCTTTTACACCTCTTTTTTTTCAAATCGGGGAAACCTCCATTACGGCAAAACGCTTTACGGTTGTGGGAATCAATTTAGGAGCTGCAGAGGTTGATCTAATGTCAGAGGGGCACAAAGGTCAAAAAGAAGGCAATATTTTATATAGTACATTGTAAACTTTATAGAATTTGCATAAGGACTCAGGAACTTATTTATGCCTCTGATGTTGGCTACTTTCCAAGGCTCTCATAAAAAGAAAAGGCCTCCGAGACTTCTGGAAATGTAGGTCATTCCCCTGCAATGTGGCCATGGCCGATGGAAAGCAGCGATACATTCTGCAGCAATTACTGTGTTTGACAGTGCGTCATCATTGACTCCAGTGTACGGCTCTACTAAAGTCTGGGTAGGTTTGTAGCTATGGTTTTATGCCATAAATGGAGACATTACTCTTACAGTTTTCAATACATGTGCACAACCAGAGGCCTAGGTATTAGGCTTACAGGAGAAGTAGTCACTGGTTGTGTAAAAGGCCATTATCAGACACTGGCGGTCAGTATCCAATATAGTGTCTGCAAATGACACTAAACTCATCTCTTCATGAAAAGTCCAGCCTAAGGTTTAAATCCCAGGATAGATGGATACAATTACATTCACTTAACTAACCCTTAAGGAGTCAAACATTTGGGCTTATCATTTTAAAGAGATCCTCAACGTAAGCATTGGCATATCATACAGTATTTTAATGTTACCATCGACAGACTTGCACTCACTGTCGTTTCCTACCAATACAACAGCAGATGTTTGGAAAAGCAGTAACCTAGCAATGCCGGAGAACAAAGTCTATGATGAACCCACTAGAAATTGACTTGCCATTCTACTGACAGAGATAATAGACATGTGCTTAGGCCAGCCACTGAGACTATACAGTTCTGTAATGACTGGCTCAGTTTAGATGAATAATGGGAAGTTCAGAATATAAAGGAATTGGACTTTTGTTATCGCCTTCGGCTCCCCCCCAACCCTACAATCCTTATGAAGACTTACCAAGAGCTCCTTGGCAGATGTCCGTTCTTGTGGCTCCATCCACGATAAACTGGGGGTTCGAAACAAGTTGCTTTATATAAGGAAAAAAAAAGAGAAAACAAAGATGTTAACATAAATTTCAGTACAATTACAGTACACATTTTCATAAAAATACATTACATATTGTGACAACGTCACTATTGCATTGGAGAGAAAATGAGTGTTTCACAAAATGGGTGACAATTGTGTTGAGTTCATTGATCACTGATGTTCTTCATATCCTATGTGGTCTATCATATAATTGTTTACATATATGTTTTCTAGTATCCCAATTCTTGCTGTAATTTTCCTTTAAACAGGCTTTTCTACACAAGTTTCTACATACTTTTATGACAGAAGGGGTCATCAATAAGACCAGAGAATGGCTGCAGAGGTGACCTGCCCTGAACAGCATGTCACATGAAAACCGTCCCCTGAGTCATAGTGGTTGCACATGTGGATACAGTTTGGCAACTCAGGATCACCTGCAGTGACTGATAGGGCTGGATCTCTTCAGAAGAGTGACATAAAACCAGTCCCTGGTCCTAGTCCCTAAGATTCCATAAAGTATCTACAAAACAGAGCAACAGTATAGGTGTATCGGAGTTTTAATATTACCCAGAAAATCCATTAGGCATTTTTTAATGCCAACTGTAACTTAGATTTCCCAGAATCAAACCAGACAGTGAAAAAATCCTCCAGACATATCATTCGGCAGGATACCCATCATAATATTGCATAAAATGCAATTACGGTATTGCACCAGCCTTGCCAAAATCAATTTTCCAGTATGATATACTGGTTCCAGGTACGATCAATTATGTAAGAGAATGTGCAATAAATATTCATTGCTCAAGTTTTAGAGTATAGTATTTAAAAAATATGCAAATTAGACATATCGAGTCGCAGGAATGGAGCACAAAACTAGATCGCACCTCTCCAACACTTCCCACTCCCCTCGTAATTCTACGCTATGGGGTCAGTTTTTGTATCACATTTAAAGATATTCAAAAGGGGTTTTCAGGACTTCTGAAGAGCCCCACAGGCAAAAAAAGATAAAATTTACTAGTCCAGTTCCAGGGCAGGGCGTTTATCTGTGCTCTGTCACTCCTGGCAGGGCTAGAAATGTCTGCGGTCACAGAACCAGTTGTGGCCATTTAAAGCCAAAGCGGGCCAAGATAACACAAAACAGGGGACAATACCGGTCCTATCGGGTTTGCTGGAGCACAGATGATCTTTGTGACACTGGAATAGGAAAAATCCTTTTAAATAAATATATGATTCTACAAAATGTTGTTGTTCATGATTTTTTTTTTATTGAGAGCCTATCATCTGATTTGTGTGCCCCCTGGACAGATCAGCTGTTCAATTCTAGCATGCCTCTCAGCCACAAACAGGCCGCTCCTGGCCCTTTGTTGTGGCCGTGTGTAGTAACTGCAGGCTTTACTAATATTTGCTTGAATGGGAGCCAAGCCTGCATTCATAAAGCACAGCTGCTACTCACATAGCCATGTACACATATAGACATGTGCATTGTACACACACAGACATGTACACAGTACTCACATAGCCATATACACAGTACACACATAGCCATGTACACAGTACACACATAGCCATGTACACATATAGACATGTGCATTGTACACACACAGACATGTACACAGTACACACATAGCCATGTACACAGTAAACACAGACATGTACACAGTACACACATAGCCATGTACACAGTACACACACACACAGACATGTACACAGTACACACACACAGACATGTACACAGTACACACATAGCCATGTACACAGTACACACATAGACATGTATACAGTACACACATAGACATGTACACAGTACACACACAACCATGTACACAGTACACACACAACCCATTTTGTCAGGGGCTACGCCGTGGCAGTGCATGCTATGCCACATAGTGGGGTGCCCCCCCCCCCCCTTACCTATGCATTAGCTGAGCACAGAAGTAAACCTTCTTCTTTACCTATCCTTTTCATGTCTGTTCTGTCAATAGTATTGGTGCATGATACATATATTGATGTATGACTAGTGGTTCTCTAGATACTGGAGATACAGTAAGCGATATTCCCACTCGGTGGGGAGATAAATCTACGCTTTTGGTGTCTAGTACTTAGTCTTTTTAGTATATAAAAACTGGTTCCGAGGGCAGTTATTCCACATCATGGTTGTACGGTATCCTGCTTCACTATATTGTTGGACACGGTTTGGTATATCTGTAGAAGTTTAGAGTTTAGCAATGTTTTTACCACTTTGTGCATGTGGATTGTATTTGTAATTTTCTCAACACTTTATTCGTTAACCCATTGCATTCCCATTGAGGGGATTTTTGTTGTTTGGTGGCGGTCGAGTCCATTTAAGGTGTCAAATGGCCTCTTTGTGGCGGTGGAGGAGTCAGGTGGAAGGTGCAGGCAAGTTATTGGTGGACTAATTTAACTTATAGAGGATGTAAAAGCTCATGGTGGTCAACAGCCTGAGCTTTGGAAGTGGCCAGCCTCAAGGCTCTGGTAATGGTAAAAGCAGCCAGGGGCGGGCACGGTGTTGAAGCACACAATGGATAATCTTCACCAGGGTCATTGGTGCCCTTAAAGTGTACTGGCTCTGCTAGAATGGCAAGCCAGAGCGTGCCGCCCCCCCTTTGTTGATGTCTGGCCGGGGGCTGTATGTCAGGCAACTTTAGATTGGGGTATTGGGGAATCCCACCCCTAGCATGTCACCTGACTCCTCCTCTGATTGTTTTATTCCTGTGATTCAAATAAAGCTGTGGCCATTTCACCCATTACGTTATGTGGTTGTGTATTTTTTCCATACACCGTGTTCCATACACTGTTTTAAAATAAAGTGGGGGTCCATCCCATATCCACACGTCATGACTTAGGCTCAACTTAACTCTACCCCAATTTCCTCCTTGGTCTAGCTTGACATGTTTAGTAATGACCTTCACTGGGACACTAGTTCTGTCAGATTCCTTTAAAAAAAATTTTTTTTTAAATACAAAAAGCAAAGCCTTACCTGCCAACAGGTTGGATGTCCTATGACAGCTTAGTTCAATTAGAAGTGCGTAGTACTGAGCTGCAATGTCTTGCAGATATATGGCTGCAGCGCCGTATTACGGGAGAAAGATAGGACGTGTCCTGCATGTGCTGCACCATACCGCTCCTTTAGGGCCACGTGCGACCATTGCTGTGTATGGGGGCGTATATATGCCGTATATACGTCGGCCATATATATATACGTTCCCCCATACTTGTGTGTGAATATATCCTAAAGATGATTTGGTGCTATTTTTGGAACAGATCCCTCTAATGCAATATAATAAATTACAAAGTGCAAAGGCCAAGTTTATAAACGCACCCAAAAACGCGTGCTATTTTACATGTTACCATGCGTTTGGCTGAATATTATGTTTCCCAATGGTAACAAAGCTGATTGCACTTTTAGCGATAATCAAAATGCTTTCAAACCAGCCAATCGCACGCTATCATGTAAAATGCAAAACGTGTGAACGCACCCTCTGGTTTAGGTTAAACCTGAGAATTTTGTGATGCGCAGAGCAGGATATGGTTACAACACCAGGAAATTGTAGGTGAAATCTCAAAAAATCCATACAATGGGGTTTATGCCATGTGCCAGATTTATTACATGTTCTAGACAATTTTATGCTTTGTTAGAAGTATATACAGGAGGGTGTGACATAGAAAAAAGAAGGTGTGGCTTAAAATGTGTCCTAGGGTGCCGTCATACAGTTCGTTCTTGGTGCATTTTTTACATATTTACCATGCGTTTGGCTTGTTTGAAAGAGTTTTTCTTAATTTCTGGAAGTGTAAGCAGCCGTGTTAACATTTTCACAGCGGCTTACACTTCCAGAAATGAAACCAGCCAATTTTAAACATGCAAAAACTGCACCAAGAGCACACCCTAACATTTGCAGAGTGATATAAGGAAAAGTTTCTAATATATCTTACAGGACTAATTTGTTGATTACTTGAACAACATCTACCACAAGGATAAAGGATTGTAAGCTAAGCACACTGACATATAGGTGTGTTCCCCCTCTGGCAGGATCCACTCTTCTTTTAGCTTTGTTTAAAAAAAAAAAAAGTTTAACGAGTTTGAAGGGTGCCCCCGACTGTATAAGGAGGGTGCCCACAGACTGGGGGTGTCCTGGTGTTGCAATTTATTACATGGGACGTTTGCACTTTAAATAGGGGTGGTATTTGCTTCCTTTCTCCTCCCTGCTGCTGCTCAATCCCTCCCATAGCTTCATCTTCAAGCTGTCCCTCCCTCCCTCCCTACTGTTACTTGGTTTTTGTGTTTTGATGTTTTCAGTTTTCAGTGATCATCTCCAGTCACAGCTTACGGAAAATGAGAATTGATGTGGATTTTGCCCGGAAGTCGAAGTGCTGATTTGGGAGTCCGGTTGAGCAAACCGCTTCGGGCAGCTATGGTTTACAAACAGATGGATGAAAATTGTGGTTAATTTTTGAGAGTATTAAGTAATAATTGTTTTCGGTGATCATCTCAAGTCACAGCTGATGGAAAATGGGAATTGATGTGAATTTGCCCGGAAGTCGAAGTGCTAATTCGGGAGTCCGGTTGAGCAAACCACTTCGGGCAGCTATGGTTTACAAAGGGACGGACGGAGATTATGGTTCATTTTGAGTATTAAAGTAATAATTGTTTTCCGTGATCATCTCAAGTCACAGCTGGCGGAAAAGAGAATTGATGTGGGTTTTTTCGGAAGTCGAAGTGGTGGTTCGGGAGTCCGGATGGACAAACCACTTCGGCAGCTATGGTTTCCAAAGAAACGAACAGAGATTGCTGTTGATTTTGAGAATATTAAAATAATAATAATTGAGTTTAGCAGCAATAAATAGCTGTGAACTTTTCTGCCCAACAGGAAGCCTCATCATTTCTTAGTTATGTTTAGTTATAAATGGTTTATGGGGTTGTTACGGGTAGGATTATGTATCTTAACTAAAGTGCCTTAATGTGTAGTTAAATGGGTAATGTTTACTACCTCCCAGTCTAAAAATGATGCAAATGAGACTGAGGGATTCCATAGCTGGTAATTGCCTGGAGCCCCTCAAGTTAATTTGTAAAGCGTATCCCACCAGAGGGGTTTACAATCCTTCATCCTGGTAGATTTTCCTTGAAGGCCATGTCTGACATTAACATAAAAACTTTACTAGTGGGCTGTGAAAAAAAAAATATACTATATAAAAAAATATACTATTCTAACCTCCCTCGGCACTCCCGATGTCCTGTGTCGCTGTCCATCATTGTCGTGCACTTGGGACGGGTGGGCATGCCAGACCGCAGGAAGTTGTTGGAGCAGAGTTGCCATGCCCCTGTAAACAAACAGTGGCACAACGGACAGAGGCAAAGGACACCAGGAGCGTATATACTCCAATATAAGCCGAGTTTTTCAGCACTTAAAATGTGCTGAAAAACCCTAACTCGGCTTATACTCGAGTCAAGAAAAAAACTAAATTTGTAATTACCTTCCGACGCCCCCCTCCCCCTCCCGGCAGTCCATCGCAGGCATCGTGACATCAGCCGCATTGGATGTGTGCACCAGCATTGGCACACACTATGATGTCAGCATGCGGCTAACGTCACAATGCCTACGACGGACCACAGGGACCGGAGCAACGCTATATAGAAGAGGGGGCCAAGGGGGCATCAGAAGGTGAGTACACATTTTGTTTTTTTCCTACAGGATTTAATTGGAACCGGGCTGCAGGCTATTTACTGAGGGGGGAGGGCGCAGGCTATATACTAAAGGAGGCTGGCAGGCTATATACTACAGGGGGGCTGGCAGGCTACATGCTACAGGGGGGCTGGCAGGCTACATGCTACAGGGGGGCTGGCAGGCTACATGCTACAGGGGGGCTGGCATGCTATATATTACAGGGGGGCTGGCATGCTATATATTACAGGGGGCTGGCTATATACTGGGGGCAGGCTGGCTATATACTGGGGGGGCAGTGACCAATGCATTTCCCACCCTCGGCTTTTACTCAAGTTAATAGGTTTTCCCAGTTTTTGGTGCTAAAATTAGGGGTCACAGCCCCCCAGCCCACCAGTTTTTATTACTGTCGGACAACTTCTTTAAACAATACAAGTTGCGGTGATAAATTTGGTGCATCTTCTGCCTAGTTCTATCCCCCCGCTACCTAATAGTAGAGAAATAATGAAACAGGTTAATTAGCTCCCAGCAAAAAATAATTTTCTGTGGATTTACTGGTTTTGGACATTTTTTAAATCACAAAAAGTGAGAAGTGATATCCCCTTAGAGATACAATATTGGAATATATTAGTAATTTACATATTTTGCTGTTATATAAGGCTTTGGAGCTCAGAGGTGTTTCCCGTATCTGGGAAGCTCTCTCTACATGAGAAGTTGGGTTAGGAGGTTCAGTAGTAAATCGGAGAATGTCACAGATCCAGTTTTTCTTCACGGGACCTGCTGTGTCTTGTTTCTAACCTCCACCTCAGCAATACTGTCAGATATTTAGTGGTGCAGATCGTAAGTATTGTGAGTCACTTTGGCACATTCTAGATGGCCTCGGGTAAGGCTTCTGGTAGAATGTCATTCACTTCTGCATGTCAAAGACATAGATGGGACTAGTTCATATTTACCCTTTCTTTTCCGAGAATAGGCTAAAGGTTCTTTTAATGGGGCCAGTTGACCAGGGGCATACATACAAGTCAGGGGGTTTAGTATTAAAGTAGGTCCACTACTTCTGCTGGTTAACACAATGGGGGTCATTTATCTAAGGAGCTTCTCTTATTTTTTGGCACATTTGATATATACTGAATTTTTCAGTGTTGGGCCTGATATAACTTTAAAATCCACATGTGAATGTATGAAAGAGTCACAATTTTGGTGCAAATTCTGGTTAAAAAGTTGCAAATAAACTTCATTTCTGACCAGGAATGGGAAAAACTTTAGAAGTTGCATAAAACTTTGAGACTTTTGTGAGACTTTTAATGAAAAGTCACAAAAGCCCCACGGATTCAGCTGCCTGGTATATATACCTCTAAGATAAAACACACAAGTCCAAAACCTGGAAAAATACAAGAAACGACACTAAAAATAAAGGACTCCCAATCTTATTTCACAGGATCATTTTAAAGCCTGACATGATCTGTTTTGCGAAATTCGATGCAATTTTTGCAGGATACACCCTCTTTAGAGCCCTTTTGTGGGATAGCTGGGAGGCAGGGTTTAACCCATGACACAGGTAACCGCCTAGGACAGAAGGACTTGGAGATTTTTAATCACCTGTGTCCCTTCTTAATATTACATAGCAGCTGAATGGGCTGACATGACGAGTCCGCACTAGACAAAATAATCTCTAAATCCACATCCAGAATTAAAAACTTGCAAGAAAATAGCTGTTTTTGACAGGATAGTGTAAAATTTAGAACACGTGTATGATATATATATAGGAATGCTCCTTACATAGAGCAATGCATACACTCAATGTGATAGAAATACCACTGCGGCCTATAGGAAGATGTAACTATGTTATTAGAGTAGCTCAAATTGTACAGGAGCGTAACTAGGAGAGGTAAGGTCCAATAGCAAAGTTCCCGCTAAAAAATATACATAACGCACATCACATTTACACACAGATGTACAGTGCCATATACAGGCGTACAAAATATATACACACATATGAGGGGATTTATCCTGAAGTTTCTGAGGTAAAACTGGTCTAGTTTCCCATGGAAACCAATCAGAGCTCAGCTTAAATTTTATAAACAGCTGTGGGAAAATGAAAGCTGTGCACTGATTGGTTGCCATGGCCAACTAGAACAGTTCTGCTCTAAGAGACTAATGATAAGTCTCCCACCAGACAGTATATTCACATCATATAAATTTATATACACATAATATGTATATAATGGTGCACATCCTTCATTCTTTAGTGTCAGGTCAGATGACTGGGCCCCCTGGCACTGCAGGCCCCATAGCGGCTGCTACCACTGTAGTTATACCCCTGAATTTGGGCATCTTTGTACATGTTAGACACTTTGTAATTGACTTCTCCAATATGGATGCCATTGTCATTATTATGACAAGTATGCATGAGATTACTACAGATAGATGCCGAGGCACCTAGTGGTCACTGGATGTTGTAGATTGTGTAGTCATTGGGCACAGCGGGTGGGAAGGGCTCTGGTCACGTGTGATTGCCGCACCATCTGGCGTTAGCTCCAGGCTGCATTAGCTCAGTGTGTTTCTTATGCATGGTTTAAAAATTCATGAAATTCAAGAAATTGCTATTTGTAACAGCTCCCAAAGTGATTATATTACTATACTTGATTTTAGTTTTGGAACTACAGGCAGTCCCCGGGTTACATACAAGATAGGGTCCGTAGGTTTGTTCTTAAGTTGAATTTGGATGCAAGTCGAAACTGTATATTTTATAATTGTAGTTCCAGACAAAAAAAATTTGGCCCCAGTGACAATTTTAGTTTAAACATTTTTTGATGTAATGGGACCAAGGAATTTTCAATAAAGCTTCATTACAGACACTTTACAGCTGATCATTGTAGTCTAGGACTATAGTAAAGCATCCAGAGAGCTTCACCAGAGGTCAGAGGGGTCTGTCTGTAACTATGGGTTGTCTGTAAGTCGGGTGTCCTTAAGTAGGGGACCGCCTGTATAGCTTTGCTTTTTGACATTTTACTTAAAATGTATGTGTAATGAACAAGTGTTTTTATAAACACTGTTTCACTGCGCTCTCCAAACGCGTCAGTAATGAATAGACAAAGAGTCAGGTCAAGTATGTGTCCTGCTGCTCCAATTCATACTATGGGAGGAGTCCGAAATTTCCGGGGACATCGTTCAGCTATCTCCACAACCCTCCCATTTACTGTATATATTGTTGCAGGAAATACCCAAGTGCTGTACTGGGCAATTTCTGATGCTTCTATAGTATTTAATGGAGTATTTCATGCAGGTTATATGTGTCAATCCCAGTGAAACGCATGCCATGGGTAACCATCACCTGGTGTTTTGCATTGTGTACATGCCAATGTTATGGCTACCCAAAGCCTTAAATTCATCATTTGTTGATAGCACAGTGGCCAGTGTATACAGGGCAACGTGCTGCGGACTAATGCAAACCCTAAGGGGATAAATGACTCATTCATCCCCATAAAGTAGCAATGACCTTCTATATGTACATACAGCCATCAAGCGGCCAATGAACAAACTTTACTAAGAACTTGGAATTTAGCCATAAATTTATAACCCAAGTAAAGCCGTCCAAATGTTCTAATATTGTTCCATTCACACGACAAGCTCTGCCTCTCCCCACTGTAAATGTGAATACAGCAGTAAGCTTAACCTGTTTTTCAAGCAAATCCCATGTATTGTTATCTGTTTTGACAACATTACATTAAGAAGGGGGGAAAAAAAATCACACCATACATGGCCCATATTAGTCATAATCTTCCTCCTGTGGGAATTGAGCATAGAGTACAGTATGTCACATTACACAGAACTGCTGAGAACAATGACAATCTGCTATCTTCCCTCTGTATCAAGTGTAACGACTCTTCTAATCATCAAAAAAAGTTTTAAAAAAATATATATATAGAATTGTAGTAAAAATGCAAAACATTCTGCAGCACGGTTGCTCTGTTATTCTTCCTGGAAATATATTAAAATTTTTACCAGGTGTTACGATTTACCTTCATCATATAGTGTCTGTTCATACACTGCACAACAAAGTCTTAAAAAAAAGTCAACTGTAACACCCGATTGTCCATTTATTCATAGCTTTTCAGGAGTAATAAGGGCAAAACTAAATTTACCCAGTTTAATGCCTGTGGCTTATGGCACAATTTCACTCCAGTATTTGGCACTAAAACTAGGTTGTGTAAACTTTGCGGTTTCAAGATTGTAAATAGTTAACTGTTATGTGGATTTTTTGGTGCCCTACATCAAGGAATCAAAAGGAAATACACCCCAGAATTGATATTTTTGAGTCTGCTTCAGACGCAAATGAAGGAATGGAGACGTCAGTCTACAGCGGGAGTTGACCGACAAAAAGAGCAGTTTGCATGTATAACATGGCACAATCAGTTCTTGTCACATTGCCAGAGGAAAATGTTTTTTGATCACTTGGAATTTTGCAATAGTAACTACATACTATCCTGGTGGTTTGTGGTGTTGAAAACTGTGCAATATGATTAAGATTCACTATAAAATGGGTGCATGTTACATATAAGAAGACTAATATAAAACCGTGTCATCATATAAGTACAGAACTATTTGATCATTTATTAATTTTTTTTTTCATTATTAAAAAGGGATCTGTAAATTTAGGCTAAATGGAGGAAATGAATGGGTAGAGATGTATAGGGGGCAGGATATTTGACTGTTCTTTGGCTGTAAATAATGAATCCGTGATACGTTTTTCCATTCAAATCCATTGCCAAAATTTATGACCGTGTGTCTTCTGTTTTTGGAGATCCGCAAAAGAAATGGAAGGCTGACAAATGACGTCACGAGATTGAAGGGTCACGAGATTGAAGGGTCACGAGATTGAAGGGTCACGAGATCACGAGTCACAAGATCGAGTCACCTATAAACTAATCTGCAAAAAAGTGCGGCACACGGATAACACCTGTGAGGCATCTGGCTTTTTTACATTCTCATAGACTTCTAAGGTAAAGCCTGAGCCGAAAAAGGGGCAGAATAGCACCTGTTCTCAGTTTTCTACAGTCTCTAGACAGAGGTGCATCAAAAACACGTTCATGTGCACGGGTCCATTTAAATGAATGTGTCAGTGTGCCATCTGATGGATACAACACAGATGTAAACAATGGAGCCTTACAATCCCAGTACACCCATTTAAAGAATAACATCATGCAGAATATCAGACAAAAAAATCAACTAAAGTTTAGAAGAGATCCCCTACAGCAGGGATGAGAAACTCATTTTTGAAATCAACCTTGTGGCTGAAAGTAATTTTATTGTTACATTTATAAATCATTACCATTACAATCACCCACTTGAGGGCAACCACAAAGCTGAACATATGGTTAAATAACAATAACCAGAGACACCGGCATGACCAGTATGTGCCCCTACAGCAGTCAATAGTCATAGTGCCAAACCCCAGGAGTCACAGTGCCCCACAACCAGCATCAACAGTGCCCCACACCAACAGCTACACTGCCTCCTTAGCAGCCCCTGCCCCTCCCCGATGTATGTTTCTCTCTCCCACAGCAGTATAGGGGTAGGAAGACAGACTAGAAAACACAAGGCCGAGTTTGGCAGCGGACCATATAACATGCTCAAAATCAAAAACACATTTTCCGTCCAAATCACAAATCTAAATTGAAGTAAAAAAAAATACTGGATTTGACCATGAGGAGACATTACAGATTCTTACCGTAGGCCTGACCCATTTAACTCCATAGGTCTTAGATGAGTTTGGACCGAGCTCCTTAAACCCCAGAGAGTAAGCGGTAGGAGGGAAGGTGTCATCCTTAAAGAGAGTTCCATTTTGTAAACATTCGTGCTGAATACGATCAAAATCCTGTCCTAAAAACTTCACAGCGTTTTCATGTTTCCCTATGCCCAGCTCATGGTCCCGTTGCTTCTGCAGCTGGGCAGAGATTCCTGTAGCGTAGACTGGAACAATTACTTCTTCAGACATCTTGGCTCTCCAGCAGATCGGAGTCTACTCCTGAAACATATGCGTCATTCATTTTATTTACATGAAAAAAATTTACTAAGTGAAAACAGAGTGAATCATGATCACATTTTTCCCCCAATTAACCCTTTGCTATTAGGTAGGTGTGGATCATAAAGGACCAAAGTTTTCCGGCTCTCAAAAACTCATGGGCATGTTATCAAGTTGCACTGGTGAAGGCCCAACTCTCCTCTCTTCTGTGACTATCTTTCCTATGGTCTACCATGGAGAGCTGTGTTTATTGATGAGGATGATGAGAAATCAGGGTGGTTATCCAATACACGCTCCCTCCCCCTCCACACTTCCTGTCTTGTGCATTGAGCAGGCAGAGGAAGGAGGGGGATAGTGTGGAGAGAAGGGAAGATGCATGAGGAAACATAGGCTACATTGGCCCCTTCCCAGGACTCACTGCACGCTGCTGGCAGGGAGCCAGGTAATGAGAATAAAACAAAAACTTACATTATTGGTGAAAGGTTAGTTGAGGACACTAATGGTAGGTATCAATAAATGGAAAATTGTGGAGGGATAGATAGACAGAATAAGGCTCTGTTCACACATGCGGTGATGGTGGCTTCCATTATGCTCTCAGTTTTAGGAGAGTGTAACTCAAACTTACGAAGTCTTCCGTTCACCATCTGTTCCCCATTGACAGCAATGTACATATCTCTCGTTGCACTTATGTTATCAATAGCGGGGGGAAAAAAAGATGCAGACTGCTGCACTATTTTTTTCTGCTATTTTATATTAGAGGGGGAATTGTAACCTGCTGTTGTATACTTAACCTAATGGAGAACAACTAAATAAGTACTGGATCATGCCATAATATAAGTCTTGCAAAATTAAAAACATTTAAAGTACAACTCTAAAGTATAAAAACTTTTGCATAGCTCTGCAGTAAGATAAAATAAGCAATTCTCTAATTTAAACGCAGTAGCTATCTGCAGCTGTTTGTCCGCTAGCAATTACCCTGTCCCTCTGGCTGTCTTTGTTTGGTTGGTTGCCATGGGGATCCGTATCTAGATGGAGGGGTTACTAATACATGCACTTTCCTGTTCAGTAGCTGCAGGGTGCAGGAGAACATCAGTCCTGGCAACATGTAAAAAACTACAGGACCTGGAGAGATGTCATCAGCATGTGACTGATCACATGCTTTAGGTCATCCAATTATATACCAAATATGATATGTAGCAGAGCTGTTTGTGTTTGAAAATGTGAATATAGTAGAAATGTGTATATATGAAAGTGTGAATGTACAAATAAAGACAGAGCTCAGAATAAATCTATTTGTACAGTAAAGTGGTGGTCTGCAGATAACAGGGCAGCTTCCATAGAGAATAATGGCAAATAAATTCACTGTCTTATAGGCCGGGGGTCCTTTCAGAGAGGTGGTCTTCTGGAGAGGTTTCACTGTGTGTGTTATATATGTACACATACTGTGATGCTGCCATGTGTTCATCTTTTTATTCCCATGTAGGTGTTTTATAATGTAGGTGTACATGTTTTAATATATAATAATATATTAAATATGTGAAGTGATGTAATGGATTACGGAGTGATGCAGAGCTCCAGGGCTCTGTGTCTTCCCTGCCTTGCTCTGCACTAGATTTCTGTACAAGCAGTAAGACTGATCCTGATTGGATGGGATTGTGCACGTTCACGTGAATGCCCTTAGCTAATGTCACAATCTAGACATCCCGCCCACTCCAATAAAAGCTGAGAGGATATTACAGATAGCCTCATATATCTATTAGCCCTATATCTCAGGATAGGAAGAAGCCAGTAGCATTATACAGGTATCATTGGAATTGTTGTCAAAGGCTCTCTCCAGCTGTGTCAAAACTATTTTTTGTCAAGTAACTTTACATTTACGCTTTAAGGGGTATTCTCATCTGACATTTAATTTAACCCTGCCATATAGATATTGAAAAAAATTTATATTTATGACAGATTTATTAAATTAAAGGGGATGCCCAGATAGGAATACTACTTTAAGGCCATCTCACATGCAGCAGAATGGCTGCAGGATTTACTGCTATTCCATAACTATTCCGGAAGCATCATAAAATAGCTGAAAAAGTTAAATCACAGCAGGGAAAAAAACTCTACAAATGCTGATTTCTGTACCACAATCCACAGTAATGCATCGTATGTTAGAAATTGTTATTTCATGGAAATTCCATAGAGAAAATCTTTATGTAATACGCAATGTGGGAAGGTTTCCTAAAGGCCAGTTCACACTGTGACTTTTGGCACACACAAGCCCTATTTATATTCTGCATTATTTCTATTTTCTTATTGGTTGCTAGACCAGGCCAGTAGCTTAAGGGTAAGATTTTGGGAGGGGCTCCCTTTTACACCTAAACTAAAATCTCTGTAGACTGACACCTGAAAGTGATTGTCAACTGCCAGAACAGGTTTTGTATCATCATTTTCTCATCCTAGAAGCTCAGAGATACTTGCAAAACATCTTCATATTAAGTGACATCTCCCACCAGGATGAAAGACTGTATGCAAATGAGCCAGAGGGGCTTCAAGCTCCATTAACACCTATGGAACCTGGAGCCCCTCAGGCTCATTTGCATACAGTTCTTCATCTTGGTGGTAGATGCCCTTTAAATTCTACTACTAACCAGAGTCAATACAATTTGCATGTTCTTTATTTTACATAATCCAGTCCAGGGGAGGTTTCAGCAGGAATTATTTTTTTGGGTGAGGCAAAGCCTGGCAGGTTCTGCTTGTGAACTTAGTCCTCTCTGGCACACTGGGCTGGGTTTATTTTTTTGTCTCTCTTAAATGAGAACCCATCAGATAGACTTGCATATGGCTTTTTCACGGAAATATTTTTTCCTAGAGCTTGGCATTGTACTGCTTCTGCTAGAAATTTCTGAATAAATTGCAAACTGGGTGTTACCAGAAGGAGCTGGTGTGTCTATACACATCCCGGGACTGACCAATCAGTACTGACCGTATCAGTCAGCAACAAGGGAAATGGTAACACCCATTTGTCAATTTATTTTGACATTTCTCATAAGAGTAACATGAACAGATATTGTTCTAAGAAAAGAGGTTTTAGAATCATTTTTCGGGAAAAATATAAGTTTTATATAAAACAGATTTTTTGGAAATGCTGAAAGGTTGAGCTTCAAGATCAAACAAGATCAAAAAAGTTACATACGGAATATAGGTCGACCATCTATCAATACATCCGTAAATTTCTTAGGAGCAAAACAAACATATACAAACTGTATATACAGCATATAACATCCAATAGTAACTCAATTTCACCTACTTTATTGCCACCGATGTAGCAGTGCTGAGTGAATTTGGCACAGCAGAGCTTGCTATGGTTCATACTACCTGGTACATTACTCAGACCTCTCCCTTCTGTCACTCTATTGCAGTATATAGAAGACTAGCAGCTCCAGTATGTCTTCCGCCTCTCCGTAGGGCAGAGTCTTTAATGTGAAACCATTGTGTAGCGTGATAAGATACTTGTGTCATTACATTATATGGCAGTTTTACATTGCGCTACATGGCAACCCTTTGCAGTACTTACAGTGCAGTCCTAAAGGGTTAACCACATTTTCCGCTCTGCCAGATCTATGTCAATAGAAGGGACGTCCACGCCGGAGTGTATACATGATGTCTTTTTGTTGCAAAATAACCATTTTCGCAACTTATTGGAAGCCACAACACAGTCCTATTACACCAACTTGTTACTTTCCTCAAAATGTTCTATCTCTTTAAACGCTTCCCCCCGAAATCTAAAAATATCACAACAAAGAGAGGGTCGCACTTAGGGCATTTAGGGGTTACTTTCTAGCACCTACCTGCGCTGTAGACCCTGGGGGCTGCTAGTGAGGGTCTCTCGGTGTGTTATAGACTGCAGTTTTTGCAGTCTCGCCCTTCCTGGTACTTCTTTTGGCTGTGTTGCTCCTGCTGCAGTCTCCTCCTGCAGTCTCCTCTGCCAGTATAGCAGACCCTCCCTGGGGGTGTCTCTTAGTAGACACTCCCTGATCCTCCAGCAGCTGTCTCTCCTGTCATGCCCTCTCTCCTGTCAGTGTTTGATGTCTGTAGATCTTGCATCTGGGTGATTTCTCGCCCTGGATAGTAGTAGTCCTATCTCTAGTGAATGTACCGGAGACAATGAGCCCATTGTTTGTGTCAGTCACCATGTTCCCAAGCCGTTACCTGAATCTTGTCCGGTTGGCTCGCAACTTTCTGCAGTGTCCTGCGCTGCTGGCTGTCTGCTGCGTGAGGCCTAGAGCTGCAGGAGCGCAGCCATGATGATTTGGATCTGAGAAGATTCTTAAAGCTATAGACGACAGAGAGCGCAATATGAGAAGATTTGTATTGGAGCCCTACCCCACCCCTAAAATCCTTTTACTGTATGTAAAAGTATACAATTATATTTTATGGTTCTTATTTAACGTTTCGGTGACGTTTTTTGAGCTAAAGGCAGGAATGTTAATGTACTTTGTGGGGAATTTTTCTGTCAGGACGATGCGTTGCGTCACGGTTTTGGACGCATTCCAAAGGCTTTATAATGTGGAGTTTTCTAATGTGTTTTTGGATGCGTGAAAGACACTGCCTGGTTTGTTACATGAAATGACATGCACTTTAATGGTAATAAACATGGCAGCATCTAAAATGCATACAAAAATGAATCAAAAACGCGCCGAAAAACGCATCTAAATAAAAAGTATCAGAAACGTCACGGGTGAATGCGATCTCATGCTCCATTCACATCTTGTTTAAGGGTGATGGTACACGTGGCGTTTTGAACGCGTTTTTGGTCTGTTTTTAAGCAGTCCGTTAAAAAACGGATGCGCTTTTTGAAAACGCATCCGTTTTTGACAGGTTTGACCAATTATCTTAATTCAAACTGGTCAAAAAACGCATGCCTTTTTTGACAGACTGCTTAAAAACGGGCCAAACCCCCGTTCAAAACACCACGTGTGCCATCACGCATGCATTTTTTTAACGGACTGCTTAAAAACAGCCCAAAAAACGGGTTCAAAACGCGTCATTGCCGCCGGCCTAAGGGTGATGCCACACATGGCGTTTTGAAACCGTTTTTGGTCAGTTTTTAAGCAGTCCGTTAAAAAAACGCATCTGTTTTTTAAAACGCATGCGTTTTTTTTAAAAAAGCATCCTTTTTTTACAGGTTTTACCAATTATCTTGATTGAAAATGGACCAAAAACGGTTTCACAATACAATGTTAGGCCGTTTTTGGGCCGTTATTAGTTAGTGCGTTTTCAGATCCTTAAAAAACGCATGCTTTTTTGTCTGGTTTTCCGAATTTGCGCAATTAAAAACAGACAAAAATGCATGCGTTTTTAAAAAACGGATGCTTTTTTAACGATCTGAAAACGCACTAACCAAAAAACGGCCCAAAAACGGCCTTCACCCTAGTTTTTAGTTTTTGGGCCTTTTTAGTTAGTGCGTTTTCACATCGTAAAAAACGCATGCGGTTTTGAAAAACGCATGCGGTTTTTGCTGAGCAGTGTGTGCTGAGGCCGACCACTCAGAGCAGAATGTGAATATAGGTCAGTCATTCTGGCAGAGGATGGTGAAGTTGCATCGTCATCTCTAGGCTGCTCCGCCATACAGTCATCAGCATCCCTGATTTGTAGTCGAGGTACATCGTATGGTTGTGTTGGTGACTGCAGGAGCTGTCCCCACCATATGACCAGTCACACACATGACAAAAGAGAACCTGGGTCGGGAAGTGCGAGTTCTCCTCACGGAGACCGCTATGTAGGCGTGTGGAAACTTATAGTCATTGACAGTCCACTAGGGGATTCTGGGAAAATGTGCAAATACGTTTTACAGGGTGGGATAAGGACAAGCACACCTCTTTTAGCTACCTTGTAAGTCATGCTTGAAATGCAGCATGACTTACAAGAAGCCTTATGGCCAGTTCCCTACACTGTACTGAAGAGACACAACAAGGTGGAAACAGCGCTGTCAACAGTTGGGAGTCTGTTTCTTCTGGCATAGATATACTGGTTTGGCTTTAATTCTGCATCATGGCATAAGGCTTCCTGTGGACGCCTTCCCACGCAGTGTCCCACGCAACGCCACGTGGGAAGGTGCCCTGTCATGCTTGATGTCAAGAGCTGCCTTGCAAGGGAGCTAAAAGAGGTGTGGTTTTCCTTATCCCATCCTGGAAAACTTATTTGCATATTTTCCCAGAACCTGAAATTGAGAAGTGTACTATTATTCCTGGGAGGCACGGACGTGTTGGGTGTGGTAGTTCACTCTTCTTACCTCTCTTTATATAATATCCACTGTTTGCGTTAGCAGCCATAATATCATGGACATGCTGAGAGTTGCTGTTCACCCTATTATAATTCCTTTTTCATACTTACAATGAAGAAAGAGGAACAGGGCACAATCTATATCACACCTCTAATACCAAAGAACCATAACGTGGATGCGAGTAGGAACTCTGCTATACACACTGGGGGGAGTTTTATCAATCAGTCTATGACACAATTCTGGAGTAATTTCCACCTGAAATACCATGCACCACATTTATTGAGTGTTTTAGACCATTTTAGGGCAATTTTCTGACTTGGCCTATCCCAGGACCCCCAAAATTCTGACCTAAACTAGATCAACTAAAGGCTTGTCTAAATGTGACTTCACATTTCTAAACTACTCCAGATAGGCCCCATTGGTATGACTGTGAGGGTGATGCCACACATGGCGTTTTGAACCTGTTTATAGATAGATAATTGTTAAAACCTGTCAAAAACGCATGCGTTTTTTAACGGACTGCTTAAAAACGGACCAAAAACTTGTTCAAAACGCCATGTGTGGCATCACCCTAAGGGGGAATTGATCTGGCCACATCACAAACTCCATAGAGGATTATGGACGCAGTCACACCACACAGTGTTTTTATCGTGACCAAGGCAGGCGGCCTCTCGGCTTTCTATGGAGAGGGGAGTGGTAATGAGTGCTCACTCCTTCTCCCTTTTCCAGCCGGCCATGAGCCATGCCCAGGATCCGGTCTTGGCCAGCACACAGCCATGTGCAACATCCCCCACCGGGGCCTAGCCTTTTCTCGGGGCCTGGAGTCAGCCGGGGCCGGCAGTACCTGAGTGGCTGGCGGTTGCGGCCTAGGCACGCTAGTGTCACGGTGCTTGGTATGGGGAACCGGAGGGCTGTCCTACAGCCTGGCAGGTCTCCAGCAGGGTGGTGTTGGCAAGAAATGATAAGGGAGAGGCTGCTATACCGGACCTCCCTGGGGCAACCCTTTGATGTCTAGAGTATTAGTCTCTGTGTAGTGGACAGGGTGAACAAGAAAGTCCAGCTCACCTCAAACCATATAGGAAAATCCAACGAGGCACGGACTGCCCTACTGCGAGGGCTGCATCAAACCAGCAAGCGTGGAAAAAAGGATTCCGTGTCCAGCTTCGTCCAAGATATTCCAAACTTTATTTAGGGCATAATTTTAAAATCCCAGAGTGTTACATGGCCAACGCGTTTCAAACGGTGGACCCGTTCTTAATCATGGCTAAACAAACTGAATAATACAAACAGTTTAAAAGCAAATGTGCATAGACAGACACTCCCCAAACCAGTGACGCCGTGTATATCACTTCCGGAAATCCTCGAACACCGTCACTGGAGGAGGAGACGAACCGGAGCACCAGGTTAGTAAACAAATGCATATTTAGCGTAAAAAGGAGATGAAGTGTATACAACAATAATATAAAATTACATATAAATTCAAAAAGACATGCAGTAATCCAGATGGTAGATATGTAGTAAGTAAAGTATGTTTTATATAAAAGGCATGTCAGATTGTCACTTTCGAAAAGTTGGGGATACACCGCAAAGTGAAATTAAATAAAGACCGTTGTATTTGTAGTTACTGGTGCATAAGCATGTAATGCAGCGACGGGGGCAAAAAAAATGGCCCCAAAATCTCAAAAGGTGAGAAAAAAAGGGGGGGGGAGGGTCTGAAAAAGAAAAAAATATATATAAAAACAATCAGTCGTTACTTAAAATATAAACCTAATGGACTGTAAAGGGGACGCAAGAAAAAAGAGAAAAGATAGGAGAGAAGATGAATATGCTGACATATTTAGTATGAAGAATGTATGACATATACAAAACTAAACTACATAATGATATAGAAGTTCATTTTTCATGTTGAGACCTAGTGGATGACGAGAGTCCAGTGTGAATATCCAGTAGGCTTCACGATCATGCAATAGGGCATTATAGTCACCCCCTCTTAATGGTTTAGCAATTTTTTCTATTGCATATATCCGGAGGCACTCTGTTCTAGCATTATGTACGCGTAGGAAATGTTTAGAGGCTCCTGAAAGGTTTCTATTGAGTGGGTTCTTGATATCATTAAGGTGTTCAAGGAACCTGATTTTTAATTTACGTGAGGTTTGACCAACGTATATTAAGTTGGAAAAGTATGGAAAAGTCCTTGGTACCTTCACTATTTTTAAATGAGGTTGTTTTTAATGCATATCCACATGTAATGCAGCGTGCGGCTCCACATTTGTAAAACCCAGGATGGGAGAGCCAAGTGTCTGTTCTAGGTGTGGATAAATACATAGAGGGAGAAATTATGTTTCCCAAGGTTAAGCCTCGTTTAGATACAATTTTGCAACCATCCATCAAGACTTTTTCCAGTATGGGATCATTGGACAACAGAGGTAAGTGTTTTTGGATGATACGCGAAATTGCCTTGAACTGGGGACTGTATTTTAGTACCAGTGTTGGTTTGTTATCTTTTTTATGTAGGGTGTTGTTTGATTTGTTCAGAGGACGGGGGTTAATTAGGGTATCTCTGTCTTTTTTGTTTACAATATTATCAGCCCGTTCTAATGTCCACTTGGGATATCCTCTATGAAGAAGTCTGTCCCAGATGTTATTGCTTTCAAGTGTAAACGCCAAATCAGTACTACAGTTCCGTTTTGCTCTGGTAAATTCACCAACTGGAATACTTTTGATGGTATGTGGAGGATGTTGCAATTTAGCATGTAAAATGGTGTTACCACTGGTTGGTTTACGGTAGGTTGAGGTATTAATAGTGTTATTCTCATCAATTGTAAAGCAGAGGTCCAGGAATGTTATGCTGGTGGGGTGTGTGAAAAATGTAAATCTTAAATTGCAAGTATTATCGTTGAGATAATCCAAAAAGAGTGGTATGGCAGGTTCAGGTCCTTTCCAGACAATCAGTATGTCATCAATGAACCTGCCATACCACTCCAGGGAATTTGCAAAGGGATTGGTGTCTCCGTAAATATATGTCTCCTCCCACCATGACATAGTTAAGTTTGCTAACGATGGCGAGAATTTTGCCCCCATGCTGACTCCTCTAGTCTGGAGGAAGAATTGTTTATCAAACATAAAATAGTTGTGACTCATAAGAAACAAGCAAACATCCACAATATATCCCTTAAGTTCAGGTGTGTATGAGCTGTACTTATTGAGATGGAATTCCAGGGCAGTGATCGCAATGTAGTGAGGGATCGATGTATACAATGATGTTACGTCACAACTTAACCAACAGTAGTTTGATTCCCATTTAAGTTTAGATAAGGAAAGTAAAACATCCCTGGAGTCCTGTAAGAACCCTGGAACTCTAACAACTAGAGGTTGTAATAGGTGGTCTAGCCAGGCGCTTAAATTCTCTGTCATTGAGCCTATCCCCAAAATAATGGGGCGCATTGGGGGAGGGGAGATGCCCTTATGCGTTTTAGGGAGCGCATGCATAATGGGAATTTTAGGTTGCGGTATGTAGATGCGATCTGCTTGAGTTTTGTCTAAAACACCCAAAGAAACTCCTTCATTAAGCAATTTAAATAATGTTTGTTGAAAACAGCTAGTTGGATCACTCGGTAATTTGCGGTAGGTAGTGTCATCTCGTAATAGATTAAAAATTTGTTCTTTATAGATAATACCATCTAGCAAGACCACTGACCCGCCTTTGTCTGACATCTTAATGATAGTATCATCCCACTGTTTGATTTGTTGGAACGCTCTTTCTAAATTGTGTGGTAGGTTGCGTTTAAGAGGGGGAATGTTTGCTTTTAACAACTTTAAATCCCTTTCAATCCTATCTTGGAAAACAACCATACTGTCTACACGTGAGTTAATGGGGTAGAAGGCAGTGTTTTTAAGTTTGAAAATTTTAGTATCACTTATGCAATCTACTTGTTCCTTCTCGGTATCTAATGTTATAAGATTATGTAATGTTACCTGTTCATTAAACACCAGTTCTTTGAACATATTTTCAGATTTCGGAAGAACAGTGAGATTGTCAGATGTAGAAATATTATCTGTGAAAAAGTGTCTCTTGACCGTTAGGTCACGAACAAATTTGTTAATGTCAACAATGGTGTCATATACATCAAAGTCCTGACTCGGGACAAAATTCAGTCCAAGGGACAGCAATCTCGTTTGATCTTGTGTGAGAATTCGAGACGACAAATTGACAACATCTAGTTGGTTTTCTGGCTTCGAAGTAGTCGTGTTGGGATGCCCTCTGGTTGCTGATTGATGTTTTCGCCCCCCGCGTCGTTTTTTGCATTGTTATTCTTTCTCTTTTTCTTATAATAAGACGGTCTTTTCGGGGTACTCGCTGATTGTTCTTGTATAATAGCTGTCGAAGCATCTGAGTCTGAAGAGGCAAAACTAACAGCTGAAGTAGTTGACCTGGAGCGACGTCGTCTTCTATGAGTGTGTTTTAAGATGGATTTCGGGGGATAAGGCGATCTCTCCCACCTACCCCATTCATAGATTTGTTCATGATCATAATCATACTGGTCTCTCTGTAATTTTGTTTTCTTGTTAGCAGCTATTTTTTCTTCCAAAGTCGATAAATGTTCATCTATTCTCTTGGTTATTGAGTCAAAAGTGTCCTTAGGTAAATTAGATTCCAGATTTTCTCTAGTAACGGAGATCTCTGTTTGGAGCTCGTGCAATTTCTGTTCCTCATTACGTATGATAAGATTCATTAATTTTATTGAGCAATCAGAAAGAATGTCATTCCATTCTGCGACAAAGGTCTCCGAATAAATATTAGACGGTATCTTTTTTATACGTAAACCTCTGGGGATCATACCTTTTTCGACATATGCCTTTAGGGTGGTGTGATCCCACCAGATTTTAGCTTCTTGCTCTCAGAGTTTTTCCAGGTGTTTTCCATTATCGTGCTCCGGTTCGTCTCCTCCTCCAGTGACGGTGTTCGAGGATTTCCGGAAGTGATATACACGGCGTCACTGGTTTGGGGAGTGTCTGTCTATGCACATTTGCTTTTAAACTGTTTGTATTATTCAGTTTGTTTAGCCATGATTAAGAACGGGTCCACCGTTTGAAACGCGTTGGCCATGTAACACTCTGGGATTTTAAAATTATGCCCTAAATAAAGTTTGGAATATCTTGGACGAAGCTGGACACGGAATCCTTTTTTCCACGCTTGCTGGTAGTGGACAGGGTGCCTGTGATGATGGCAGCTGTAGTAGCAGGGACCAGACGGAGGCAGAGGTTGAACAAAAACAACTTACAGTTCTTTATTGGAACCGACAGGAACCGCAGCAACGTGCCTTTAACAGAATGGTGGAGTGCTGAGATGCAGTTGGAGGGAGCCACAGGAGGTAGATCGCCAGCCTGGATGCAGAGGGCAGGCTGGGAGGTAGCTGTGTCCTAATAGGAAGCTTCAGCTTGTCCTGGAGTGCTTCAGGTATCACCCTTGAAGGTAGGATGATACCCCTTTCCTCACTAACTCTTATCTATTAGCTCCACTCTTCAGGCAGGGGCTAGGCTCTTCCTGCTCTGGTCTGGTATGCTAGCTGTATAGAGTTTAGACTGGGGTTACTCCAGTCTGCTTCTGCAGACTCCTAGGTCTGGCTAGAACTGGTCTCTTCTCCCTCCAGGGAGAGACTGCTCTCTTCTGGAAGTTTCCTGACAGGGTCTTGTAACTCCCCTGGTCAGGTGGTGGCTGCTCCTCCAATTACATCTCAGCTTACATCTCAGCTCACAGAGACAAAGTATAACACATGTGATTGGCTGACACATATGACATCAGACAAAACACTTAACTCCTGCCTTGCCAGGCAGGATCTACTACTGCAGTGTTCCCCTGTGTCCTATAAGGACTATGTAGTGTGATGTAGTGACATGCTGTGGGGCTGACTAGACCCTACACAGGCTGCAAGCTACATGGTGGGACGTATTCGCAACCACTCCTCTGCCTTGCATCGGCGAGGGTGTTGCACATGTGAATGAGGCCTATGACTGTGGAGTCTAACTTTGCACTGGTAATCCATAAAAGAGCAGAAGGGTAATGGCACTGTTGATGTATCTAGGAGTGACATGGTGTTCCTCCTGGATTAGGCGGAGCAGTCCCAGTTTTTGGGCGCTGTCCGAGGCGGTTTGGAGAATGTCCAGTGGTGTCCCGCAATGTCCTGACACACTATAGGTGCAGAGACAAGACCAGGAGGCAGGAGCAACTCCTGCAGTCTCCGTCTCAGTTTAAACAACTGAAAGTAACCTATCTTTCCCCCGCAGTCCTGCTTCCTCCTAACCCCAGGGCTTTGAGTTGACTCGGCTGAAGAGGGCAGGGCCAGCTGAGGGGAGGAGCTACCTCCACACATTTCTGTACAGAGACTTGTGGACATAGCTCCTCCCACAGGTCGCCCAACCCCTCATCTGAGTCATCTCAGAGCCCCGGGGAGAGGAGGAAGCAGGACTGATGGGGAATGATGGAAAGGTAAGTAAAGTTTTTTTTGTTTAATACCTATTATGCAAGGATAAGGGCCACAATATGCAGAGGAGGGAAGCCACAATATGCAAAGGAAGGAGCCCAAATATGAAGAGGATGGAGGAGGGAGGCCACAATATGAGGGAGGACAAGTGGGCACAATATAAAGAGGAGGGAGGCCACAATATGAAGAAGAGCAAGGCCAAGATATGCAGGGGGTGGAGGAAGGCCACAATATGAGGTAGGATGGAGGACAGGAGGCCATAATATGAGGGAGGAGGGAGGCCACAATATGAGGTATAAATATGAGGATGACGCATTCAAGGAAGGACATCCCCCTTCATGAGATTCAGGGAGGCTGCTAGCAGGATTTAGGCTTACGTAAGTCACAAACTGAAAGGTAAAATTTGTTACACAAAGAATAAACCCTCATTCAACTTTGTACATGGAAAAATGAAAAGATAAAGGATTTTTGAAGTTAGAGAGCGAAAAATGAGAGAAGAAACCCTCCGTCCTTAAGGGGCTCATATACTGTGGTCCTACCACCACAAACATCAGCATAACCAGCCAAACTCTGAATTCCATCAAGAATTTTTTTACTGTTTCCATGTAGAATAAAATCCATGGTACATTTGTAGATTCTTGTATTTTAAAGGGAACCTGTCACCAGGGACCTCATTTTCACTAAAGACAGATTGTAAAAGCCCATGACACCTGCAGTGCAAATCTGCCTCTCTGCCTTTTCTAAGCATTTGTATTACAATATAATTGTGTGTTATAACTTACTCTTGCTCCATAACAAAATCCTGGGGTAGTCACAGGGGCTGGACTTTGGTTTGCATGCATTTTAAAAAACAAGATGTGACCTGTTTGAGCAGCAAGCTGTCTCCATGTTTGTGCTCCTGTACAGCTTGTCCCTCCCCCACTTATGTCATCTCACCAGGCTGTGACCTCTGAGAAGGAGCAGGAGGTGGAGCTGTACAGGAGCACAGAGGTGGAGGCCCAGCTCTGAGGAGGGAGTAACACAGACAAGGCACATGTTGTTTTTTGAAATGCATCCAAACCAAAGTCCAGCCCCTGTGACTACCCCAGGATTTTGTCAGGGAGCAAGAGTAAGCTATAACATACAATTATATTGTAATGCAAATGCTTAGAAAAGGTAGAAAGGCAGATGTGCACTGCAGGTGTCATGGGCTTTTACAATCTGTCTTTAGTGAAAAATGAGGTCCCTGGTGACAGGTTCCCTTTAAGTCTTATCATCATCTTCTGGAACCTCATCATAACTCTCCAAACCCTGAATTTCATGATGAATTTCTTGACTCATTTCTTTTAGAATCACTGGCCAATCTCTGTTATTTAGTAATACTTACATTTTTGAATGAGCCCTTCCTGTCCAGGTAGCTGACACCCATGTCACAACCTCTCTAAATGATCTACTAATGCTAATGTATGTCGTGAGGGGATCGGTAGCAATGACTCCTGCTAGGTCTTATTTTCAGGTGAGGCATTATATTTCTAAACTTGAAAAAAATAGCTTTAGGTTTTATTTTTGGGGGTGTCTTATTTTCGGGGAAACAGGGTAGATCTGCCTACAGGGCGTCCCAGTTCTTTTCACAGCACATCTAGAGACTTTTTGTATTTTCCGATAAACAGCGACCTCTTGTGGCCAAACAACAAAACTTCAGTCCATACATGACAGAATAGACTTATATACAGAAACAAGTACCAAGTCTACATAATGAAGGCTGTTTCACCATGTCACATTATGCCCCCCACATACACATATTGTGCCCCGACTCTTAGCCCCCCTATTCCTTGTTGCTATATAATTAAGCAGCGCTGTTTCTCAGCTGAGGCCTAAAGGTAGCGCCTTTGGCAAATATGGTTGGGACCTAGGACATATCTCCCACTGCCCTGGCAGAGCAGACCCTGAAATTTTAGATTGTCCCACTCAATCCAGAATGGTGAATGTATGAGGTTTAGATAAATACAGTAAAGAGAACAATATCACCAAGTACAACCTATTGGAGATACCATCAGGTTAGTGACTATCTCTGACATCTGTGTGCTATCCATCAAATCAACAGATGCATTTCTATGGGCTCATACATATTCCTGTGATTTCCCCAGCCCCATGTGTGAGCCGGATGCCCGAGCAGCAAACTTCAGAGCAGGGCCTGTAGTCTGATCTACTTACCCTACCCTGGCTGTAGGTTCAGAGTCCTGATGGTCTCTGTACTATATCATACTATACATAGTACATCAATTGTGACACTCTGGGTGCTGATGGGTCAGAAATAGGCCTCAGCATATCCTTTCTGGCCAGAATGACTAGGAACTGGTGAAGGGGGTTTCCAGGAAGACTAAATTAATTTAGAAAGAGGTAAAATGACCAGGCACTGGTCCAGGAATGGGAGTCCTAGCATCACAGTTATAAATGTAAGATATTTTAATGAAGACTGTTTGCCAAGCCTCATGCATAATACATGACTAGAACAATTATTCTCAAAAACGGGTTTGCTGATGCTATTAAAAACAAAAAATATCACTTGTTAGTGGGATGGGTTTATCATGTGATTTGTTCTGACATACTGAAGTCAATAAGAATGTTTTACTTTTGACTCTACCTCCTGGTAGGAATATCGGTTGTACCGATGGGACACCGAAAACAGAGCTCCTGAAGGGTGTCCCCCGACTGAATAAGGAGGGTGCTCACGGACTGGGGGTGTCCTGGTGTTACATTTAAAACATGGGGGGTTTCACTTTAAATAGGGGTGGTCGTTGGCCTCTTCCTCCTCCCTGCTGCTGCTCAATGCCTCCCATAGCTGAGCCTTTATAGGGCCTGCACTTCCTCTTTGATCTTTGTCGGTTCTGGGGGTGTCCTGTTTCTCCTCAAATCACCATCACTGTCAAGGTTGCTCTTGCGACCCATGTTTCAGATCACAGGTGCACCTGTGTGCCCTTTCATTTCCCTGCAGCCCTGCTGCAGCGTCTCTTCCCTCTCCTTCCCTCTCCCTCTGCCTTGTATTTTGAATGCCCGTGGTGACCCCGGTTCCGTTATTGACTTAGATCCTGTGCTGCCTGTCCTGACCTTCTGCTACGTCCCCGACTCTGATCCTGTGCTGCTTGTATTGACCTCCTGCCTGTCCCGACCTTGCCTTACAACTTTGTACTACATCTTGGCAGCCACTGCACCTGTGTCTGTGAAGCGACCTAGTGGTACCACGCCACAGCAAGTCCAAGCCGTTTGTGGCGGGCTCTGGTAAAAACCGGGTACCACTTAGACTCCGTTCCCAGGTGTCAGCTTACATGATCGTTCACGGTGGTCGAGTGGGTCCAATACCCCTGGTGCCTGACAATCTCCTTGGTCTTAAACCACCTGGTCCGCAACATCGTTCTTTCACTCCAGTCCACAAATTTGCAATGGAGCCAACCATCATCAGAAAATTGTTGAAAGTGGCAGGAGCTACAGTTGTGTCTAACATCAAACTTTATTAATTGTTGCATTAAAGGGAACCTGTCACCAGGAGACCCATTTTTAGCACTCCCCCAGTCACCACAGAGCATAGTACATACACTGCCAAAGTGTTTTTGTATTAAAAATTGGTTTTACAAAATGCACTCAAGAAATTTGAGAAGCAGTGGATTAAATGGCTTGAGTGTCCAGGTGTAGGGGCTGATGATTTGATACGTAGGTGGCAGAGGGTCCGTCCCGAAGGATGGCCAGAATTATGAGGGAAGAGGAGATAGGTGCTGGGAATGATAATTCTGGGGACACTGGAACAAGAGGCAATCTTTGGGAATCGTGAAACAGCCAGACCTAAGGGGGGGGAGGTTTGTATTGTATAATGTTTGAAACTAATTGTACACTACACAGAAGTGTTTATGATTTCTGTATGTTAATACTGTGAAGTCTATATGCTACCTAAAAGTTACCTGATTTAAAAAAAAAAATGGTTTTACAGAAAAAAAGATATGTTATATTGGACCTATCATTAGAATCTGCTGTGTCACACCCTTGGGAAACATGTGACCTTTTCAAATATATGAATAACTCCCAACACTCGGGATTACATGGAGTAGCTGTTTCCCAAGGGTGGGGGGGAAACTGCTCCTTTCCAGCCCCTCCCAATAGGCAACTGCCTAGTCACACAGCAGATGAAAGGTACAATATAACATATCTTTTTTTCTGTAAAACCAATTTTAAATACAAAAACACTTTGGCAGTGTATGTACTATGCTCTGTGGGGACTGGGGGAGTGCTAAAAACGGGTATCCTGGTGACAGGTTCCCTTTAAGTTTTAAGTTACAGCATATGATATAGCAATACATATCTTGAAACATTCAGGTATGTGTGTATACAGGAATAATCTGGTTATGTAGATTTGGAGAATGGTATACATTGCATTTGTAACAATCAATAAACAAAAATAACAAAACAACAGATTAACCTGTTAAAGATAGTCCAAAACCGTAAGTATGCTTTACCAATAAAAGACAAGACAGGATGGGGAGGGTAATGGGGTATAGGGAGAGACCATACGGTATGGAATTGTTCATAAATGCCCTCATCACTTGCCTTTAGCTCCTCCATGTGTCTGATTGAGTCTACCGCCTCTATCCATTGCAATCTGGTAGGTGCCTCGGTCAATCTCCATAATCTAGGGATTATTTGTCGCATGGCCATAAGGAAATGGCGCAATAGGCTTTTTTTTGTATTTTGCAATGGTTCCAGAAAACATGGACAGAAGTGCCTACTCAGGGGTTGTTGTGACTTTTCCCCTGTAGATGTTGTTGTAGAGATCAAAGATGGCCCACCAGAGGTTCTGTATGGGCCTGCAATCCCACCAACTGTGGAGCACAGACCCCACTTCATTGTCATAACGCCAGCAAGTGTCTGGGAGGGATGAGAACATTTTATGCAACCTTACTGGTGTTCTGTACCACCAAGTCAAAAATTTGGAATTTAACTATGGCATCAAAATCAGGGGTAAATGATTAATTGAGTTCCCCCTCCCAGGCACTTGGGCATCCGGGATGGGAGTCTGCCATATCCACTCGTGTCAGTATGGAATAGAACAAGGAGATGGCATGAGAAGGAGCAGAAGGAGAGAGGCAGAGATCTTCAAATGTGGAGTTGGTCAGCAGATGTTCTAGCATTGCCAGTGAGCAAACGTAGTTTAGAACTTGGAAGTATAAGAGCCATCTGGTCGAAGGGACACCAAGCAGGGTTGTCACCTCAATTTGAGGTCAGACGCCCGTGTCTGTTCTGATGTTCCTCAGTCTGGGTAAATGTGAGGAATTTGTATATGGCAATGTATAGAGTCCTGCAATGTCAGGGTGTCTGTATAAAAATTACTGTAATCAGAAATCAAGTTTACGAATGTGGTGTCAATTTGTAGTTCCGTTATTTTATCGGTCATGCTGATCAGCTCTATTGTGTTGAAAGCAATAAAAAAAATCAAAGCACATGATTCAGACTGAGATTTCACTGTGTTCTAGATGTGAAGAAGTTTTGTGCAGCAGGAACAGTACTACATGGTCTACGCCTATTTTGTCCTTGTAAACGAATTTCAGTGGCTCTAAACACCCTCCGACGGCCTCTCAAATGCTTTCATGATATGGAAGGTCAGGCAACAGGTCTGTAGTCATTGGGGCTGGTTGGTTTTTGGGTCTTTTGCAGTGGTTGTATACTTGAGGTTCTCCAAGTCACTGGTACCAGCCCATAACTTAGACTGCCATTGAATTGTTCCACTAAAACTTCACAAAACCCATTGGCACTGGTTTTAAGAAAGCAAGAGCAGATCATGTCAGATCCACAAACCTTCTTTGCTTTGAGGACCTTCAGAACACCCTGTATCTCAGAACCTGTCTATTTCCCCCCACATGTTAATTGGTTCTATTGTTTGTTTTACTATGGGTTCCACTGTTGCAGTTCCTGGATCCTCTTCTGACATGCGATTGAAGATGATATTTATATCCTCTGCCATCTGTCTGTTGTCTGTTCTGATTTCCCTCTCAGATCCATCATTGTCCCCAGACCAGACCAGACTTTCTTTACATAATTCACTCCAAGTTTGGCTTCCAATCCCCCCCCCCCCCCCCAAAAAAAAAGCTTCCTTACCCTCTTGTATTTTCTTTCTTAACTTTGAATCCCTCAATGCTTCTCTCTTTTTGCCTTTTTCTGCTTAATAAGACTTTCTGTTCTTTGGACACCCATGATTTACTGTTGGGTAACACCGGACCGATTCCTCCAGGCAGAATTTGAGGTATGCCATCACACTCGGTCTACTCATTGATATCCTCTGCCTTAAAACCGTCCAGTCCGTCATATCGAAGAATGCTCTTAGAGCTGCAGTCCTAGATACAGTCCATTTGGACTCTGTTTTTGATACAGGTGGCGTTCTCATGACCAATGGTTCATACAAGGGTTCCCCGATGACTATGCTAGGGTCAGATCTTGCTAATGGTGGACGGGTCACTATCCTCTAGGCATCCTTTATGTTCACAAAGACTAAATTAACCACTTTTTCCCCTTGTGACTGACTGCATATACTGCTGGAAGTCAGCGAGGGAATTGTGGGGTTGTGCATGTATACAATGTATCAATTACCTGAAATGACTTTAGAATTTGATGTACATTGAGATTTATCTGACTTTATACGCCTTGTAAGATTTTATAGCTATTATGGATGTTATCTTCACCTTAACCCACTCCCGATGTGCACCGTAATAGTACAGAACACCTAGCGCCATAAATTATGGTGCCGGTTTATGAGCGGAGCTGGCACTATACAGAACGGGTGTCATCTGCATATAATGTCATAGTGCAAAACAGTATCCACAGAATACATTTCCAATTGAACTAAGAATCAGCTGAACAACAACCAAAAAACACTGTGCAAGGAAACAAAAGGAACTAAGCAGGTAACTTCCACAAGAGTCAGTCCAGGTAATAAGTAACCAGACAGGAGAACCTCTGCACCACAGGATCCACGACAAACAAGTACTAAAAAACTATTAACAATAAATGAAGCCGCCCATTAAACACGTTCTAATAAAAGACATCATCCAACTGGCAACCCAATAATTGGACACCACATGTACGGGTAATAAATAGACGGCATATTCAGCGTCCACCCCGGACCAGCCTTGTAAACCCAACGTCACACAATAACATGATAAACATAAGATACTGATACCAGATCCTTCAAAATGCTGTCAGAACCCACATAGGCGATGGATGATGGCTCAACCTGAACTGCCCTACATATCTCGAGAGAGAGAGAACCTTCGAATTTGGAGGAAAAAAAAAAAGGCAGGTCTCTTAAGGGACAAGACATCTTATCCAGCAGCACTTTAAAGTTCTGAAAGTCACAAGGAATTAACGGGATTCAAGACCCAAAGAGAAAGCCTCTGTTTTTTTGCCTCAACCATCAGATTACAGGAAATAAAACGGCCGCAGATAGCGGCACATGAGCTAGATGTGTCCTCTGTTGGCCAGGTTTTGGTGCGATTTACAGTAACGTCCTCTCTACTCTGTTGGTGAACCCCCTGCCGTATAGCAATGAATTTCTATTTGGGCTGTTGCATAAGGTACATGTATGCACTACACAAGATTTCTATAGGAATCCTGGTTTATGGGATGATGGCAAGAACCTGTATGTAGATCAACCAGATTCTACCCAGAGAAGGTAATACAGGCAGTCCCCTACTTAAGAACACTCGACTTACATACAACCCCTAGTTACAAACGGACCACTGGATATTGGTAATTTAGTGTACTTTAGTCCTAGGCTACAATGATGAGCTGTAACAGTTATCACTATCTGTAATGAAGCTTTAGTGTTATTCCTGATTCTTATGACAATCCAACATTTTTAAAATCCAATTGTCACAGAGGCCAAAAAAGTTCTGGCTGGGATTACAATGATAAAATATACAGTTCCGACTTACATACAAACTCAACTTAAGAACAAACCTACAGACCCTATCTTGTATGTAACCCGGGGACTGCCTGTATATAGAAAATGGCAAAATTGAGGAAATCTGGGACTATGGTGGAGTCTCGGCCTACCAATTACTCAGAACTGTTATACCTGCACAATTTGTATAGATAGATCCCCCGGAAGACACTTTTTTTGCCCTCAAATTGCAAAAGGGGCAACAAAAGCTTTTTTTTCCCCTAATACAATCATTTCTACATTCAAATATTGAAAATCATGTAAACACCCACAATGTAAAATGTGCTGCACAGTCAAGATACTACATTTACAACAATAATTTCACATTTATATCCATTATAAATTTCATTGTGTTGTGGGTGGATATTGGCAAAAAAGACACCCAAATAACCCAATCACTAGATGCAATAAGATATGGTGAGGCAAAAAGGTAAGAATTTGGCACTTTGGTCTATATTCAATAATGTTAACTTTAATGTAAAAGTTTATATAAACTTTCCCCTGCTTCTTGAAGACCTTAGTGCAGTGATGGAGAACCTTCTGGAAACAGTGCCCAAGCTACAACCAAAACCCACTTATATATCTCGCAAAGGGGCAACATGACAATTTAAGCAGTAACTTATTGGACTCTGCTGTATCACAGGTTTTAATTGTATTGGGTTCCCGAGTTCAACAATAGAAAGATGGAGAAATTTGGATTGTAGCTTCCCTCCAGGGTCCCCTGAATAGGAATGATCAGGGGACCAAGAGCAGCAGCTCCAATGACAATAGGGCGGCACTGGAGTCCTGGGAGGCACAATAGGGTGCCTTGCAGCACTGGAGTCCTGGGTTCGAATCCCACCCAGGTCAAGATCTGCAAAGAGTTTGTATGTTCTCTCCGTGTTTGTGTGGGTTTCCTCCGGGTACTCCGGTTTCCTCCCACACTCCAAAACATACTGTTAGGTTGTTTAGATTGTGAGCCCCATTGGGGACAGGGACCGATTTGAAATGCTTTGTGCAGCGCTTTGTAATCTGTGTGCACTATGTAAATAAAGAATTATTATCCATCTCTTCTCACTCCTCCTGTAGTCCTGGCAGCCAAGGATGTTGCCTTAAAATAGTGTTGAGAATGGCATGTCCTGGGCTGTATTGGATCACAGGGGAAAGCCTTGAGTCCTATCTGGCAAACTCTAAATTGGGGTAAAGGCCTGGGTGCCCACAGAAAGGGCTGCAAGTGCCATAGGTTCGCCACCACTGCCTTTGAGTGCGACTATAAAAAGTGACAAAGGAAAACCTCCCCCTGGTGGATACGGAGAGAAGTGCAGGCAAAGAAATCCATCAGTCCTGCTGTAGAAATTTTATTGTGCTTTATATAAGGGTATCATTACATTGGTAGTAGCCATGGCTGGGGCGCAGTGTTAGTTAGAGGGCCCAGCCACAGTAAATAGTGGAATGTACCATTTATACACAGTACGAAGATGAGCCGGCAGCTCCAAAAAGTATCAGGGGAGGGCAAAACAGAACAGCAGGACTGAAATGTATCGTCTCTACTACCCAAATGTGTTCAGCAGCTAATAGGCAGCAGCATGAAATCATATCTGTGACCTCTGACACCTGCCTGGAATATGAAGACTGCCAGTTTTGCACCAGTTTTCTGCTTGTACATGTATTTATAAATTGTCAGCACCAGTTTTGTGTCAGCACCACAAAAGAAGTGTCCATGTGCAGTGAAGGGAGCACCAGATTCACGTTTGATGAATCCTGTGTACTCTCCACAGGCAAACTGGGCCTAGTATAGACTGCATTAGTTTTTATTAACGTGGCCCAGTGAGTACATGTATTAGTGTGTATGTTATATGTGTTTGTGATGTGCAAGTCCTGTATGTTTGTGTATATTCTGGATGCATGGTTTATATCCAAGTATATCATACTGTATATACACATAGTATATAATACAAGTATATTATGTATGTAGGAGAAGGGCTGATGACAGCACTGGACATGCTGGGGCCCACATAAGGAATAGCACTGTACATAACGAATCCATGTGATACAATAGCACAGTATTCCCTCTACATTCCTGCAAACTTAAACACTTAGGTACTGAAGCAGTATGCAAGTGACCTGAGAGGTCCAGAGTCATTATAATATTCAGCTGTCCAGCTTATTCATAAGTGTAGGAACAGCCACACCCAAGTGCTTGACTGACAGCCTATTTTTTTTTTTTTTTTTGAGAGAGAAAAATACAAAGGAATAGTCAGAAAAAAGGGGGCAGATTCTGGAATATGCAACAATGGTCAGGAAGTGGTAGCTGTTACTAAATCCCCTGTTGCTTAGAACAATGGTTTCTGTAATGACAATTATCAGCAACCAAGTTCCATATAAAGTGCATTGAGAGGTTGTGCTGCCCCCCCTAGGGGTAAACTGAAAATGTCAAAATATGTATTTCTGCACAGAGAACTAGAAGTCCTTTTGACTACAGCTCCCTGCACACAACTTATGATGTTCTCAGACCCATAGTCCAGGCCCAGTTAACATCTCTTCTAGATCTTCAGTTTGAGTCAACCACAGAGGTGAGGAATAGTGGAAAACCTTGCATATGTTTGTGATAACACCAGGTTGGGTCCTTACCAGTCAAGGTCACCTAAAGCAGGTAGTAAAACCAAGAAGCTTAGCCAGAGTTTACACCTTACATTTATTTAGCATTTTTAGTTTTATTAAAGAGATGAAAACCTTGCAGTTAAAGGCGATTGCTCATATAAAACCTATGCCATACCAATATTTTAAAGACTTTTTTGCAATTACAATTTTTTTTTCTGAGACTACAGCAATTACAGTGGACTAGACTTCTGAAATTTAAGCAACGTCTTGGACAAAGCAAACCCTGAAAGTGCAAATTTTAAAGAAACTTCCCTAGAATGTGTTTAAATTGTGGACACTGTCCACCATCAATGTACAGAAAAGCCAACATACAGCTGTATATTTGGTGACCTTTATTAGTGACCACCCTACATATAGTTACATTCACATTGTATTTACACACAGAACTGACATAATATATATAGCCAATAAATAACAGCTTCATACAGACATCCTATCCAACCAAGGCCACTCAGGCTGATGAAAACATGTGTTAAGTGCTTGCAGTCTTTGAATTCGGGTCTAGTGTACTTCAGGAGATAACAGTGCAGACACAAGGTGCTATAGATTCCAGTCCAAAGCCGCACCACCAGAATCTAGTCCAACTAATGGTTCCTGAAAAACTGAAATAAAAAAGGTAAAATTACTTTAGTGAAGGGGGTGGGTATTCACTGCTCTGGGTGATATTTGTAGATTTAGAAAGCTAAACATCCCCAAACTTTGTTTTTAATTAGATTTTTTGATAGTCCCCACTTTCTACTGGTTTTAAAGATAATTGTAGAGTCAAAGGCAGATAATCCAATGTTCTGTGATACCATATACTCCTGTAGATTCTGTATGGGGACTGAAGACCCCAGGTCTGTCCTTAGCACAAACCCATTAGATCCTGCCAGAGACACAGAAAGGGGACAATCTGAGGGCAGACTAATAGTAGCCAACATATGAACATTCTTAGAGGAAATCTACTACCAGGATGAAGGATTGTAAACCAAGCACACAACATACGGGTATGTGCCCCATCTGGCAGGATCTGCATTTATGACCTGAAGATAAGTTTTAAAAATTTTTGACTGAGGGGGTCCAGGCTCCAATGCACTTTTTTTAAACCCCTTGTAAAAACAAGGTCCTAAGAAGCTGAAAGAGCCAAACCTGATACGGGGGCACACATCAGCATGTAAGTGTGTTTTGTTTACAATCCTTCATCCTGGTGGTAGAAGTCATTTAATTGTTGGTTTAAGGGCCATATAAGACTACCATGGTCAGTTTGACTCATGGACTGTGCACTAGCCAGATATGGCACCGCTTTACTTTGAGCCACGTGGGTCACCAAGCTCTCAACACTAAACCTACTCTTCTGTTATGATTTTTTACAGCCATAACTTTATAATCTTCAAGGAACCCAATTTAACACAAGGATAGGCAAGGTATTGGCTTCTCTAGTAGTACAGTACCATCCTAAACACAGCCTATGCCAAATCTGAGTACTGTCAAGATTATACAATTTTGCCAACCTTTGGGTACATTCACAAGCATTGAGGCAACGTTTATCCCCCCAGTAGACAGCTATGTCACCCAGGTCTCTGGACAGTAAGCACAAGGAGTGCTCACTATTCTGAGCAGTGGGTGCAAAAAATATGGGGCATGCTCCATCTTTGGCCATGGGGCATTACCCCGCCAGTGTGCTGCCGTATGCCTGCCTATGTCCAGGTGGCTATACATCCATGTGAATGTAGACTTAAAGTGGAACACAACTTACTGTTGAGGTCATAAGTGGATTCAGGGTCCAGCAACAGCTCTGGAGGCAAAATAAGGAGGTCCTGGGGCCACTGTTCAGCAGAAAAAGAAATCATCTCTTGTTCTGGTGAGGAGCAGCTTTCAGTTTCCATTTCAGATCCACTGCTGCTGGTTCTGCAGCAAAGTTCACAGCTGGCAGGGGTGAAGCCTGGCCCACGTGGAAACAGGTCATCCTCATTTCTAAGGTAATTCCTGAAAGCCCCACTATGGTGGATGGGGCGATCACGTAGCCAGGCCCAATGAGAAGGATCTTTAGAAATCACCTGCAAGAATAATATATAAGTACATATAGCCACAACATATGCATAAGATTCCAACATTCATGTTCTTACCTCATCACAGAACCTTCGACTCACAACCGCTCTGTAGCTCATCTTTGCCCAAAAACTGTCCCGTAGTCGCAGAAACTGAGGGTATAACTCCCGCCAGGAGTCTCCCAAGGCCCATGGGAAGATTTCATATTTATAATCCTCCTCATCCTCTTCCATGTCATTAGCCAAGTAACTAGAAACAGAGAAACACAATAAAGTGACAGATTTGTGCAGGCCCTGTATTGCCTATAACCAAATCCTGTGTAGGTTTAGTGGCCTGAATAGTCTGGTCAGCAGTTAAGATACAACCAAGAATCCTTCTATTGTATGCCATTTTTGATTTTCCAATAATGAAAGTGAGGAGTCTTCACTGTATAACCCCTTCACTGACAGTATAGAAAACTGGCATCACTAATGTGCCATCTGGCCAAATAACACGCAAAATGTACGAGTTGATTAGTTTTGGCTATGGAGCTATAAGGATACATTGTCACTATGGCAAAGAATGCATCTGTACATGAGAGGTCTGGCAGTACAATTAGTCACCAAAACATTACTTATAGTTCAAAATTCAATTGGTCTCTTATTGTCATGGGAATGCAGCTCTGTAGAACCTATTACTCTAAGGCAGGGCTTGAAATTCTCATGTACACAGCATGTACCATACCACAGATCTCTTTACAGTGCACTCTTGAAGTTGGTCTAGGGCAAGAACTGAATGTACACAGACATTCTGCTATTTTGTGCTGAACCAACCATGTCTCGACATGAATCAAGACCATGCAGGCAACACTGCTGCCTTTTGCTGAACTGTTTAGCTAGCTGAATACCATAATACCCATATCTAAAACTGGTATGTGGGACCAATAATAGCACACCAGGACTGGAAGGCAAGACTGCTTTTGGCAATCTTGCAGACTTATGAGAGCCACAATAGAGTCAACCTCCTCCAAGACTGGAGCATTTGGACGAAAAAAAGAAATTGTCTTAAAAAAGTACTTACAGTGCAACAAAGAAGTTCATGGTGGAATATTCACTAGTGTAGAGGCCTGCACGTTTGAAGTACACCAAGACCATTGCAAGAAGATACTAGGGATTAGAAAATAATATTTTTAATACTTACATATTGGAGTAATTTCCACAACCACTGAACAGTTGTGTGTATCCCTTCAATCGATATTGTCTGATGTAGACAGGGAACCTTCTGTATCAAGTACCACTAACTGGATAGGCTCCTGCAGTCAGTGGATTGGTGCACAGTTTGGGTTTAAGGATTGGTCACCAGTAGTGAGAATTTGGGTCTGAGAATAGGCCATCATTCTAGAGCCCACACGAGTATGAACTAGTATAAACTAGCTCCATGAACCTGCAGGATCTACCAGACAAAACCCTAGAACCAATGAGACATGCCAAGTTCATTTCATTCAGTTACTCTCTGTCCAGTAACTCCAGCAAGTACACAGAGCTACAGGCTTTAAGGACCCATCACGGGACACTAAACCATTGGTTCATAAGAACCCGTGGGCGATTTAGTGTCCCAAATCACCCTTTACCAAGTCCCTATGTGCCCACTATATGTTAAAAAAAAAAAAAAACACACACACCCTTTATACTTGCTTAGAGATGTGTCTGACGCCTTACTGGACTAATCTCATGCTCCTTGGCCTGTGCAGTGAAGTTGTACACCCCAGTTTCAGTGCAATGTACTGAAGCTGGGGTGTAGTATGCCAAGGCAATTATTACTTTTTTGCTGGCAGGCACATAAGGACTTGTTAAAGTACAATTTGGGACACTAAACTGGTCCATAAGAATCAGAGGGTGGTTTAGTGTCCAAAATTGCCCCGACAGGTGCGCCAAAACAATTGAGGACTAGAAGACACAGTAGTCATATGTGCCACAAAATATTTCACTGCAGAGTGTAACAAAGTTTATTTCCTGCCTGCTGCTGAAATAGTCAAGTTTGATCAGTCATACCTTGTCTGAGATTCTTAAACAGGCATCCATAGACAGGAACTGCTGAACCAGCTCATTTTCTGCAGGGAAAACAAAAGCCATTGACAATAAATAGCATGTGACCTAAATGGTGAAAGGGGTTAGTAAAGTATAGAAAGTTAACCACTTTCTGAAGTAGATAAACCCCACCTATGATGAGCTGCAATACCAGTTAGAGACCAAGCTCACAAGTGAGAGGCCTTTGCAGTAATACCACACGCAGTCGACTAGAAGGGAGGCAGTGGTGTTTTGGCATTTTAAGGCAACCATGTTTTCTGCTCTTACCTAGGAGTCTGTAAAAGGCCTGGCGCTCTTGAGGTTGGAGATTAAGAATACTTGCCACCTTGGATCTGGTTACTGGAGCCTCTCTCTCAGGGATTCGCGACTTGCGCGCTCCATTAACCCTAGCATGTTGGTGTCCCCTTACCATGCTCTGCTTCACCACGCTGCCAGCAGTTGCTGCGGCCCGAGGGAGAAGCTGCACGTGCCTCATTGTGTGAGGGAAAGGGGAGGAAGCTTAAGGGTTGATCTGAAAGTAAAAAAGTGTAAATATCACCCAACAATACAAGATGCTAATGCAACAGCAGTGATACATTATAACAAGCAAAGCTCAACCTATACACTGTCAAGCACATCAGACCTGGGTAACATCTACACTGGAATGTGTACTCATTTTATTTTTGGACCAAGTTAAAAAGCCTAAAGTGCTGGAATATTTCAGTCTTCATTGGGACTGATCAGTCTCTGGTCCAATAAACCATCTTCCATTTACTAGACATTAAAGGGGTTTCCCACTAAACAAGTTGTGCCCTATACACAGGATAGGGTCCAATGTACCTCCGTCTAACCCCTCGGCGCTCCTCGAGATGCGGAGCAGCTGGTCACACATGGCAGGGCTGCCCCATCATCTCTATGGAGCTGCCAGAGATAGCCAAGTACAGTGCTCTCCAATCACCTTCAGATCAATAGAGATAAATGGAGCAGCCCTGCCATATGTGACCGGCTGCTCTGCATCTCGGAGGACCAAAGAGCTCTGAGGGAGGTACAGATTCCATTGGACCTCATGTTCTGTGGGGGTCTCAGCACACATGAGCAAGTTAAGCTCTAACTTATTTTGCAGGAAAACCCCAATTATAGTCAGACGGATGTGAACATATTCTTAAACACTCTGATATACTATAACACTATATCTACCACTTACTCATATCCAGCCTCAGTGACATTCTTATTTTTGTTATCTAAAATCAAGAGCTCTTGGCCCTTCACAATCCTCTTGAATATCATGACATTATAGATATTCAAGGACGTTAAAGGGAACCTATCAGAAGGCTCCTCCATTTCCCTATAGAATACTGTGCACATTGCCAAGGTGTTTTTACAATAAAACTCAATTTTTTGGATAATTTTCTTATGAAGCTGAAGCTGTTTTTTCTTATCAGAAAAATCAAGTTTTATTGTAAAAACACTTTGGCAATGTACACACTTCTCTATACAAACATGGGGGAGCCAGAAGGGTTACTGATGACAGATACCCCTTAAAGAGCAGTTCAACATACCACATGGTGCCTGACCCGTTGAGATATTGCAGCTCAGCGCCATCAAGTGGCCTGCAATACCCAACATAACCTATGAGCTGGAGTGGTGCTGTTTTTCAAAGATAACCTGAGTTTCCAGAATCACATAAATGTTATCACATTAATATACTATGAAGTCTAACAATACACTTTCACCTTAGGTCACTATAAGTGCAATAGAAACTTCCACCTGTGTGCGGAGTATTATGAAATAGGACCCTATGACCACCATAAAGCAATACAGGGCTAGTAATAACCTGGCTTATGGCGAGATGGACAAGAGCGTCCTCCATCTATATATGATCAATGGGACACCCCAAAACAGAGGCCCCAGACCACCCCGTGTGAATGGAGCCATAGCTTGTATTGGTAGAGCCTGAAGCAGGGATCACAGTCACCCCACGCTGTATGGTATGGCACCTATGCTACCATAAGGAGATTATATCCATTATAAGGCCCCATCATAGAACTCGTATAAATGAACGTCCTGCAACGCCAAACTAGTGAGGTAAAGGATAAGTAGCGGAATAATCACAGAGCGGCGCTTACTGAGGAGCAGCGGGTGACTACGCATCCTCCACATCCGAGCGCTCGGCTGCCACAGACTCAGGAAGCCGCGGGCGGGAGGCTTATATACCGCGCCACAGCGAGAGGGCGGGGCATGAGCCTGACAGAACTCTCTGCCCGCGCTGAGCCGCCGCAGCTTCCCGCCTACAGGACCCGCAGAGAGGAGGCGGAGCCAAACTACAGACTGTACGGAGACCAAACTACAACTCCCAGCATCACACTGGAGGGTAACAGCTCCCCAGTACATAAGACACGGCTCTTAGTCCTGACCTTCTACTGAACCTACCGGGCAGCGTGTACACAGCGCAGGCACTGACCTGAGCAGAGGAAGTAACCAGAGAAGGATGGATGGATTTGTGACCCACCCGGCCTCCTGTACACAGGATAAAAGCAGGAGCGGTGAGAATCCCGCCCCGACCTCGCGCTGGGGCTCTTATACCCCGCCCAGTGACAGCTGGAGCGTGGGGGCGTGGCTTGTAGCCTCATCAGGACCCAGGTGTGTGAGGCTTACACCCTGTGTGGCCTCCTTGTGGCACCCACTAGGTGTAGTACATCAGTGCAGCTATAGTCCGCATTCACTTGTGAGGGCGCGTTCACACGTTCCGCTATCGACGCGTACATAAGCGACGCTAGCGCCCATTGGCTGGGACTCGGGCCGATCGCATATGCGTTTCCTGGGAAACGCATGCGATTAATAACGGAAATGTTAACAGTGATGTAATTAGGCAAATCACCCCTCCTCAGCTGTTGTATATGCGTTTTAAACGCAATGAAAACGCAGGTCAAAACGCAACGTGTGAATGCGCTCTCAGGCTGCGTTCATATGTGGTGTTAACGCATTCGTTTTGAAACGCAATACCACAGCTGCAGAGAGGAGATTTGCCTAATTACACGGTGACACACGTGGTGTTTTTTCATTGTGTTTTTGCATCCTTGAGGGCGCGTTCACACATTGCGTTTTGGTTGCGTTTTCATTGCGTTTGAAACGCATATACAACAGCTGATGTGAGGTAATTTGCCTAATTACATTACCGTTTACGTTTGTAAACGCAATGTTAACGCATGCGTTAACATCGCGTTTACGATGCGTTTTGTAAACGGAGACGTTAAGAGTGATGTAATTAGACAAATCACCTCTCCTCGGCTGTTGTATATGCGTTTCAAACGCAATGAAAGCGCAGGTCAAAACGCAATGTGTGAACGCGCCCTGAGTTGCGTTTTCATTGCGTTTGAAACGCATATACAACAGCTGATGAGAAGTGATTTGCCTAATTACATTACTGTTTACATTTGTAAATGCAATGTTAACACATGCGTTAACAAAACGCATGTGTTAACGCATTGTTAACGCATGCATTAACATTGCGTTTACGATGCGTTTTGTAAACGGAAATGTAAACAGTGATGTAATTAGGCAAAACGCAGGTCAAAACGCAACGTGTGAACGCGCCCTGAAAACGCCGTTTTCATCGCGTTTTTAAACACATCCGTTTCATTGCAAGCGCATATTTGTTTGGCCAAACCCCCTCCCACATTCGTTTTAAATGCATTTAAAAACGTGATCAAAACGGCACGTGTGAACGCGCCCTGAGGGTGATTTCACACGATATGTTGCGTCACGTTTTTGATGCATACCAAAGGCTTCAGCCTGGATCACATGCAAAGGTTACATTGCGTTTCCATTGCATTTGCTAAAACGCAATGTTACTTACCCACGGCGCATTTTTGGACCATTTTTAAACTGACTGAAAACTCATGCTTTATAATGTTCCAAGCACGCGATGTGTGGCAGCCCCTATGATTATTGGCTCTATTCATCAGTATTGTGATCAGTATCTTCCTTCAGTATTTTATAACCTGGAACCAGTAGTGGATCACTAACCGAGAAAATCTACAATGGAGAAATTTGTAGTTCTTGTTGTTTATGTTCCAGTCCTAATTTTATCGTTCAGTTACTGAAAGAAAATGCAGAACTTGAGTACTGACGTCTGAATGAGGCCCCTTCCACACTTGCGTTGCAGATCACTTCAGAGTCTGATCAGGGTGCGATCAGTGAAAAACTGACATTTTTCATCAGTTTTCAGTCAGGCCGCGGTCACACGTACCGCTAGGCGTCCGTTCATAACGTAACGCTCGTGCACAGGGGGAGGTCCTCGGCCCGAACGCACATGCATTTCCAGAGAAACGCATTCAATCGGCTTATCAATTGCATGCATTTCCCTGGAAACGCATGTGCGTTCGGGCCGAGGACCAGGCTTGCCGTTCAGCCTGCCTCTGTCCAGGTGGCTTATGACATGCCATGTGAATGTAGACTTAACGTGAACACAAACTAGTGTGGAGGTCATAAGTGGATCAGGGGTCCAGCAACAGATATGGAGGCAAACAAGGACGGTCCTGGGCCACTTCAGCAGAAAAAAGAAATATCTTCTTGTTTGCGGTGAGGCAGGCTTTCAGTTTCCATTTCAGATCCCATGCTGCTGGTTCTGCAGCAAAGTTCACCGATGCGGCAGGGAGTGAAGACCTGGCCCAACGTGGGAAAAGGTAATCCTCATTTCAGTTAAGGCCGGAAAGCCCAACTATGGGGGATGGGGCGATACCTGTAGCCAGGCCCATATAGGAGAAGGGATGCTTAGAAATCACTGCAAAGAACAGATACTAAGTTATTAACCACATAGTATGCCACCAACAGTTACATAAGATTCCAACAGTCAGGTCTATACCTCTCATCAGAACGCTCAACCTTCGATCACAATCCGATCTGTAGCTAACTTTGCCAAAAACTGTCCCGGGATCTATCGCAAGGAAACTGAGGGTATAACTACAGCCAGGAGGTCTCCAAGGCCCATGGGAAAGATTTCAAGTTATTATATAACCTCCAATTCTTCCATTCAGTGAGCATTAGAAGTAACAGAAACAGAGAAACTCACATCAAGTGACAGATTGTGCCATGGCCCTGGATTGCCTAAAACCAAATCCTGTGTGGTTTAGTGGCATTGATGAATAGCTCTGGTCAGCAGTTAAGTAATACCAAAAAGAATCTTCTATGTTGCCATGTTTGATTTCCTTATAATGAAAGAGGAGTCTTGTCACTGATATAACCCGTTCACTACAGTATGAAACACTGGCTCACAATTGTGCCATCTGTGCTAAGATTAATCACGAAATGCAGATACGTTTAGATCGAGTTTTGGCTATGGAGCTATAAGGATCATTGTCACTTAGGGGCAAAATGAATGCATACTGTACATGAGACGGTTGGCAAAGTTACAATTAGTCACACAAACATTAAGTTCAAATTCAGATTTCCTTATTGTCATTGGGAAATGCAGCTCTGTAGAACCGATTACTCTGAGCAAGGGCTGGAAAAATTACTCATGTACACAGCATGGCATACACAACACGGATCTCTGTACAGGCACTATTGAAGTGTGAGTCAGCTAAATGAACAATGACATTGTATGACAGTTGCAGATACCAGTGTCTGATATTTTGTGCTGAACCAACAATGTTCTCGACATGATCAGACCATAGGCAGGCAACACGTGCTTGCCGTTTTCGAACTGTTTAGCTAAGATCATAAATCCCCCATATCTAAAAAACGGTATGTGGGCCACTCAATGGCCAACACCAGACCGGAAGGCAATGAGCTGTATTGGGGTCTAATCTTGCAGAACTACGGCCCAACAAAGAGCTGTTCCAACCCTCCAAGACTGGAGCATTTGGACCGGGAAAAAAAAAAAAGAAATTCTAAAAAAATCGTAAGTATTACAGGCACACAAAGAAAGTTCAATGGTGGAATATTCACTAGTGTGTAGGGCCTGACGTTTGAAGTACACCAAGGACCATTGCAAAGAAGATACTAGGGATTAGAAAATATATTTTTAATACTACCATAGCGGTAGAATTTTTCCACAACCAGAAAGTTGTTGTGTATCCCTTCATTCTATACTTGTCGATGTAGACAGGGAACCTTCTTGTATACAGTCCATAACTGGCACGGTCCTGCTAGTCATGTGGATTGGTGCACAGTTCTGGGTTTAGGATTGGTCACCCAGTAGTGAGGAATTTGGGTCTGAGAATAGGCCATCATTCTAAAGATGCCACGCACCGTATGACTAGTCGTATAAACTAGGCTCCAGGAACCTGCAGGATTACCAGACCACAAACCTAAAACCAATGAGACATGCCAAGTTCATTTCATCAGTTTCTTTCGCGTAAGAATCCGACAAGTACACAGGAGTAATAGTCAGGTTTAAGGGACCATCCGGGACTAACATTGTTCATAAGAAACCACTGGGGATTAGGTGTCAAATCCCCTTTCCAAACTGTCACCCCTTTTAAAAAAAAAACAACAACTAGTCTTGCTTAGAGTAGTGTCTGACGCCATTAATGGATCTAAATACTATGCTCTCTGGCACTGTGCAGTGAAGTTGTACTACCCAGTTAAAGTGCCAATGTGCATCGAACGCTGGGGATGTTAGTTATAGGTATTGCAGCAAGGCAAAGCTAATTATTTTTTGCTGGCAGGCACATAAGGACTCGTTAAATTAAGCAATTTGGGCCACTAAAACTGGTCCATAAGAATAACGGGTGGTGTAGTGTCCCAAAATTGCCCCGACAGGGGCGCCAAAACAATTGAGACAGAAGACACGTAGTACGTATGATGGCACAAACAATATTTCACTGACAGAGAGTTGTAAAAAGATTTATTTCTGCCAGCATGCGTTGAAATAGTGTCATAGCTTTGATCAGTCATACCTGTCTGAGCGAGTCTTACACAGGATCCATAGACAGAACGTGCTGACACCAGCTCATTTTATGCAGGGAAAACAAAACCAGGTAAACCAACTAGTATAGATGTACACCTAAATTGTTGTTGAAAGGGGTTATAAGTATAGACCGTTAACCACCTTCCGAAGATAGATAAACCCCACCTATGATAGCTGCAAAATACCAGGTAGAGACCAGGTACGGCATGAGGATGCGACGAGGCTTTGCAGGAATACCAACACCAAGTCGACTAGCAAGGGAGCCCGGCAGTGATGTATGTTTGTGGCATTTAGGAAACCATTGTGTTTGTCTGAGTCGATTACCGGTAGTACTGTAAAAGGGCACCGGCGTCTTGAGGTTGGAAGATGTAAGAATTACTTGCCACCTTGGATTTGTTAACAGGAGCCTCTCTCTCAGGATTCGCGACTTGCAGCGCTCCATTAACCTAGAATGTTGGTGTCCCCTTACCCTGCTCTGTTACACCACGCTGCCAGCAGTTGCTGCCGGGCCCGAGCGGAGAAGCTGCAAACACGTGGCCTCATGTGAGGGAAAAGGGGAGGAAGTGGTAAGGGTTGATCTGAAAGTAAAAAGTATAAATATCACCACAAATACAAGATGCTCATATGCAACAGCAGGATACATTATATAACAAGCAAAGCTCAACCTTACACTGTAAAGCACATCAGACGGGGGTCAACATCTTAACTGGTGAATGTACTCATTTATTTTGACGAAAATTAAAAAAGCCAGAGTGCTGAATATTTCAGTCTCTTGGCTGTAGTTCGGTCAATAAACCAATCTTCCATTTAACTAGTACAGTTAAGGGGTTTCCCAGAAACAAGTTGTGCCCTTCACAGGATAGGGTCAGGTACATCCGTCTAACCTTCGTGCCTTCCTCGAGATGCGGAGCAGCTGGTCACACATGGCGGGTGCCCCCATCTTAGGAGCTGGCAGAGCTGCAAGTACAGTGCTCGCAATCACCCTTCAGCACTCAATAGAGATAAATGAGCAGGCCTCTGCCTTGTGACACGGCTGTCGCATCTCGTGAGGACCGAAGGATGAGCTTGAGGGAGGTAACATTCGCAAGTTGTGACTCACGTGTCGTAGTGGGTGTGGAACCGGACCACCATCACATCAGAAGTAAGCTAAGTGTAAGAGCTCAACTTCATTTTGCGCGAGGAAACATCCCCAATTTAGTACCAGAGGAGTCGCTACACCTCTGAAAATCCGATCTAAACATCTATATAGAGACCACATCACCTATACTTCATATCCAGGCTCAGTGATCTTTTTTGTTATCTACAAATCAGAAGCTCTGGCATCTACACAATTCTTGACATGCTAACCAGCAGTATAGCAGATTCAAAGATATTGAAAGGGAAAACCTATACAAGAAAGGATCCTCCATTTACCCTATAGAATACTGGTACATTGCCAAAGGTGTGGGTGGGTTTTATAACAAAACTGCATTTTTGGATAATTAGAAGAAAGCGTCTTGTATTTTCTTATCAAGAAAAATCAGATCTATTGATATAAAAAACACTTTAGCAATGTACACAATTTCCTAATCAAACAAGGGGGAGCCATGAGGAAGACTGGTACTGATGCAGATACCCTTTAAAGAGCAGTGCAACATACCACATACATGGTGCGCATGACCCGTGAGATATTGTCAGCTCTCGACCATCAAGTGGCACCGCTGCGAAATACACAAATAAGCCGATTGAGGGTGGTGGTGCTGCTGTTTTCCAAAGATAACGGAAGTTTCCGAATCACATCAAAAATTATACTATATACTATGAAAGTCTAAACAATACCTTTTCGTAACCTTAGGCAACCTAATAAGTGCAATGAAACTTCCACCTGTGTGCGAAGTATAGTGAATAGGACCTTATGACTCACCTAACAGCAAAATACCAGCGGCCGTAGCATTCAATAATACAGTGGGTTATGGGCGAGAAGGACCAGAGCTGTGTTCCTCATCTATAAATATGATCTGAGATGGTGACACCCCAAAACAACGAGGACCCAGACCACCACGGAGTGTAGTGAATGGACGCATAGCTGTATTGTTAGAGCATTGAATCAGGAGACAACACGTCACCCACGCTTGTATGGTCATGGCACCTATGCTGCCATAATGTAGGGAGATTTTTTATATCCATGATACGATACCCTGTCTACCTACCATTCGTATACCCAGACACAAGTCCTTGCAACACGCTCAAATAGTGACAATGGGGATGGTCGGTGTAACAGAGAAATAAGTGAGTGGAATCTACAGAGCGAAGGGATAACGCGTGAATTACTGAGGAGCAAAGTACAGTTCGTGACTATTCGATACTCCAATCACTGACGAGCGCATTCGGCTGCAACAGACTCAGGAGGTGAAGCCGGGGCGGGAGGGCTTATATCCCGCGCCACAGGAGAGGGCGGGGCATGAGGTCAGGACATGCAGAACCTCTGCTCCCAGCTGCAGGCCGCCGCAGTTCCCCGCTACAGGACTCGCATGAGAGGATTAGGACGGAGCCAGACTAACAGCCTGTACGGAGACGTAGGAACTACAACCTCGCCAGATCACATGGAGGGTTACAAAGCTCCCCCTAGTCAACAAGACGCTGGTCTCCACAGCCTGACCTTACTAGGAACTTCCGGCAGCGTGCGTAAACAAGGCGCGAGAGCCCAACTGACCGAGCAGAGGAAGATAACCAGAGGAAGGATGGATGGATGGATTGTGAACCACACGGTCCGCATAAGTACACAGGCTAAAACATTGCAGAGAGCGCGTGAGAATCCGCCCCGTTCCGCGATGGGGACATCTAACCCCGCCAGTGAGCGGAGAGTGGGGGGTGGTCTTGTCAGCTCATCAGGACTCCAGGTGTGGAGGCTTTTACACCCTGTGCGGCCTCCTTGTGGGGCATCCCAGTAGGGTGAGTCAAGCAGTGCTGACCTTCTTTTTTGTCTGTTACCTTCGCGGTACATCAACCTCCCCGTGCACGGCGTACGTTATGCGAACGGCTCCCCTAGCAGTTACGTGTGACCACGGCTCCAGAGTTTTTCGAGTGTACTCAGTTTTTCATAGCCATTGTTTCAATGCAATTTCAAGGTATTTCACGTGCAGAATATGATGCGCATGAAAAGAACGTTCAGGACGCAGCTCATCTTTCTTTTGATGACGTGAAAAAAAAGCATTCACTTGCGTTGTGGCTAGAGTAGACATGATTTTTGAGTGCGTTTTAGAGACTTGTATGGTGCTTGTTCATTGCACGTGTTTTCACAGCCCTTTGATTACACCATGGATCGGGAGTGAATGCAAGTCCAAAAGATGAGGCGCCGAACACTTACATGAAAACGCAAGTGTGGAAGGAGGTCCTAAGTTTGACGCTTTGCATTGAATTTGTGAAGGTAATCCGTAGCGCATTAGTGTGAGAGAGGGATCTTGGCATTCTAGCAAATGATGCTCTGAGGTCCATTGCCTCTGTTCAATCCGCAGTGCATGTTTTGTGATTCATGGACCAAACGCTGTATACTGCAATACAGAAGTATTGCAATATATGTAGGAATGATCAGACATCTAGGGTTAATAAAACCCTAGAGGGTATAAGAAAGTAGTGAAAAAAAAGAAATGTAAAAAAAATTATAAAATATTTAAAAATTCAAATCACACACCCTTTCCTAGAACGGATATAAAATACATAAGTAAAAACGTAAAAAGCACAACAAAACCCCATTCAGGTCATACGCTACGCCCTGATTATCAACAAATAATAATGGTTATAGCCGAGTGGTGACCTCCATAACGGACAAATGACGCCCAAATGTCCGAAATAGCGATGTTTTAACCACATTTAATGACTTTCATAAAAAGTGGTCAAAAATGTTACAAGACCTCAAAATGTGCTAGCAATTAAAACGCGCTATTCGCAAAACAATACACCTCCCCACAGCTCCGGTACCCCAAAGTATGAAAAACGTTTATTAGTGAATTACCGACGCAGTTTCATGTCCAGTCCAGTGACACATGGAGTTTTTCCTTTTCGTAGCTTTGAAAATGCCAGGGGGTCTGTCAAAAACGCATGGTGGGTGTTTTGACCAGTTTCAATTAAGGTCCAAATTGGTTCCAAACCTGTCAATATTGCATTACGTTTTTTGACACAGATGCTTAAAAACGGGCAGAAAACTGGTCAAAACGCACGTGTTGGCAATGCTCCCCCCCTTATGTTTCGGTTGGCGTTTGCATTTCTTAAAATAATGATGTCGTCCAGCCGCACATGGTGTGTACTGTGTGTTATAGCCAGTGTTATTTTGGTTTTTTGTAGCAAATCTATTCTAATTTCACATGCTGTATAAGGTGTGAGGTCACTCTTACAAGTGATGAAACCTCTCTCAATGCCTGAATCTATGTGGATACAGAACTGTGTGTAACATTCTTTTATTCTACCCTAGCACCAGTGGGAACACTCCTAGTCTATTGGACCGCGTCAGCTTTCATCCATCCTTATATTTTTTTCATGGTCAGCGTTAATAGGCGGACCAATAATGTGCAGCCAAACGGCTCAAGCTCGTAGGAAACCGCCAGGAGAGCAGAGCCAGCTAGGGTTTTAGTCAACTTCACAGGAAATGGCGGCATCTTTAAATATCTAAGGTAATCCTGTCACATACAAAAGGCCACTTTCCTGCTTCCTGCGCTCTGCCTGGTGATGACAGTAGGTACACCCCCCTCATCAAGCTTTAGTTGGTACGCTCCTTCAGGTTTAAGGTACACTGACGGGACGATACCATTCGGAAAAAAGAAAAGGCAATAATGAAAAACTACGAAAACAGTTTAACGTACCAAAATGTGTATCTTATATTGGTATACGGGATAAATAATCTCACAAAATATACACCCGCCAGTTGTGTTGTATGGGTAAGTGACCTTCGTAATCAAAGGGCGTGTCCACCCCTGCGAATAGTGCGCGTGGAACATCCGACCGGAATAGTGCGGTGTATGTTGACTTGACCTCTCCTGTTTTGGGGTTAGGTGTTCGTGACAGCAACGCTGGAAGATAGAGCGCGGGACTCATATGTCTGCCGGGTAGGCGGGGGGAAGCTTTTCTATGGCGGGGGCACGGGGCCGGCAGCCTTTCTGAGTGCGTGTGATGCAAATGGACATGGGCAATAGAGTGTTTATTTGGAATGTGATTTATTACTGTGATAGAGAGTAGGGGGGCAATGGTGGTGGTGGCGTGGGTGTGGCTTGCAGGATGATCACACACAGAGTAAGGTGTCTCCTTCTGTATCTAGTGGGTTATGCAGTGCTGCTGCAGGAACACTGGCTCATCAGTCTTGTGCGCGCTGAGAGACTGGCTCTTGCCAGCAGGTTGCTAGATTGTGTGTATATCCCCTTACCATATGAGCAATCCCTTTAATACAGGACATAGAACCTATGGTAGACTAAAATACTGGTTCAGCATCCCAGATCATAGGGTCATGTTTTGGAGGGTAGTGTACATCATCAGTCGGGGGGATGGCGTTTAAGTTCTTTTGAATTTTATACCCTCTAATGTTCGTTTTCTACTGTTATTTTCTCGAACATAGTTTAACAGGATGGTATCTTGGTGTAAACGGTTGGATCCTCCATGTCACAGACTGACATGTCCAGGCAATACGGACCTTTGCCAGTTCAGATTATAGAGGATACGCCCCTTTGGCAAGTAACAGTAACCCCAATTAATATTGTGGGCCGTACCTATGTGACGTTTGGGTCTACCATTTGCAATTGCCGTATATTTAAAATAGGATTGTATATTAAAAAAAGATGTCTGGACAATCCATTGATAGGAAAAGTAGACATTTAAAATAAAACCGATGCCTGCTTGTCGGTTAGTTTCCGATTTTTCATGTATTTCACAGCCGTCCTTTATTTTATTTTTTGTTTTGTTTCATTTATTCTTGCCTCGCACCCAAATAACTGAAAAATCTAAAAATGGATAACTAAGGACACCATCACACCATCCATGACATCAATGGGAAAAAATCCCGGATTAATATTTGGCAAGCCTGGTGGTAGCTGGCGTAATCTGTGTGCGCTATGTAATAAAGAGACTTAGTATATGGTAAGCTAAAACGCAGTGGGAACTGGCCTTAACTTGTTATTCCTCTTGTAGGCAGTACCAGTTATCTGGTGACCACCACAAACTTCCCAGAGTGAGTGGGTTGTCACGTCCTTATTACACCCAGCAGTATGAATACAGACCATCATTGGGTGTGTCGGTGACATAAGGTGTCTTGTCAGTGGCATTACATTGGCCGATTACTGATTGATGTAATTTACACGTACTTCTTGGATTAATCAGATTAGATATATTGTTCTAGCTGCTTTCAATCTTTAATTAAGATGCTACTGGATATGTTATTTCAGTTCTGTGCATTATTTCTAATTTGTTTTCGATTTCTGTAAGTAAAATGTTTTTTGAAAATTTTGTTTATTTTGATGAGGACGCCTGTGGACTATTACGTATCGAACAATGTGTTGGTTAAGATGTGGCGTTGTCCCTGTTTTAGCAGAGTGTATCTGCAGGTGCAAAGGTTTCATGCTTTAGTGAAACCAGTGCGTTACGGCAAAACTAATCGCATCCGTTATGTTCTGCTGCTGCTTCGGTATTCAATGGTGTAGTTATGATGCTGGGTTTATTGTCGATATTGTTGAGTGTGCTCACTGCTGTGAATTCATGTACCATACCTTGGTGGTGTTTGTGTAGATGCTTAATACCCTTCACGATGCCCAATGGTTATGTGGAGTCCCTATTTTCACATGCTGTGCGGTAGCAAATATTAATACATGGTGATTGGTTGTCAAATTTGAAACAATTATATTTACAAGAATCGTTCATATTAAACCACATTCTGGTTGTCATATTAAAGAGGGAGATCGCCTCTCTTAATATAGTATGCAGCATTTTAAATACAGATTTTTCAATTCATCAATTACGAGGTAGCGTCTCCTGTTCTCTTCGGCTCAGAAACGACAATCCTGATATTATTTTTAAAGAGGACGCTTGCTGCTAAGTAAGCAGCTTCAAGTGCTTCCAATTTTTAGCAGTGATAAACAGTGTTAGACTTTATCGGACCCTCGATCAAGCTAGCAGACACTGCGCGCAGCACCGCAGTCAAGCCAGTCTGGTGTGATTTCATGAGGGGGCGGAAGCAAGGAGGCGCATGATTGTTCCCCCCGACCTCCAATACACTCCATAGGCTGGTGCCTCCTCACGCCCTCCCCCTCATGAATACAACAGACTGCTTTGACTGCGGTTATGCGTCATGAAGGTATCGGTGCTTGACGCACAGTGTTCGTTAGCTTTTATCGAGTGGTTTCCTCCCCCTGGACACCACACACCATTGGCAGGGAGCCAGTGTAAATGTGAACAATAAACAAATTCTAACTACTGAAAAGGTTGAAGATGCTTGACAAAGGCATTTTTAAAAAAAAATCATGCATAGCAAAGGGTATTGGAACCTGTCACCACTAAAATTGACATTCTGTGCTGGTGCTGGAGATGGATTAAAGTGAAACTAGTACTCAACTATTTTAAAAAAGTTACTCCAAACGTCAAATGGAAAGAGCTGAGAAACATTTTTTTTTTTTTAAGAGCGGCAGGGCGAAGCTCGGTTGCAGATGCCACCAAATCTTGGTAATATAGCATAAAATGTATTTCAGTACCATATTGAAGAAGTATGATCTATCTTCAAAATGGAATGTGGTCGTGAGATTAAAATAACTGTAGATACAGGGAAGTGAAACAATAGGAGGACACTGGATCTTATACCTGAGCCCACAATTCTAGAGTCTAACACTTGCCAGTATCTATTTCGTATTTGAAAAGATTTTATTCTATTTTTTAAGGAAATCTACCAATTGTGTTGATGTATTGTGATCAAACATACTTGAGAATGCGAGCTGCGCTAATGCAGGAACATATCGTTAATCCCTGAACACCGGGTTTTGACTAAAAAAAACCAATTATAACATTCACGGACCTTGGAACGCTGGGTTTCATGCAGGCTGGCTGTTCATAACAACCCATTACAGAGCTTCCTGAAACTGTCCGTAAAAGACCTATTCATCATCATGAGGGTGATTACACACATGGACCGTTTTGGTAAGGTTTTAAGCAGGTGTTTTTAAAACGCATCAGTCTTTTGTCCGTTTGCATGCGTGTTGGCTGCTTAAAACCTGTTATTAAGATCAATTTTTTAAACGGACTGTGAAAAAACGCATGCTTAAAAATGGACTTAAAAAGATCATGTGCTGGCATCACCCTGAGCAGGGAGTGACTCCTAACAGCAGCTGCTGTGGGATGTTGGCGGGGTTGACTTGACACTACTTTCTCCTGCAGGGGACAAGACAAGTGATTACATGCTTATCGGCTTATTGATAGACCGGAATTAAGGCGAGAGCATGCTCTGCATAATGAGGGTGTGAGAAGACTGGGCAACAGAACGCTCATCCTGATCATAATTTTGATAATATTCTTTTTCAAGCAAACCACTTTAAGTGTGAATTTTTTAGTTTTATGTTAGTATTCAGGTGGTGAATATTTTATAAACAAGATAGTGTTTCTGACTTTCAGTGTGTAGCGTCGAACAGCATTCTCAAGTATGTTGTTCATAATGCATAAAACAAATTTTATTTTTAAAGGAATTCATTATATACTCTGTAGTACTAAGTAGCTTAGTGGTAAATAGCCTGGTTCCCATGCGGCTTAAAGGGTTATCCAGGCTTAAGGAGAAGTCTTAGTAAAGTGACCGATAGGAGTGTGACACCTCGGCACCGTGGTGACCAGCTGGTATACACTATGGATGAGCCAGAACCAGTGCCCTTCCAAAGTGTATAAGAGGGTTTATAGGTTAATGACATCTGATGACTATCCTAATAAATGGGCGCTACACTGCACTACTTACAATCGATATCAGCCTTTATAGGTCATCCATATTATTCAAACAGAGCAAAATGTTGCATCCAACCATTGGGACGGATGGAAGTCGTAGGTAGAGTTAGAACCTGGGTAAGAACAACGTAGTTATTTACCGAGCCCCGCTGTGGCCGAGCAAAGAATGACTGTTGCATGCGAATAATCTGTAAGAGAGCCACAGGTCATGGCGGACGGTAAGAGTCTAGTTAGTTATTACCGGACATGATGAAAGTCTATGATGTTTGGTGATTAACAGAATACCTGCTTGGGCAGTAGTGACGTAGAGCGCACATTGTGCCACATAAGGAGATATCTTAGGAAATGCATCAAACTTAAGGTTTGGTTGTAGGCACACCATGATTAAACCAGGCTTGGAGGGTTGTGACTTACGTATTACATTTCTAATTCTTTACAGGTCAAGCCCCTCGTGGACGTCAGATGAGGACACCGTAATGACGGAGTGCCAGCTGGCCGTACAGCCGCGGTGGGGCCACGCTGATACCTCACGCACCCGTTATACCTACAGTTGTGTATCTGACCAATGCAGTCCCAGTCTGGATGTGAGTAAACCCAGTTTTAATACTTATAGGGGATGCGGAGATGCTTAAAGGGTTTTGCAGACCAAAACTAGAAGGGTTATTCCGGAATCTGCATAATTCCTATACAAATGGGTCCTTAAATAAAATATTTCGCAGAAAAAAAATGCCTGTGTGACGGTAATGAAGAATTAAAATGTGCGGGCCCTTTAAGCACATGAAGGTCATGTGATCACCACGAAGTTTAGGCGTAGTCAGTTTGTAGCATCACGGTGCCCCATGGGAAGCAGTTAAAGTGCTGGGCACCATACCGATCAGTTACCCTGTTAGAGAGGATAGGACAGGTCATATCTTTCTCTGGAATACGACGACGGGCCGCCAATATTGCTAGGGAGAGGGGCGGGAGTGAATGGCGCTCTCCACCTCCTCCTCTCCAGCCCGGCATTTGCCGTGTGCCAGACGTTGATACGTACAGCGGGCCACCGGCAGTGTGAATGGTAGCCATATGAGAGATGTCGTATCATTGAGGGTAATGTGCAGTGATGGCAGTTGACATCATCACTGGGAGAAGAGCATGAGAGGCGGTAGGAGGAGTTACTGAGAACTAAAGCATCATGGACTTGTAGTTAACTGCCTTACGGTGGCCGGCCCCAGAAATTGGAGAGTAACTGCATACTGTACAGGTTTTGATAACATTTTGTATATCATAAAATAAGCTACTTTAAGCCTCCATTTTGTTATATCATTTATTTAGATAAACATGGGTATTTGTATCAGACGTTCAATCCTGGAATACCCCTTTAATTACCTCTCCTTAAGAACAGTATTACAGATGGTAGAAGTCCTAAAAAGTTTGACTTTTTCTTTTTTTTTATGTTATAACGACGCAGTACATTCGCGGCAATTATTGAATAAAATTATTCTAAATTCCCTGGGACGATCTGGCTACATCACAGGAGCCCTTGCATTTTCATTTATGTATAATTGCGCAGGGCGCAAGCACATGTTCACCACCTCGGGAGCCTATTGACTAGGGGACTACATGTAGCCGCTAGCTTGCAGCCTTATTGGTCCTCATGATGGTGTGGATGCCTCAAACTCAATTGGTGGGCGGGCGAAGTTGCTGTGATGGAGAAGAGGAGGGGGGACACCTCATCTATCCATGAGAGCACTCGCTTGTAACACCGGGAAAGATGAGACAAGTCATATCTTTCCCCGTTGTACAGAGGTAAGGGAGCACGGTTATCGACTCCGTGTGGCCATTGACGGTTTATGGGGAATTGTTATTACCCCACTTGACGGTTGTGGAATGTAGCGAAGTCGGGGATAACTGCTACTAAAATTACCGTTCCAGTCTTTCAGCTATATGCGCGTGGAACAGAACTAAAATGCCAATGACATTTACACCTATGAGTTTACCCGCCAAATTCATAATGCATGAAAAAGTTTGTTGGGATTCCACGTTTATTAAGCACATGGATACTATAGGTCCTCAAGAACTATGGGTTGTATGTATACACTTAGGTTCTATATACAAGCTGTTGTCCTTGTCTTCCTCTGGGAAGAGTTCATGGGGCAAAGGTGTGTTCTTTGGTCAGATGAGAGCAGCAGAGCAGAGTATGGAGGTAAGATTTGGGTTGGGGCACGTTTTAGACTGGTGTGGGCCATGCTCTTTCATTACAATAACCTTTGGTGAAATGTCATAATGTGGTTGGACATATATAGTCACGTGCAGTATCAACACGACACTTATAGAGATCATCCCCTGGTGCTACTAAGTAAGGGATTGCCGATGGACCATAAACAAGAATGTGCAAGTATGGTGATTTCTACACCTTTACTGATCGGGTCAGAGAGTTACTTATATGCTTTTTTTTTTAAGCTTTAAATATTGAGATGATTCCCGATAAGAAGCCACTTATTGATGAATTATTCAGGCTTGCCGGTCAACTTAGTGGGTCATAATCGTAGTGATTACTACACAGACTTCTACCGATATGGTCCACTGTATGTAAGGCTTTAAACTATCCCATACAACAAGAATAACTCTGTATTGGATAGTTGCCAGAAGACAGGGGGATCAGCCTGGGACCCCTGCCGAGAAGGGAAACCTTCACCAGGGAGAGTTGGGTCAGTCCTCTGTTTTGTAAGAGCACCGCCATATGCAGTTATACTAAATCCACAGTCTTAAATGATCCTATTTCAATGCAGATTGCCTTTACTGTCTTAATATGCTGTCATGTAATCCCTTCCCAGCATCTAATGGCCGCTCGTGGTACGAAAGTAACAGAGACCTGTCTGCTTTAACAGTGTTTGGGATGATTTCAGCCCCATGATGGTGGCCCTTACTCTTGTGGTTATAAAAGTTCAACTGGTTGGCGGAGGATAGTGTTGTTTACGTAAGAATAATTATCTTCCCATTTAACCATTTTTTATGTAGTCCTAACCCATAGCGCAATAAGACGTACACTCACGATGTGTTGCATTTTTTTTAATTGCGGTTTTGACGCATTTAAAAAGTCTTTAGGGCGCATTCATATATGTGTTGCGTCGTGTTGTGCGTTTCATTTTTGACGCATTCCACTGGTTTCAGCCTTGATTACATGCTAAGGTTACATTGCGTTTCCACTGCATCTGCTAAAACACAATATAAACTTAGCATGTAATGAAGGCTGAAGCCAGAGGAATGCGTCAAAAAACATGACACACAACGTGACACAACGCTTCGAGTGAATGCGCCGTCAGGCTGCGTTCATATGTGGTGTTAACGCATGCGTTTTGAAGCGCAATATAACAGCTATAGAGAGGAAATTTTCCTAATTACATTAGGCCGGTGACACATGGTGCTTTTTCATTGTGTTTTTGCATCCTTCAAGGCGCATTCACACGTTGCGTTTTAAAACGCATTACAACAGCTGAGGAGAGCTGATTTGCCTAATTACATTACTATTTACATTTGTTAGCGCTGTGTTAATGCATGCGTTAACAAAACACATGCATTAACGCATGCGTTAACAATACATTAATGCATGCATTTTGTTAACGCATGCGTTAACATTGTGTTACCAAACATAAACGGTAATGTAATTAGGCAAATTACCTTTCATCAGCTGTTGTAATGCGTTTCAAACGCAATGAAAACGCGACCAAAACTCAACGTGTGAACGCGCCCTCAGGGCGCTGTCCCACGTTGCGTTCGCAAACGCAGACGCATTCAAAACCGCGCCCACCGGGGCGGTCCGCGGTCCGATTGCATCGGCGTTTCTATGGAAACGCCTGCGATCGGGTACGAGCCGCCGGTGTTTTGCGTTCCGATAGCAGCGTTTCCATAGAAAACGACGATGCAATCGGACCGAGTGCGGACCGCCGCCCGTGTTGGCGCGTTTGAATGCGTCTGCGTTGCGATCGCAACGTGGGAAGCGGGCCTCAGGGGTGCTTTCACACACAGTAGCGTTCACGTTTTGTAGCATACAGAGCTTCAGCCTGGAGCACCTGCAAATGTACATTGCGTTTCCATTGAGTTTGCTAAAATCATGTTACTACCCACGTCCATTTTGGCATTTTTAACCCCTTAACGCAGAAACACTTTTACCTTAGCTGACACGGCCCATTTTTTCAAATACGCCCGTGTCACTAACAAGTGGTTATAACTTCGGAAGTCTTGACATATCCAAGTGATTTAAAATTGTTTTCTCGGACACTTTGTACCATGAGTAGTTGAAAAATTTGTGGTATGGTTTGCATTTATTATGATGAAAATCGCTATTGGTGAAAATTGGAAAAATTCTGATTGTTGCGAAACTTCAAAATGTTCTATGTATATAATCGGAACTTAAGCCGACGCCAAAGTAGAAGCCGAGTACTTAGTCGGTAACACAGAAAAACGGGAAAACACTATGACTCGATATAAGCTGAGGGGGGAAATGCATGTGGCACAGCCTCCCAGTATACGCCTTGCCAGCCACTTTATGTATACAGCTGCCAGCCACTTAGATACAGCTGAAAACCTTTGGTATACAGCCTGCCAGCCCCTTTATGATACAGACTGCCAGCCCATTTAGTATACCGACTGCAGCCCTTTATTGTATACGACTGCCAGCCTTTATGTATACAGGACGCCAGACCTCTGTTTGTAACATCCTGCCAGCCCCTTTATTATACAGCCTGCCGGACCCTTAGGTAAACGCCTGCCAGACCATTTCATGGTATACAGCTGCCAGACCCTATGTGATACAGGTGCAGCACCTTTGTGGACGCCGCCGCCCCTTTTGGATACAGCTGCGCCCCATTTGTGGATACAGCCTGCCCAGCCCCTTGTGGATACGCCTGACAGCCCCTTTGTGTAACCGCCTGCAGCCCCTTGTGTATACAGCGCCAGCCCTTTGTTATACGCTGCCGCCCATTTGAGTGTAGTACAGCGGCCAGCCCCTTATGATAAAGACCTTGCCACCCCTTTATGGATACGCCTGCCAGCCTCTTATGTAACAGCCTGCCAGCCCCTGTTGGTGTATACAGCTGCAGCCCTTTGTGTATAAAGCCGCCAGACCCTGGATACAGCTGCCAGCCCCTTATGGATACATCCTGCCCGCCCTTGTGGAACAAGCCTGCCAGCCCTTCTGGATAAGCCTGCCAGACCATTGTGGATACAGCTGCCAGCGGCCCCTTTAGGATACAGCCTGCCAGCCCCTTTGGGGATACAGCCTTCGCCCAGACCCTTGTGGATACAGCTGCCCAGCCCCTTGGTATACGCCTGCCAGACCTTTGTGGATACAGCCGCCAGCCCTGTTATACAGCCTGGGCAGGACGCCTTTGTGTATACGAGCCTGCCAGACCCGTTAGGCTACCGCCTGCCAGCCCTTTATGGATACAGCCTGCCAGCACCGTTATGGTGACACGACTGCCAGCCCCTTGTGCTAAAGCGTCCAGCCCCTTTAGGATACAGCCTGCCAGCCCCTTTATGGATACAGCCTGCCAGCCCCTTTGTATTTAACTGTATTTTTATTTAGTTTTTCAGTTTTACAGTTTATATGTCATTCAGATCATTACGTACAGATGAAAGGTAGCATTTTTAGCAAAGTATCTAGGTTTTAACATAGTAAATCAACAGGGTCTTATCAACTGACAGAGACCAACTTGTATAAAACAATGAAAGCCCTTAAGAGTGTTTTCCTAAGGCCGCAAGTCCAATATACAGATATAATCAACAGAGAAAGTAAGGGAAGACAGACAATAGACTGGAGACATGAGGAAAGGGGAGTAGGGTGGTATCTAAAAGAGCGGGATAATGGGTGCTTGTGGAAGCGATCTCTTTAGCAAACCGTCCGACCCGTCCAATAATCATCCCATGGGGCCCATATGCGGTTAAATGTTTCTACTGTGTTATGTAAGAGTGCAGTAAGGTATTCTAGGGTGCGTATCTCTTGTATTCTTGTACAAAGCTCTACCCGGGAGGGTGCTGTGGCTTGTTTCCATTTTACAGAGATGAGGCACTTTGCTGCTGTGAGGAGATGTAGGAGTAGTCTGGAGGCGTGTTTGCGCATCCCTTTTGGGTAGAGGTTCAATAAGCAGGTACTCGGGTCTATAGGGATCTGACAATTGAGAACCGAGGATAAGATGTTTGTAACTGTGGACCAATATGGTTGTATAGTTGGGCAAAGCCAAAAAATGTGTGGTACATCTGCTCCCCCCGCTCCACACCGCCAGCAAACATCAGGTGAGTCTGGATATATATGATGTAGTAATGCCGGTGTATGATACCAGAGCATTAACAGTTTATATTGGTTTTCTTTGTATTGGACACATTGAGATGCTTTAGCTGCCCTCTCCCATACTATCTGCCAGGTCTCTAGTGGAAGCTCCCTTCCCAGAAAAGTTTCCCATTTCCTCATGTATTCGTGTTTTGGTACCTTTGAGGGGTCAGGGTTAATTAATATTTTATAGATTGTGGAGATAAGTCCGGCAGTAGAGACATTTAATTTACAAAGTCGTTCAAAGTCGGTAGGATTTGATATAGACGGTGAGCTATGTAGGGAAGCGTAGAAGGATTTGATTTGTAGGTAGCTATACATGGCTGAAGATGGTAGATTAAATCTGTCCATGAGGTCTGGAAAGTCAAGCAGAGTTTTAGTGCCGGCGTCAATAATGTCAGCAAAACGGAACAAGCTCTTGAGGTGCCGCGGTCGGGACATGGACCCCGTGAGACTTGATGGTAAACCAGGGTTATATAAAAATGAAGTCATAGGGGAGTGGGTGGATTCCAGAGGGAACAACCTGCAGCATTTTAGCCATATGGACCTGGTATGTTTCATGGGGCCTAAAAGTTGTATAGTCGGTGGAGTCGATGCGGTAGCCCAGAGGTAAGCATTGGGGTGAACCAGGGCGCTCCACAGTTTCTCTATCTCCATCCATTTGGAGTAGGCTTGGAGAGTGGACCAGGCCGGGACTCTTCGCAGATGTGCAGCCCAATAATATTTAATTAAATCGGGCACCCCAAGGCCTCCTCTATCTTTGGGTTGTACCATGAGTGCTCGTGCTAATCTATGGCGCTTATGTGCCCATATGAATTGCATAAGCGAGGCTTGCATTCCTCTGAGGATTTTAATGGGTATTGGGATCGGTAGGGATTCAAAATAATACATAAGCTTTGGGAGAATAGACATTTTGACTGCCGTAATTCTTCCAAAGAAGGAGATCGGTAATGTGTTCCACTTGTGTAATAGGCTTTTTAATGAGTCAAAAAGGGAAGGGTAATTTTGAGAATAAAGTGTTTTATATGTGGAAGTGAGTTTAACCCCCAGATATTTCAAGGCTGTTGCGTGCCATTTGTAGTTGTAGTTAGTTTTCAGTAAGGCCAAAGTGTTTTGGGGGAGGTTGAGGGGTAAGGCTTCCGTTTTGCTGATGTTCACCTTATGTCCAGATAACCTGCCGTAAGCTTCCAGTAGTCTGTGTAAATTAGGAAGAGAGGTATGTGGTTGGCTGATGGTTAGTAGTATGTCATCGGCAAATAATGAGAGTTTGAATTCTTTGTCCCTCACTAGTACTCCTTTAACATCAACCGATCGTCTGATAGTTGCCGCCAACGGTTCAATACACAAAATATATAGGAGGGGGGATAAGGGACAGCCCTGACGCGTCCCGTTGCGGATTGGGAATCTAGGGGACGTAATGTGGGTTAATTTGATTGAGGCAGAGGGGGAGGAATACAGATTTCCTATGATATTCAGAAATGGACCACGTATGCCATAGGCTCTCATAGTCCGCAACATAAAAGACCACCCTAGGCGGTCAAAAGCCTTCTCTGCATCTAGGCTTAGAAGAAGAGCTTCACCTTTGGTTCTATTTACTACCTCAATCAAATCTATGTTCCGTCTAGTATTATCCCCTCCTTGGCGGGACGGGACGAAGCCCACCTGATCCTTGTGGATTAGTTGAGGGATCCATTGTATGAGCCTGTTGGCAAGTATTTTTGTGAAAATTTTATAGTCCGCATTTAATAAAGCTATCGGTCGATAATTGGAGCAGTCTACGGGATCTCTGTCGGGTTTAGGTATTAGGGTAATGTGTGAGTGGGACATTTCTTGTGGAACCGGTGTTCCCTGTAGAAAGGCGTTATATAGCTTAAGTAGGTGATGCGCCAGGAGTGGTTGGTAAGTCTGGTAATATAAATAAGTAAGTCCGTCAGGCCCCGGTGATTTGCCGGTTGGCAGGGATTTCACTACCTCCGCCAGCTCTTCCTCATCTATAGGGGCATTGAGGGAGGTTACTGCTTCCGAAGGGAGGCGAGGAAGATCACACGACTGCAAATAAGAATCAATTTGGGAATCCCGTAAGAGTGGATCTAGGGGTAGTGAATTAGGCAGATTGTATAGTTTAGAGTAGTAGGCATGGAATATGTCTGAAATTTCCCGTGGGTCATAGGTTATGGATCCGTCTGAACGCCTGAGAGAGTGTGCTACGGATCTGCCGGATTTCTCCGACAGTTGTTTAGCTAGGAGGGTATGAGCCTTATTACCTTTCTCGTAATATTTCTGCTTGGTATATAGCAAAAGCTTCTCTGTGCGTTCAAGTGCTAATTCTTTTAATTTGGCCCTGACCTCCACTACTTTCTTAAGGAGGGGTCTGGTCGGGTTCACTAGGAGCTGTTTTTCCAGGGAGCGTAGTTGGGACTGTAGTTCTGTCTGGGTTTTAGTGCGGTCTCTTTTCATGGCCACTGCCAGTGATATGCATTTCCCTCTGACCATCATTTTATGGGCCTCCCAGCACATTGGCAGCGACATATAGTCTGCTGTGGACTGAAAGTGCTCTTTGATGACAGCGGCCAATGCATCCCGTTGGAGCGGTTTTTTCAGAAGAGACTCATTAAGCCTCCAATGACACCTCCTTACGTGTGAATTAGAAGCATTTAATTCTAAAGTTAAGGGAGCATGGTCTGACCATGTTATTGGGCCCAAGATAGATTTATGCATAATGCGTAATGTCTGTATGGAGCCAAAGAAATAATCTATTCTGGTGTGTGTACCATGTGGTGGAGAGTAGAAAGAAAAGGAGCGATCCCTTGGGTTATCTATCCTCCATAGATCATAAAGGCCTTGCTGTCTGATCAGTGTTCGGAAATCTCTTGTGAGTCTGAGGAGTGCAGGGGGGGGAGGGGTGTTTTGTGTTGATAGGCGGTCTGTATATGCTGAGAACGGTAAATTAAAGTCACCCCCCATAAGTAGCATTGCTGGGGGAAATTTGGATAGTCGCCGGAAGACGTATTTAAGGAATTGAATTTGGCCCGTGTTGGGCGCGTAGACATTACATAAGGTAATGGGAATTCCCCCAAAAGACCCGTGAAGGATAATGTATCTGCCTTTGGGGTCTAGTATTGTGTCCGTTATCTGGAGAGGGCAGGAGGTTGTGACTAGTATAGCCACCCCTCCTCGACGTTTTTCCCCTTTGGTCATATACGCTATGGGGTATGTGCTTTTTGCAAATGCACATGACCCTGATGCATCGAAGTGGGTTTCCTGTAGGAACACCACTTCAGCCACTTGTGCCCGCATCTCTAGTAGGGCCATACGTCTTTTAGCATTTGAGTTTAACCCTTTCACATTTAACGTCAATAACTTAACCATTGTGCTGGCGGTATGTGGAGGGGGAGCCAGTGGTACCTTTCGTCCCCAGTGGGACGGGTGTTGTTGCTAGTCAGGAGTTGCTGCGTGCCGGAATCCGTGCTGGTATCCATCTGTCATTTGGCAATCGAAAGTGATACCTGGGGGTAGACACAAGAGGGAAGGTGGGGGAGGAAATATGGTAAAGACAAAATAACATATGAAATGTTAACCGTAACCAAGCACCGGTTATACAAACTAGTGTTGGTGAGGGTATGCTATGTAATGGTCTGTGAGTATGGCAAAGAAACCACAGGCTCCGCCAGACCACCTATAGACACCCTGTATTGAAGGAAGGCATATCTTCAATGAAAAGAAAAATTCTCTTGTGAGTCTGAGGAGTGCAGGGGGGGGAGGGGTGTTTTGTGTTGATAGGCGGTCTGTATATGCTGAGAACGGTAAATTAAAGTCACCCCCCATAAGTAGCATTGCTGGGGGAAATTTGGATAGTCGCCGGAAGACGTATTTAAGGAATTGAATTAGACCCGTGTTGGGAGCGTAGACATTACATAAGGTAATGGGAATTCCCCCAAAAGACCCGTGAAGGATAATGTATCTGCCTTTGGGGTCTAGTATTGTTTCCATTATCTGGAGAGGGCAGGAGGTTGTGACTAGTATAGCCACCCCTCCTCAACGTTTCTCCCCTTTGGTCATATACGCTATGGGGTATGTGCTTTTTGCAAATGCACATGACCCTGATGCATCGAAGTGGGTTTCCTGTAAGAACACCACTTCAGCCCCTTGTGTCCGCATCTCCAGTAGGGCCATGCGTCTTTTAGCATTTGAGTTTAACCCTTTTACGTTTAACGTCAATAACTTAACCATTGTGCTGGCGGTATGTGGAGGGGGAGCCAGTGGTACCTTTCGTCCCCAGTGGGACGGGTGTTGTTGCAGGTCAGGAGTTGCTCCGTGCCGGGAACTGGTATCCATCTGTCATTTGACAATAGAAAGTGATACCTGGGGGTAGACACAAGAGGGAAGGTGGGGGAGGAAATATGGTAAAGACAAAATAACATATGAAATGTTAACCATAACCAAGCACCGGTTATACAAACTAGTGTTGGTGAGGGTATGCTATGTAATGGTCTGTGAGTATGGTAAAGAAACCACAGGCTCCGCCAGACCATCCATAGACACCCTGTATTGAAGGAAGGCATATCTTCAATAAAAAGAAAAATTTTAATCTAAATTTCTAAGGATATAGTTCAAAAATGTAGAACTTTGGTTCGTGTAGAAGTCTCTCTACAAGTCCCCTCCGGTCACCATGGCATCGAAGGACCGACAGGACTATTTGGAATAAGGTCTGAGGGACAGAATTTCCCTGGCAGTCATGGGATCAGGTGTTCATGGCCTTTGGCGGGCTCTTGGATGATGGACGATTTCTCTTCCTTTGCACTTGGGACCATTCGGGAGGTGGGGCTTTTGGGGGTGGAGATATTTCCCAATCTTGGATATCTGGGACTTCCAAATCAAGCGCCTGGCAGAAGGGGTGCAAGTCCGCATAGGTGTGTAGTAGCGCAGTGTGGCCATTTCTAGTAGCCGATAAGGCAAAGGGGAATCCCCAGCGGTATGCGATTCCGTTCTCTCTCAATTTGTGTAGCAATGGCTTTAGTTGACGACGCTTGTGAAGCGTTATCCAGGAAAGATCCGCAAAGACTTGAATCTGTACACCATCAAAGATTAGAGGATCCATTTTCCTGGCTTGTATCATAATCTGTTCTTTAAGCTCATAGTCCGTTACACAGCACACTATATCTCTTGGTCTTGATGCTGAGCCACGTGGGCCTAAGGCTCTGTGAGCCCTATCAAACTTTATCTTATGGGCTGGAGGTCGGTCGAGAATTTGGTTAAATAAAGCTTCCAGGAGGCCTTTGACGTTCTCTGCTCCTCTTGGTTCAGGTACCCCCCTAACTCGTATATTATTGCGGCGGCCCCGCTTGTCAAGGTCTTCGATATGCCGGTTCATGTCGCGGATCACCCCAGCTTGGGTGGCCACATTCTCTTGCAGCTGCGCCACATATGTTCTGGTATCATCATGGGACGACTCTATGCTTTCCACTCTGTCCACTAGGGAGCGCAGGTCATGTCTGACTGAATTTAATTCTCTACGAAAAGTGTCTTTGACATCTGTAATTAACCCTTTGAAATCCGACTTAGTTGGTAAATCTTGGAGCAGGGTATGGAGAGGATTGCCATGGATCGGGCCTAGTGATCAGCCCCGTCAGTGATGGGGTAGCGCTTAGGTCTTGCTCTGGTGGGTCAACCCAGTTTGTCCCAGTTTGGGGTTCCTCTTCATGTGGCTCTCCACCCTCCTGGTGGATGTGTAAGGGGGAGGCCATTTTGGTTTGCCCTGTGGAGTGGGGAGTCTCCTGCCTGCAGAGGAGAGGGGGAAACTCTTCCATGTTGGGGTCCTCCATAATACCCGGTGTTAGCTGTGGGGGTCCCCCTTCCTCCTCTCTTGTCCCGGCTGCTAGGCGACCTCCACCCTCCTGATGGATGTGTAAGGGGGAGATCGCATCCTGCAACCCTGCCACTGTGGCCCAAGATGGCGGCCGGGAGCGGGCCTCCGGTTTTTCTCTGACCTGGGGAGGTTTGATCGGGGGGGAGCACCTTACCGCCTGTTCCTGTTGCGGTGTCAGGTCCGGTGAGGACAGCGGGTCCCGGGATGTGCGGCTGACTCCGTCTGGCTGGGGTAGGTCCGACGGTGAGAGAGCCGCCACTGTTGCTCTGTTCGCGCCAGTCCGCGCACGTGGTGGGAGAGCGCGTGGTGCCGCTGCAGTCCGCAGACTGGATCCTGCGGCACTGGCAAGGAAGCGGTCCATCGTTTGCCCGGCAGTTGTGGAGGATCCCGTGGTGGTCTGGCCCCGTTTGGGACCCTTTCTGGTGTGTCCTGCCAGCGTGGAGGTGCTGATGTAGCGCTTAGTAGGTGACCGGGTGCGGGAGCTGCAGAGGACACGTCTTACTCCATGAGCTGCTAGGACACGCCCCCCTGCCAGCCCCTTTGTGGATACAGCCTGCCAGCCCCTTTGTGTATACAGCCTGCCAGCCCCTTTGTGTATACAGCCTGCCAGCCCCTTTGTGTATACAGCCTGCCAGCCCCCTGTTGCCGGTAAAAAAAAATAATAAACTTACTACTCACCATTCCGACGGCCCGGACAGCTCCTCTTCATCTTCATCTTCATGCCGCAGGTCCGCGGCAGCTCCGTGGCCGCGCCTCTTCTGTCTTCATGCCGGCTCAGGGCTGCGACAGCTCCGTGCGCACGGCCCGCCCGGCGCACTCTGTGACGTCAACAGCGGCTGACATCACAGTTGATGCTCCACAAAAGCAACGCTCCACAAAATTTGATACCCAATCCCTCCCGTGTATAACAATACCCCATATGCGGTGGTAACCTGCTGTATGGGCACACGCCAGGGCATGGAGAGGAAGCTGCGCCATTCAGAGAACTTCTTATTGGCTATACAATCTTTATTTTTTTTGGCAATTTGGACAAATAAGGGCTTATTTTTTGCGACATGAGATGCACTTTACAAATACTTCATTTTAGTGGGTCATTAGCTTATTGATGAGATTTTATTAACTCTTGAATGTATGGGTGAAAAGAAAATTGTCAATTTTGGTTTACTGTCTTTTTCGTATTTTTTGGGGGTCGTACACCGTACACTAAAAATACTATATTATCTTTATTCTACAGATCACTACGATTACGGTGATACCTCATCAGGAGGCGGCGATCGATTGCCATGACAGCCTTGTGTCTTTGTAAGGCCGCAGTCACATGTACCGCTAGGCGTCCGTTTATAACGCAACGCTAGCGCACAGGGGGCGGTCCTCGGCCCGAACACACATACGATTGATAAGCCGATCGCATGCGTTTCGCTGGAAACGCATGTGCACTCGGGCCGAGGACCTCCCCCTGTGCACTAGCCATGGCCGGCGCCAGCACCCGGCGTACCCAGGCAAGTGCCGGGGCCCCAGAGGTCTCAAAAGGGCCCACAGCACACGCTGCCAATTCAAGCATACTCAATTACATCGGCATGCTTGTTGCATGCCGTCCCTGCTGCTGCACAGTAGACGCTGTGCTGAAGATGTAGCAGAAGAGCGTCGAGCCCCAGAAGAGATGAAGAAGAAATCGCACTCAGCCCTTGAGGTAAGTTAGCGTTTATTTTTTTTTCTGGCCACTAATAATGTGTATTTAATTAATTAATGGAGGCTGGGAAGAGGGGTATATATTAATTAATGGACCCTGGGGGTATACATTAATTAATGAAGCCTCAAGGGGGTATATATTAATTAATGGACCCTGGGGGGGGTATATATTAATTAATGGACCCTGGGGGTCATATATTAATTAATGAAGCCCCAAGGCGGTATATATTAATTAATGGACCCTGGGGGGGTTATATATTTATAAATTAATGGAGCCTGGGGGTGTATATTAATTAATGGAGCTTGGGGGGTGTATATTAATTAATGGAGCCTGGAGGGCTTTATATACTTAATTAATGAAGCCTGGGGTGCTGTATACTAATGGACCCTGGGGGGGCTGTATATACGTAATTAATGGAGAAGGGGGCTGTATATACTTAATTAATGGAGCCTGGTTGCTGTATATACTTAATAAATGGAGCCGTGGGGGATGGGGGGGGGTGTTGTATATCTATATTTGTATCTTAAGATTCAGCATTTTTAATGCCACCATATTTCACTGCTTAGGGGCCCACTGAGGCTCTTTCGCCCAGGGGCCCACTGAAACCTGGAGCCGGCCCTGGCGCTAGCGTCGTGCTATGAACAGACGCCTAGCGGTACTTGTGACCACGGCCTAAGCCCGAGACTGCATGGTTTCAGGCGATTCGTTACAAGGAGCCAGTAGCTCTTTGTAATGAATCATATGCAAAAACGCCACACACTGCAATACAGAAGTATTGCAATATATGGTAGGAACGATCAGACCAGCTAGGGTTAAAGTACCCTAGAGGGTCTAAGAAATAGTGAAAAAAAAAGAAATGTAAAAAAATTATAAAATATTTAAAAATTCAAATCACCCCCTTTCCCTAGAACTGATATAAAACATAATAAACTGTAAAAATCACAAACACATTAGGTATCGCCTCGTCCCAAAATCCCTGATTTATCAAAATATAATAAAGGTTATAGCCAGCAGTGACCTCCATAACGGAAAATGGCGCCCAAAGTCGTCTCATTTCGCAAAACAATACACCTCCCCCCGCTCCGTACCCCAAAGTATGAAAAAGTTATTAGCGTCAGATTTTTTTTTCTTTTTCGTACACATTCGTTTAATTTTTGAAAATGTATTAAAACGCAATAAAACCTGTTTAAATTTGGTATCACCGTGAGCGCACCGAACCAAAGAATAAAGTAGAGGTGTTATTTGGAGTGCACAGTCGTAAAAAACTGAGCCCACAAGAACGTAATGCACATGCAGGGTTTTTTTTTCCATTTTTCCACATTTAGAATTTTTTCCAGTTTCCCAGTACCTGGCATGTTATAATAAATAACATCACGAAAAAGTAAAATTAGTTGCACACAAAATAAGTCCTTGCACAGCTCTGTACACAGAAAAATGAAAAAGTTATGGATTTTTGAAGGTGGAGAGCGAGAAATGAGCGAAAAACCCCTGCGTCCTTAAGGGGTTAAATGCATCTCTAAACGCATTCACGAGCATTTCATTAGTCCGGTGACACATGGCGGTTTTTTTCCCTTTTTCGTAAGCTTTGAAAACGCAGGAGTCTGTCAAAAACGAGTTTCGATTAAGATAACTGGTCAAACCTGTCAATAACGCATGCGTTTTTTGACAGACTGCTTAAAAACGGGCGAAAAACTGGTTCAAAACGCCACGTGTGCCATCACCCTTATTGTTCGGTGGCGTTTGCATTTCTAAAATGCAAAGCTTGATGTCTCCCCCTCACTGGTGTTCTGTGTTGTATAGCCACAGTTTTATTTTATGTTGTTTTTGTAAGGCAAAATCTATCTAATTTCCACTGCTGTATAATGTGTGAGGTTACCTCTTGCATGATGAAACCTCAGCTCAATCCCTGCATCTACTATGGATACAGAACTGTGTGTAACACTTCCCTTATTCTACCTAGCAACCAGTGGAAACATCTCCTCGTCTATTGGACCGCGTCAGCTTCTCCATCCTTAATATTTTTTTCTATTGGTCCAGCTGTTAATAGGCGGACCAATCATGTGCAGCCACGGTCAAGGCTCGTAGGAAACCTGACAGGAGAGCAGAGCCAGCTTAGGGTTTTATTCAACTTCACAGGAAATGGCGGCATCTTTACAATCTACAGCGTAATCCTGTCACATACAACAGCCACTTTCCTGCTTCTGCAGCTCTGCCGCTGATGCATCAGGTAACCCCCCCCTCATCAATGCTTTAGTTGGTACGCTCCTTTCAGGTAAGGCACTGACGGGACGATACCATTTCCGAAAGAAAAGGAAAATTAATGAAAACTACGACAACGTTTAACGTACAGAAATGTGTATCTTTATATGGTATACGGGATAAATATCTCGCATACAAAATATACACCCGCCAAGTTGTGTAATGGGTAAGTGACCTCGTAATCAAAGGCGTGTCCACCCCTGAGAATTGTGCGCGTGGAACATTCCGACCGGAAGTGAGGTGTCTGTTGACTTAACCTCTTCCTGTTTTGGGGTGTTCGTGACAGCAACAGCTGGGAAGAGCGCGGATCATCTGTCACTGGCCGGGGTAATGCTTTTTCTATGTGCGGGGGCACGGGGCAGCGCTTTACTGCAGTGCTGTGATGCACATGGAATGGGCAATAGGGTTTGGGAATGTGATTTATTCTGGTGATGTAGAGTGCAGGGGGTGGCTGCAGGATGATCACACACAGAGTAATGTCTCTTCTTGTCATCATAGTGGGTTATGCATTGCTGCTGCAGGCAACCACTGGCCTCATCAGTCTTGTGCCGCTGATGACTGGCTGCAGTGCTGATGTGTAGTGTGTATATCCCCTTCACATACTGAGCAATCCCTTTAATCCAGGCATAGAACCTATTGGTAGACTTACCAATACTGGTTCAGCATCCAAGTATCATGGTCATCTGTTTTGGCAGGGTAGTGTACATCTCAGTCTGGGGGATGGCGTAGTTCTTCTGAGCTTTCTACACCTCTAATGTTCCGTTCTTCTGTTATTCTTCTCGAAATAGTTTAACAGGATGGTATCTTGGTGTTAAAAGTTTGGACTGCCTGTCACAGAGCCTGACATTGTCCAGGCAATAAGTGCTGCCAGTCTCAGATTATAGAGATACGCCCCTTTGGCAAAGTAACAGTAACACCCAATTACATTGTTAGGGCCAGTACCTATGTGCGTTTTGGGTCTCCCATTTGCAATTTCCGTATTATTTAAAATACGGATTGTAATTTAAAAAGATGTCTGGACAAATCCATTGATAGAAAAGTAGCCATTTAAATAAAACCGATGCCTTGCTTTTCGTTAGTTTCCGATTTTTCATTATTTCACAGCCGTCCTTTATTTTTATTTTTTTTTTTTTCTATTTATTCTTGCTCTCCACCCAAATAACTGAAAAATCTAAAAATGGATACTAATGGACACCATCACAATCCCATTGACATCAATGGGGAAAAAATCCCTGATTAATTATTTGGCAAAGCTCTGTGTAGCGCTGCGTAATCTGTGTGCGCTATGTAAATAAAGAAATTATTATATGTAAGCTAAAACGCAGATGGGAACTGGCTCTTACTCTGTTATTCCTCTTGTAGAGCAGTCCAGTTTATGGTACCACCACAACTTCCAGATTGGTGGGTGTCACATGTCCCTTATTCCAACCAGCAGTATGAATACAGTCCCTCATTGGGCAGGTGCTACATAAGAGTGTCTGTCAGTGCATTTACATTGACCATTACTGATTGATGCTAATTTACACGTTACTTCTTTGGATAATCCTGATTTAGATTATATTTTCTAGACTGATTTTCAATCTTTATTATATCAGATGCTATGGATACTGTTATTTCAGTTCTGATGATTATTTTCTAATTTTGTTTCGATTTCTGGTAAAATGTTTTTTTGAAATTTTTTTTATTTTGATGAGGCCGCCTGTGAGACTATTACGTATCGAAACAATGTGGTTAGATGTGGAGTTGTCCTGTTAGCAGATGTATCCTGCAGGTGCAAGGATTTCATGCTTTAGTGAAACCAGTGCTGTTACGGCAAACTACTGCATCCGTATGTTCTGCTGCTGCTTCGGTATCTTCAATGTGGTGTTTATGATTGCTGGGTTTATTTCGGTATATTGTGATGTGATGCTCACTGCTGTGTATATTCATGTACGATACCTGTGGTGGTGTTTGTGTAGATGCTTAACCCCTTCACGACTGCCATATGGTTATGTGCGTCCTATTTGCACATGCCTGTGCGGATAGCAAATATATACATACATGGTGATTGTGTCAAATTTGAAACAATTATATTTACAGAACTGTCATATTAAACACAATTCTGGTGTCATATTAAAGAGGAGATCGCCCTCTTTAATATAGTATCAGCATTTTTAAATACAGATTTCAATTCTCATAATTTTAAGAGTAGACGTCTCCTGTTCTCTTCCGGCTAGAAACACAATCCTGATATTATTTTAAAGAGGACCTGCTTGCTAAAGTAAGCAGCTTCAAGTGCTTCCCAATTTTTAGCAGTGATAAAATGCTAGCTTTATCGGAACCCTCTGATAAAGCTAGCAGACACTGCTGCGCCGCACCGCAGTCAAAGCAGTCTGGTGTATTCATGAGGGGGCGGAACAAGGAGGCACTGATTGTTCCCCCCGACCTCCACTCCCACTCCATAGGCTGGTGCCTCCTAGTCCCTCCCCCTCATGAATACACCAGACTGCTTTGACTGCGGTCCTGCGTTCTGAAGGTACGGTGCAACAGTGTTCGTTAGCTTTATCGGAGGGTTCCTCCCCCTGGACACCACACACCATTGGCAGGGAGCCAGGTAATGTGAAATAAACTATTCTAAACTACTGAAAAGGTTGAAGATGCTGACAAAGGCATTTTTAAAAAAAATCTGCATAGCAAAGGGTATTGGAACCTGTCACCCACTAAAATTGACATTCTTGGTGATGGGATGAGATTTAAAGTGAACCTGTCTACCTATTTTAGAAAAAGTTACCTCCAAAGTCAAATGGAAATGAGCTGAGAAACATTTTATTTTTTTTTTTTAAGAGGCTGGCAGGCGAGCATCGGTGCAGATGCCCAAATCTTTGGCTCTATAGCACCTAGAAATGTAATTTCAGTACCATATTGAAGATATGAATCTCATCTTTCAAATGGAATTGTGGTTCTGTGATCTACAAAACTGTAGATACAGGAAGTGAAACACATAGGCAGGAACTGGATCTATACCTGCAGCCCACAATTCTAAGAGTCTAACTGCCCGTATCTATGTTCTGTATTTGAAAGATTTTATTCTTATTTTTAAAGGAAATCTACCAATTGTGTTTATGTATTGTGATCCAAACATACCTTGAGAATGCTGTAGCTGCGCTAATGCAGGAACATATCTTGTTAATCCCTGAACCCTGGTTTTGCTAAAAAAACAATTATAACATTCAGGACCTTGGAAAGCTGGGTTTCATGCAGGCTGCTGTTCATAAACACATTACACGGAGCTTCCTGAACTGTCCGTACAAGACTATTCATCCTGAGGGTGATTCCACACATGGCGTTTTTGGTCAGTTTTTAAGCATGTGTTTTTAAAAACGCATCAGTTTTTGTCCGTTTGCCATGCGTTTGGCTGCTTACAACCTGTTTATTAAGATAAATTTTTTTAAACGGACTGAAAACGCATGCTTAAAAATGGACTTAAAACGCCATGTGTGGCATCACCCTGAGCAGGATGACTCCTACACAGCAGCTGTGGGATGGTGCGGTGATTGACTACTTCTGCCTGTCAGGGACAAGACAGTGATTACATCATTCTCGGCTTATGCTAGACAGGATAAGGCTGGAGCAGTGCATAATTAGGGTGAGAAGACTGGGCAACAGAGCCTCATTATCATAATTTTATAATTATCTTTTTCAGCAAACCACTAAGTTCAGGGATTAAACAAGATATGTTTCTGCATCAGTGTAGCTACAGCATTCTCAAAGTATGTTTGTTTCATAATGCATAAAAGCAAATTTACTTTTTAAAGGATATTTCATATACTACCTGTAGGTACTAGTAGCTTAGTGGTCTAATAGCTGGTTCCCATGCAGGCTTAAAAGGGTTATCCAGGCTTAAGGAGAAGTCATTAGTACTTGACCGATAGGAGTGTGACACCTGGCACCGTGGTGACCAGCTGTTATCCACTATGGACTGAGCCAGAACCAGTGCCCTTCCAAAGTGTATAAGAAGGGTTTCTAGGTTAATGACACTGATGACCTATCCTAATAATGGGAGCTACACTGCACTACTACAATCCGATCATCAGCCCTTTATAGGTCATCCATATTATCAAACAGAGAAATGGTGCATCCAACCATTGGGTACGGATGGAAGATGTAGGTAGAGGCTAGAACATGGGTAAGAACAACTGTAAGTTATTATACCGCGCCCTCTGTGGTCAGAGCAAAGAAGTGACTGTTGCATGCGAATAATCTGTAAGAAGAGCCACAGTGTCATGGCTGAACATGTAAGAGTCTAGTTAGTTATTACCCGGACATGTGAAGTCTATGATGTTTGGTGATTACAGAATACCTGCTGGTGGCAGTGACGTGAGCGCACCTTGTGCACATAAGAGATTATCTTAGAAATGCATCAACTTCCGGGTTGGTCTGTAGGCAAATGTATTATAACCAGGCTCTGGAGGTTGTTGTGTACATAAAGTATTACATTTCTAATTCTTTACAGGGTCCCGCCCCTCCGTTGACCGTCAAGATGAGGACAGCCGTAATGACGAGTGCCAGCCTGGCCCTTACAGCCGCGGTGGTGGCCCACGCTTATTACCTCAAGCACCAGTTCTACCCTACAGTTGTGTATCTGACCAAGTCCAGTCCCAGTATGGCTGTGAGTAAACCCAGTGGAATACTTATAGGTGATGGCCTGAGATGCTTAAAGGGGTTTTTGCAGACCAAAACTATTGAAGGGGTATTCCAGGAATCTGCATAATTCCTATACAAATGGGTCCTTAAAATAAAATATTAGCAGAAAAATGCTGGTGACTGTAATGAAGAATTAAAATGCTGCTGGCCCTTTAAGCACCTGCAGGTCATGTGATCACCACTAAGTTAGGCTGTAGTCAGTTGTAGCCTCACGGTGCCCAATGGGAGCAGTACACGTGCGGCACCATACCGCTCAGTACCCCGTAGAGAGATAGGACATGTCCTATCTTTCTCTGGAATACGGCGCCGTGCGCCATATATTGCTATGGAGAGGGGCGGGAGTGAATGGCGCTCTCCACCTCCTCCTCTCCGCCGGCACTGCCGTGTGCCCACCGTGATACGTTACAGCGGGCACCGGCAGTGTGAATGTAGCCATATGAAGAGATGTCGTATCATTGAGGTAATGTGCAGTGATGGCAGTTACATCATCACTGGGAGCAGAGCATGAGAGGTAGAAGGAGTTACTGAGAACTAAAGCATCATGGGACTTGTGGTTTACGGTGGCGGCCAACTTGGAGATAACTGCATACTTTACAGGTTATAACATTTTGTGAATCATAAAATCAAGCTATTTAAGCTCCATTTTGTTATATTCATTTATTTATATCAACATGGGTATTTGTATCAGACGTTCATATTCCTGGAATACCCCTTTAATTACCTCTCCTTACAGAACAGTATTACAGATGGTAGACGTCCTAAAAAGTTTGACTTTTTTTTTTTTTTATTATAACGCCGCAGTACATTCGCGGCAATATAGAATAAAAATTATTCTAAATTCCCTGGGCCGATCTGGCTACATCACAGGAGCTCCTTGCATTTTCATTTATTTACTCTATTGGGTTGCAGGGCGCACAGCACATGTTCACCACCTTCGGGAGCCTATTGCTATGGGGACATACATGTAGCCGCTAGCTTGCAGCCTTATATGCGTCCTCATGATGGTCGTGTGAATGTCCTCAAAATCAATTGTGTGGCGGGCATAAGTTTGCTGTGATGGAGAAGAGGAGGGGTGACCCCTCCTCTCTCCATAGAGATGCACTCCGCTGTAACACTGGGAAAGATGAGACATGTCCTATCTTTTCCCCGTGTACAGAGTGGTACAGGGCCGCACGTGTATCGCTCCGTGTGGCCATTGCCGTCTATGGGGAACTTGTATATCTCCCCCCGACGGTTGTGTGAATGTAGCCGAAGTCGTATAACTTCTACTAAAATACCGTTCACTGTCTTTCAAGCTATTGCGGTGTGAACAGAACCTAAAATGCCAATGACATTTACACCTGATGCGTTTCCCCGCCCAACATTCATCAACTGCCATGAAAATGTTTAGTTTGTGATTCCAAGTTTCTATTAAGCACATGGATACTATATGTATTCACTTGCATATATTTTTTGCTCCCCTTAGGTTCTTTATATACAAGCTTTTGTCCTTGTCTTCCTCTTGGGAAAGTTCATGGGCAAGGTGTTCTTTGGTCAGCTGAGAGCAGCAGAGATGGAGGTAAGATTTGTGTCTGGGGGCACGCATTTTTAAGACTGGTGTGGGACCTGCTCCTATCATACAATTAACCTTTGTGAATGTCATTAATGTGTATTGGACCATATATAGTCAGTGCATTACAACATCCACTTATAGAGATAATCCCCTGGTGCTACTAAGTCATGGATTTGCCTATGTTACCATAAAACAAGTATTGTGCAAGTATTGTTGATTTATACACCTTTACTGATTCGGGTCAGAGGTTAATTATCATTGCTTTTTTTAATGCATTAAAATTGATATTGATTCCTGCTAAGAAGCCACTTATTGTATGAATTATTCAGGTCTTGAAGGTCCATTTAGTGGTTCATAATGTAGTGATTACTACACAGACTTCTACCGATATGTCCACTGTAATGTAATGGCTTTATAACTATCCCATACAACCAAGAATAACTCTGTATTGGATAGTTTGCCAAGTGACAGGGGGATCAGCCCTGGGACCCCCTGCCGATGAAGGGAACCCATTCACCCAGGGGAGTTGGGTCAGTCCTCTGTTTTGTCATAGCACCGCCCATCAGCAGCTTATACTCCATCCACAGTCCTAATTGGGACCATCCCTTTATTTCATGCAGATTTGCCTTTCCTGCTCATTAATATGCTGTCACTTGTCTCTCCCTTCCCTCAGCATCTCCTGGAGCGCTCGTGGTACGCAGTCACAGAGACCTGTCTGGCTTTCACCGTGTTTCGGGATGACTTCAGCCCCAGATTTGTGGCCCTCTTTACTCTTTTGCTGTTTCTAAAATGTTTCCACTGGTTGGCGGAGGATCGTGTTGATTTCGTAAGAATAATTTATCTTCCCATTTACCATCTTTTTATGTAGTTTAAAGAACATGAGTTTTTTTTTTGTGTGTATCTGTCTTACCATAGGGCTTAATTGGTGCAGCTTTCTGTAGGGTCAAATGGGAGTGCTAAGGCCTACCATTGAAATCATTACATGGGGCTCTCCGCTATCCAGTTCCATAGCTTGCTTTTTAGCTTTTTCCTTGCACTGTTCTAGTCCTGGGAACCCTGTCAGTAGCCTGCTGACTGGCCTTTGTCTTTTAAGATAATCTACAAAAATCAAGCATTATAGATCCAGGCACTGTGACTGTGGTAATCTTCTTTTATTTGACATCCATAGCCTCCTTCCTTCTAAGATCAACTTTAAAATTATGCTGATTAGCCTGGAAAGGCACCGGGGGTGTTGCCAGAGGCCAATCATTGCTGTAGATACAGAACATGTCTGTTCATGAACCTCTATGTGTGTAATCTAGCAGCAGCAGGATTTGCAGGGGAGGGAGGAAGCTACACATGCTGTAAAGCCACAGCATGGAGGGGCTCGGGAAACGCCCACCAGAGCCCTTCAGGTTCATTATCATATTTATAAAAGTTTGATTTTATAAGGATTGAGGCCATGGATAAGAAATAGAAGACAATTCCCACAGTCACTGTGTCTGGAGTAAGTGAACCTGGATTTTGATGGTACATTTTGATGGCTCTGTGAGCCAGGAATACAGAAGGCCTTAGTTAGTAGAAAGATTCGCCATTCTGAAGATCAAGGGAGATACTATATGTCTTCTAAAGCATCTGCAGTATCTAAAAAAAAACTGGGAAATTTCCTATATAATCTACCCATGTTATCATATGTCCTGTATGCTGAATAGTATCTGTATGATGTGCTGTGAGGGATCTGCACAACTCATGCAGGGCCTAAGCCCCACCAATGGATTCACCAGAGGGTCAGTCTAAGCCTAGACATATAGCCGGGGTCCACTACTAGCGCCATGCAATTGACCACTTTTATACGAATGTTAATATTTTTGTTTTCTTACAGATGGAGCGCAGTCCAAACATTTCCTGGTTGTTTCATTTCCGTATCCTCGGTAAGTGTCAAGGATTCTGCAGATTATCATCTGTTACATTTCCGGGATTGTCTGTTTTAGCAAATATTTGCCTTCCCATATAAAAAAAATAAGAGCTGTAAAGTTAGACACCATTAACCCCTTTGTGACCGGTGGTGCCTGGATGTCCAGGTCAATTTTTGCAGCTCTGTTATGCGCTTCTTGAAATGACCATATCTTTGGAAACGCTTTACTTGTGCAAAAATGTTTTTTTTTATTTTTTATTTTTTTACATGACATGTGAGACTTTAACTTGATAGAATAGTTTTAGAAAGGAAAAAAAAGTTATTAAAAAAAAGCCTACAAATGACAAGAAAATCAGTTGTAGAGCGGCGGGCACACGTTCTCCATAGTGGCGCCATATTCCTGAGAAAGATAGGACATGTCCTATGCTTCTCCAGTCTACGGGAACCGTATCGCTCCCATATGGTGCCGTGCGCCTATTGCCGTCTGTGGGGGACAGATTTTTGCCGTATATACGTCCCCCATACGGTCGTGTGAATATAGCCCTATTCTTAAGCAGCTTGATAAATTTCCCCCAATGAGTGCTGTCAATGCTTACAAGGACTTTGTAAGGACCTGCTGTATCTGCTGCTTTTGGCTTTCAAATACTGATGTAGAATACTGATTGGAATACTGCCATGTGAAAGTGCCCAGGGGGGTGATTAGAGGAACAGCACACTACATTATTCTAAGAAACGTCTATGACTGCGCTGCTGTTTATAGGGGCAATATTTTGGATAGAATATTGTGCTGCTGTTTGCTTTATTTGCAAGGCTGAGTACTGTAGCCTTATGTGTAACCCACCAGATGTATCACTTCCCTTTCTGTCGGCTGTTATGATTTGCATACAGCTTTCGTTATATATAGAATTGTATAGCTGGGTTGTTGTGTGGTCAGTAGTCATCTCCAAATGGATATCACATCACAGTTGTACACAGTTGTATTTGTTGCTTCCACTATATGTACTTACCGTGTGTCCATTCCTCGTAGCGCTGATGCTTCTGCTGGGTGTGCTGGACGTACTCTTTGTATCACATGCATATCACAGTTTGGTCACCAGAGGGGCCTCCGTACAGCTGGTATTTGGATTTGAGGTAAGTTACTACTTGTTATCAGATCTCCACATGTACTACCTCCCAAGCAATTCCTACTTCCCATCTCATTGGAATGAAAGTTGAAACGGCATAAATTGCAATGTGAATCAATAAACTATAAAGCAAATGCACCGCAGTGACATCACATATTGATAACAATGGAGTGATTCGCCCCCTTATGTCCCTTGTTTCAATATCACAGTTCTATCTTATAACACTATGAATGATAGGGGGGAATTTTCCTCCCTACTCATCCCAGGATCCCTATGATGCAGTGGCTGGCCAGGAGGACACATTTTTATACAAATTGTTCTCCGAATTGCTTCTATGGAAAGCCGCATTGCAATACTACTATATAAAATATGTGAATTTTTGCCATTCATGTAAGCCTGCATTCAGACGTCCCTCATAGCCCGGCAATGGGCGCACAGTGCCGTATAGATCTGTACGGTGTAGCACATGTGCGGCACCGTTCCGTAGCCGGGGAAGAGATGGGACATGTACTATTTTCCCCTGGAATATGGCACCATGTGCAATGTTTCTCTATGGAGAAGGGCTCACTCCCTCCTCCTCTCCACGGCACCAGTGTGTTCGCGCCGTGCTATGGTACGGCGGGCACACATTCCTCTGAATTTAGCCTTCGACTGTAAATCCATTGTGTCCAGTTTTACGAGTTGTAGTGCTCATAGTTGTACTTTAAGGGTGCTGTCACACATAGTGCTTTGACTCCATATAGACAAGGAATCGAAGCACACGGGGACACGCCACGGCCTGAACGCATATGCGTTTTTGTGGAAACGCATCACCCGGTGTCTTGTATCGTTTTAAATGCAAAACACTGGTTGTTGATTTTAGAAGGATGGAGTCCACGGATAACAAATATCAGAGGATTATCACAGTCACACTGTTTGGATCTAGGAGTAAGTGTCCCTGGTAGATTTAATGGTGCAGATTGTTAGACTTGCACAAGGCAACTCCAGGAATTCTACTATCCCGTCAGACAACTTTTAGGTGAAAGAGAAATGTATCCAATAAATAAATAGAACAATTAAGTAACTTTGCACAATGCACACACTGTTTGCCTGCAGAGAACACTGTGGTTATTTACCTTGTTAGACACTTCCTCCAACTTCGGTATATTTCTCTCCATGTCTCTCTTGGACAATGCCTTCCACTCTTTCACAGCAGAGGTTGTTTCTCTGCAGCATGGACTTCCAAATATATTCTATTTTCTGGAAGACTAACTGAATCTTTTCACCCCCACGATGCTGAAGTGCAGTATAGGGCAGATGGACGTCTCCCACCAGGTCCCTCCTCCAGCTCTTGTACGGAGTCCTGCACAGAAACTTCAGCTACTCCAACTTTTTTTTTTGTTTGTTTGTTTTTTTTGTTTTTTTTTTTAGTTATTCAATGAAATTGTAGGTGAGGAGCACCAACAACCATACAGTTTTGCAGAAATCCTCCCAAATCTTGGGTTAGGCTGAATTCACACAAATGTTGGGGGATGTATATATACGGCCGCCATATATACTTCCCCCATTGGCTGGCAATGGGCGTATGTTGCAGTGTATGTGTGAATGTAGCCTTAGGCAGGGGAGCAAACACCAGCCCTCAGCAAGTTGCACGTAGGCACTGGACATTAGGTTTCTTGTTGAGAAAGGCTTGATCCAGGGAAACCTCACCCTATCTAGTAGTTCTCCTCCGGGATTTCTAGAGGCAGGGAACACAACACTTTGTCATCTCCTGTGGATGGGTTAAAGGAGTTGGCCCAAAATGTCACACTGTAACAACTAAATTCTTTTATTGTGAGCACAAAAGTCAAATCATATTGATCATTTCACATATAATATGATCAGATTTTCTGCAGTTTTGTCTAGAAGTTCTGTAAATCCAGTAATGTGTATGCAAATGCCAGATTGATGGAATTGTGTCATTTTGTTAAACTCTTCTAATTTATTTTCATGTATGTCCTTAATTTTGCAGTATGCCATACTAATGACCATGATCCTCACAGTCTTCATAAAATACGTCCTTCATTCTGTGGATCTTCAGAGTGAGAACCCATGGGATAATAAAGCCGTGTACATGTTGTACACTGAACTCCTGACTGGTAAGTGCTACGCCGACTCAACACTCAAGTGGAGGGAATTGATTAAAGGAAACCTACCTAATAAGGTAGATCCGATGGTAGGTACCTGCTAGAATTCTCACCCCCATAGTGTTTTTGTGTAACTATCACATTCAATATTTTCACATAAAATCCTTATATTTGATATATGTAAATGATCGGCAGAGGCTACGGAGGCATGAAGTTGAGATAAGGATTTTATTTGGAACTACTGAATGTGATGGTTACACATAAACACTATGGGGTGAGAATTATAGCAGGAACCTACCATTGAGTCTACCTTATTAGGTATTGTCTGTTTAGGTATTATGCCAAAAATATGTCTAAAAAGAAAATAGCCAGAGCAGACACCTAAGTCTTCGGGTGCATACAGATGGCTGTTATGTGGGCATTGATCTAGTCACAGGAGCGCTATAGCGTAATTGATTATAGAATCAGATGGGGAACCAGGGATTACTTGTATCATAGATGCAAGGATCCCATCCCAGCAATGGATGGGACTCAGGACTCCTGATCACAAGTGGATTACACTGTTTGTGAAACCGCCTTAAAGGATTCAGTATAACTTGGCCCAAGGAATTGCACAAAGAACCAGTAGAAATGTGCCAGAAATTAACAGGATGTAGCTTCTTAGGAAAGTATTTTGCATCAGTATTTGTAACCCGAAACCAGAAGTGGAACTTGGAGAAGGGGTGTAATAGAATGATCTGTATCTGAATCATTCCTGATTCTGCCTTACAAATACTGATCAAACCCTGACCATGTGCACATACCTTATTCTGGCTCTTGTCTTTTCTGAATAGCAATGGACTGAGTAGACTTGATTTTTGCCAAGTTAAATCCCTCCAGTGTTTGAGTATGTCTTTTTGTGCAGTTTTCTTAGTACAGGTGGTAGGGGTAGGACTCTGGGCACGTCCTATTTTAGTTTGAAGGGTCTATCGATTTGCATGCAGATGGACTCATCCTCATTCACAATCAACAGTGTCATAGCCCCTTTAAACAGCTAATTGGAGGGTTGTTAATGGACCGAATCCCCCCACCACCAATGTGATATTAATATCCTATATGGACTCTTAATGTTCTAATACAGAACCTCCCCCCTCCCCCCCCTTAAGTGCAGAGAAGTCAGTGGTAGCCTTTCTGAAGTTAACCTGCTCCATTCCCCGGTATCTAAAGAGCCTTTGGGCACAGCTTATATAGTTTTGCCATAATCCTCTTTATTTTGCAGAGAACACCATGTGCAGTATAGTTAAGCACTACAATTGAGTATTTGGCAAAGAACAGGGAAGTATGGACAACCGTTTTAATTACCAATGCGAACCCTATTAGAACCTGTCCTACAGATATGTTGGGGTGTCAGAAAACCCATTTAAGCCAAAATCCCTGTCTTATGCACTGTTCCTCACGTTTTCTGCCTAGTGCATCAGTTGCAGTTTTGGTCCAGCGAACCCCACCCCCACCCCCCACAGATAAATGCTACCTATGTGAGCAAACATTATACATTTTGTGTATCAGATGTTGTGGTGGTATTGGCCCCAGTGCAGAGAAGAGGGTTAGAGGCTCCGTACGGTTCATACAGTTCCTCACCAATTCTCTCTCTATTCTCCATCGCAGGCTTTATAAAGGTTTTGCTGTACATGGCTTTTATGACCATCATGGTAAAAGTCCACACATTCCCACTATTTGCAATCCGACCAATGTATCTGGCAATGAGGTAAGAGAATTAATTACACAGTTATAAGGCCGTGTCCAAACACCAAAATATTTAAAGGGGGTGTCCAACAGATTAGCTGTTTTTTATTTTTTCTACGAGCCTTTAAAAAATAATTGATATTTGCTTCCACCAGACACTCCTATGGGTCTCCAGCAATCAGAGCGTTTTCTCCTATCCAGTGTATTGTTAGATAGCAATCAAACCTCTCCAACCCATGTGACCTCTGGTGAAGCTCTTTGGGTGTTACTTTAGTCCTATGCCGTAAGGTGTCTGTAATGAAGCTTTATTGATAATCCTTGGTCCCAGCACAAAATTTTGAAAATCCAATTGTCACGGGGGCAAAAAAAAAATTCTGTATCAATGAAGAAATATACAGTTCTGACTTACACATTCATACAAATTCAACTTGAGAACAAACCTAAAGAACCTATCTTGTACGTAACCCCGGGACATCCTGTAATCCTATTTTGTGGCTCAATTTTAGTGGTTGGTTTCTTATTTTAAACCATGACCTTTTCTACCAAGATATGTCCCTTTCATCTTAGCCAGGGGTGAGACATCTGCACAGCGGGCTTTATAGCTCTGAGGAAGAATGTGCTGTTTTGTCCTACCTCCCAAAAATTTGATTTTGGTCATGTTCCCACATTGGATTGTTGGTACAAATCCAGAAACTTGGTGGAAAAGAAGCATTATGAACGGTTATCTCTGCCTGTTCCTTACCAGCTGAAGCTATTGGGAGCCTAGATAAGACATTAGACTGGTTATCATGTCTTGAAAGCTTTAACTGAGCTGATCTCCTTACATTGCTCTGTGTATAGTCGTGATGAAGGAATCTAAAATGGAGTTCTCCTTTCTTTTTTCTAATTATAAATGCAAATTGTACAAAGTGACTTATATCCCTGATTAAAAGGACATTTCCCATATCATCATTCTCCTCTTTATTTCCTTGCAGACAGTTTAAGAAAGCCGTCACTGATGCGATCATGTCAAGAAGAGCCATCCGCAACATGAACACCCTGTGAGTAACTTGGTTATATCTACAGTATACTTCTCCTATTAATACTGTTTAGCTTACACTTGCAGTATATAAATATATACACGTAAAATATTAATTTTATGTTTGATGCACAGTCACAAATCTCACATCCGTTTCCTAACTGAAATCTCAAATCTCTAACATCCGTTAGAAGGAGCTCACTGAGAAACCCCAATGATCAGCAAACTGAAGGGGAGCAGCAGTATGTCCCCTTTTTTGTTAAGATATGCCCTAAGTTTCCTAGAGGTTGCTCTAACAATAAGGATGACTGTACCTCCTCCTTAGGAGTGCCAAGTCCCCTGCATTGTGATTGTAATACAGGGTCCCAGAGGTTGGGTCCTCAACTGATCAATTTTTGAGGGCCGTTCTATACTTTTTGGTAGGGAACCTCTTTATAAATAATTTGGTATATGCTACAAAGCAAATGATAATGATGATGACTTCTTATCCTGCCACCTACAGGTATCCAGATGCCACACCAGAGGAGTTGCAGGCAATGGACAATGTGTGTATTATCTGCAGGGAAGAGATGGTGACCGGAGCTAAGAGACTTCCCTGCAACCACATCTTCCACACCAGGTGAGCTCAGCATGTATATGCTTTACCTGCAAATACTATATAAAATGTATGCTTGTATTAAATGTTAATGTGACTTCTGGTTCCCTTCCAGCTGTTTGCGTTCTTGGTTTCAAAGGCAACAAACTTGTCCCACTTGTCGGATGGATGTGCTCAGAGCTTCTCTCCCGACTCAGACTGCGGCCCCTGCAGATCAGCCTGACGCTGCCCAGCAGCCACACGCACCCCCCGCACAGACTCCAATTATTCCACCACCACCAAACTGTATGTCACACTCATTGCTAGAGATGGTTGATATCTGTAAGATTACCGGGCACTTTAGATACTTATGCCATGTTTTTCATCCACTTTTAGTTCCTCCAGGAATGCTCCCGCCTTTCCCTCCTGGAATGTTTCCACTTTGGCCACCGATGGGTCCTTTTCCTCCTGTCCCTGGGGCTCCTGGAGCCAATGCCCCTGAAGAAGCCAATGCTGCTAGCTCCACTGGTAAGACATAACTGGTTTCTGCTCTGTAAACCTATAACTATACCCGGAGACCCACAATGCAGACATTTTCTGTACATTGCAGCTTCTGCTCCTAGGCCTGGCGATGGCTCTACCACCGGTGGTTCAGATTCGTCAGCTGGGACATCTCTTCCAGGCTTTGCCTTCCCACCTCCATTTTTGGGGATGCCACTCTTTCCACCGTTTGGTAAGGCCAGGTTTCTTTGTTCCAATCACTTTGTGTAACCGTGTTGTGACATCTGTTTGCAACCACTGATTATTTGTAATATTCTTAGGTTTGCCTCCCATGCCGATGCCTCCTGCTGGTTTTGCAGGCATGACGGATGAGGAGTTGAGGGCAATGGAGGGTCATGAGAGGCAGAATCTGGAAGCCAGGCTTCAGTGTCTTCAAAACATCCATACACTTCTAGATGCTGCCATGTTACAGATAAACCAGTACCTTACAGTGCTGGCAACCATTGGGTAAGAAACATCAACTACAAGTAGCCCAACCTTCTTTTATACCAAGGTTGTGGAACATAAATCAGAGCAACTTGTCATTTGCAGTATCTGGGAGGAGGAGCTAGGAGGGGGCGTGTGTTATGATAATCTTCTCTGACATGTATAAGATTATAACGACGCTAGGTTTTAATTCAGGGCACGAGAACAGCCGAGCAGCGAGACAGCTCAGATAGAGATATAGAGGACCGGCAAACCGACTCTAAAAGGAAAAGCAAGGGGGGAATACGGTAGACTGGTGGAATGAATGCATGCATGGTGTGAACTACCCTACCCCAATCCTAAATTCTCCCCAACCCTACTAACATCCCATGTCAGAGTGCTGATTGTGTGTCTGAACGCCACCCAAAGCAACAGAGGACAATACAAACTAAAAAGATAGCCTTGATAGGAACCTGACAGGAGAAAGGGATATTTATAAACAGGCTGATCTCGAACCCCTGACTATTTTAAAACAACACATTTAAAACAGTCACATTTTTCGTTATTTTATTAATAGATAAGGAATTAAAAGTTACATTTTAACAGGCACTTAAGGGTTAAAAATGGCCTATTGGCCTAATATGGTTGTACAAGAAAAAGATATTAAGATTATCACAGCACACTCCTCTACTCTGCTCCAACGCCTCCTCTCTGACAGCAGAGTGCCCGTGAATCTGTGTAGCAGCCCCTAGAGTAGGGCATGTCCATCTCCACATGTGTGAGGCGAGGAAAGGTCCTCTTTTTAAGTTTCATTAAAATGCAAAGCATTGAGTTTGTTTGGAAGAAATCGGCACTAATGATCTCATGAACTCGCTCACGTCTAGTAAAAGGTGGCTAATAAGTGAGCAGAAAAGACATGGCGGACTGTTTTGCTTAAATCATTTAGAGAAAATTCCAGCAGTCCTGGAGGCCACTTGATAATTGCGTATAGATCCACACAGGTCACCCTGGAGCATTGCTTAATCCACATATGACTTCAGTCTGATGAGTGGGGCTAACTAACAAACAGGGCTGGCATGCATTGACTTGCTGAGGCTGGCCCACTAACAAACCAACACTCCATGAAAGGAGTTGGTAATAAAAATGGGGACACCTGCAGGCGGTATTTTGTATAGCCAAATAAACTTTGCAAATACATAAAATAGCATGTTGTGCTTAACCCCTTCCCACATTGGGACTTTCCTGCAGAAGGGGGAGTATGAAGAGCCCTCCTTATACACACTGGGTGTTTGCTGCATAATGCAGCTAACACTCCCGATCTGTGCTGGCAGCAGTTGGGGGTGTTAACCATTTAAATGCCACCAACAAAGGTTTTCCATGTACAAGCCACATACATCCTTGTACATGGAAAAATAAAAAAGTAATGGATTTTTAAGGCTGGGGAGCAAAAGATGGAAACACAAAAATGAAAAAGGGCAGTGGCGTTATGGGGTGAAAACCACACCCTCAGATTACACAGAATGCTCATTCTAGGTGTATATACATACATACAGGCAGTCCCCGGGTTACATACAACTGATAAACTGTGTCTTATTTACTGCACATTGTCTTACATAACATGGAGGAGGAAGCAGCTTATTCCTTTAGATCTATATTATTGATTCGTATGATAAAGTTTCTACAATTTTATTTCTTTTTTTTCCACTTTTCCTACCATATAACTAATGATATGAGTTTTAAGGCAGTTTGAAAGCTGCAAAGGGATTGTATGACCGGATAAAAGATAACAAGGTGATCTGTGAGGGTCTGGTTACTAGGACCCCAGCAATCCTGGAGAATGGGGAGTCCTGTTATTAACGGGGTTTTCCCACGAACAAAAGTCAGGTCCTATCCCGTGGCTAGGGCCTAACTTGCTGATCAGTGGGTGTCTCAATGCTGAGACCTCCTCGGATCGAGAAAACGATCCGTCTGTGCTGCGCTTAGCAATTTCCATCAGCTCCATAGAGCTTAATGGAGCAGAACAGTCATGCGCGGCAGTCGATTCCATTAGTCTGTGGAGCGACAAGGGGTCCAACAGACCCCTCGTTTTTGCTATCTGTGGGTGTCTCATCACTGAGACCCCTACTGATCACCAAGTTAGGCTCTCTATCCCATGGATAGGACCTAACTTTTCTTCGTGGAAAAACTCCTTCAATGGTTGGAGCAGCAGGTCAAACATGGCTGGTGCTGATCTATTAGTATTATGAGATTGTCAGTAACTGCTGAGCACAGCGCTTTGCTATCTCTGGCACTACTATCTGCTGTCGGAGTGCCGGAGATACCCGAGCACCTTATTAATTTTGACAATACTTTTGAATGGAGCAGTAGGACACAAGTTTATACTATTGCTCCACCTGCACGTTTTGGATGCCGTAAGCTTACCAAGCTTATGGTGTAAATGATTTCCTATGCTGTGGAATGGTGAAAGGCTATTCAATTAGATTTAGTCTCTTTATGTTCTATTTTTCTCTCCATCAACAGACCTCCTCGCCCCCCTGTGCCCTCCACACAGACTGAAGTGGTCACCACAGATCTAGTCTCATCTACTCAGCCTGAGGAAACGCCTACTCCGGATCTACCCTCTGATGTCCCCAATTCCTCCCAGCCAGGTACTTATGCCCCCATCTTGCTTACCACATGTCAATGTTTTTGCAGCAACTTCCTATTTAACCTAAAACGATCCCTTTTGTGTAACAGCCCCAGAAGAATCCGTCATAGAAGAGATTGTCAATGATTCCGAAGCCGGAACCTCAACAGAAGAACCAGACGCCGCAGAGCTCCGAAGACGTAGACTTCAGAAATTGGAAACGGGCGCCTCCGATTCTCTCTGAGGTTTTTCCTTCTGACCTCAATGGCACAAATGAACTGTGTGTACGGATCAGAGGACAAGCTTCTTTTGGACTTTTGAATGAAAGCCTGACGAGACCTAAGCTGGACTTCTATAGATATATATTTTTTAAGGACACAATTCAGGCTCTTCATGGAAATGCTTGTGAGATGAGGGAACCTTGCCGCCTCATTTAAATGTGTTGGACTTGTTTCAGTAAAATTTAAATATTGGACTGGTTTGTTTTTACTTTACACAAATTTTAATTTAATCAGAAATGACATTTTTATATAGATGAACCTACAGAACCGTAGGAGGGATCTGAATAAAACCCACAAGTAGAGCCAGCAATGTGCTCCTCAATGTACATTTATGCACCAAAGAAATGGAATATGTTTTGGAATGGTTTTCCATTGGTTCCAAACATAGGAATAGGATTTTGGAATGTGTTATTTTTCCATAGTTGGATCAGCAATGCGCGAGACAACAGTAAAAACTAAAAAAATCAAATGAATGGCACATCCTGAGCACTGTAGTCTGAACATGGTGCCATCCTACCTGTTAAAGGGGTTGTCCGAGTTCTGAAAAAAAAAAACTAAGGGTGGCCGGGAGGGTGCTGCTTAAAAAAATAAAGTCCTACTTACCTTCCGGTGCCCTCCGGGCGCCTTGTAAACAAACATGGCCGCCGGAGCAGCGCTGGATTCAGCTTCCCGCCTGCACGTCCCTATTCACAGCATTTTTTTTTTTTTCAGAACTCTGACAACCCCTTTAACTATTATGGTCCCTGGTTAAAGTTTGATGTATGATGCATGGATTGTAATGTAATCTAACTACTAACTCACGGCCCCATAGACTTCTGTGTAGCATGTTCACGGCTGTCGTCCTGCACTGCAAAAGATAGAACATGTCCGATTCCTGTCCCCCTTTGCACCAGGGGCAGTCACTTCTATGGATCTCGACTGGGTGAGTTTTGTTCACCCACTGATATCAGACCGGCAGCAAGTAATGGCTCATTGCTTGCAGTCCGGAAATTGCACAAGGCCTAATACAGATCCATGTAATAAAATTTACCACCAAACTTGACTATGATAAACCAGACACTCGTAGATCCAGGCACCGTGGCCCTGATAATTTTCTTTGTTATCCATGGCCTCCTTCCTTCTAAAATCAACTATAGAGGGTGTTACCAGAACCCCTTTGTACTGTCGCTTCACAGACTGTTGCATTGTGTCCACCTCCCTCTGCCTGATGTGATGTCATGGCAGCCAAGAAAGTTTCAGTGGGATGTGCTCCTGCACACTAACAACCTGTGAAGCTACAGCATGGAGGGGCTCTGGTAACTCCCAACCCCACCGCCCTTCTGGCGTATTGGCAAAATGTTAAAAGTTGATTTTGGAAGCAACGAGACGGATATAAGAAGATTACCAGTAACTGTGCCTGGATCTATGAGTAGGGGCACGTTCACACGGGGCTCGGGTCAAATGCATGCATTTGGGTTATCAAGCGCATGCGTTTTTCGGGAAACAAGCCCCGCCCCCTGTGCGCTAGCGTCTCTTTATGAACTACTGCAAGGCAGTAATGCAAACCACCCAGCCACCGTGGCTGCACAATTTGGGGCCGGATATTGGTCCCCATAGAGTGGTCACGGTGCGATTAAGCATACGTTTCACCGCATCATGATGTAAAAAAATATAGGATGTGTTCACCATCCTCTCTTGTGCACGCGGCTGTATGCACATATGTCCGTGTACAAGGGGCCTTACACGTCAGTGGAGTCTGTAATGATGTAGCGATGTGTAAAGTTGTAGCGTCGTGCCGCTGATAGTTTGCTGGAGGCGCCCAATGAATAAATCACAAAATATAACATCATAGGTAAAGCTCTTGTAGGCCAAATACACATGTCAGCCATTTACACTGCCCACAGAGTGGATGGAAATGGCTTGTCACTGATCTCATCCTTTATAAAGCCATTTAATTGGTCGTTGGCCTCATGTATGTCCTGAGGCCAATCATATAAACATTGTAATGGACTTGGTTATATACATTGTGACTTGGTTATATACAGTCCTGTATATTACAGATCAGGTCGGATTATGGTTAGAGACCAGTAAGACACAAATCATTAGACACTGTGTGATTTAGGTTACATTGACATCATATTCTATGGATACCTTCAGTGTATACGGCTGGAAAGCCCCCGGAATATACACTGAATGTATCCATAGCAAATACTGGCGGATGGGGGCATCCTTTTGCAGAAAATAACATCTTTCTATCCTGCTTAGTGTAGTATATGCCTAGTGAAGGCCTAATAGCATATGGGGGACGGATGCAAGTGTATGGCACCCATCCCCAGCCTCTGCGGAGGGAGCTCCACCGTGATGTCACTGTCCATAGGAGGACAAATAGATCATAAAAATCTATCTGCTACAATATGAAAACTGTCCAATGGGGGGCGCCTGCGAATTACTACATTACTTACACTGCACACCAAAATATTTCACCGCTTTATACCAGGAAGGCCTCTACTGGGCAGGATCACGGTGCTTGCAGTCATTTGCTATGGAGATTGGCGGTGTGAGCGGTTCTGACACCCATGTGATAAAAACATCTAACAAACACACCTAAAAACCAGAGGGCAACAGATCAGACGGGTCGCAAACGCATGCAGTGCACACACGATTTGGGCATGAAGCCTTGTTTAAACAATATTACAGGTTGCTATCACCAACAAGTTTGTTTGGTGAAGGGTTAAAGGGGTTTTCCCACAGGATAAGTTCTAAGTTGCTGATCAATGGAGATCTAAGTGATGGGAGCCCCACGGATCATGAGAACGGGCGTTCGATGTACCCCCGTCGCACCCCTCATAGCACCACCGAGATGGCCGCGCATGCATGGGCTGCCCTGTTCATCACTATGGAGCTGATGGAGATTGCCGGGCACTCTAATGGCAGAACTTATTGTTACCAGTGGATGTCTGTCCACAATCTCCATGTACCCTTACAGGGCATAACGACAGGGATAGGGTTGTCTCCATAACATGTTGTGTACCCAGTGGCGTAACTGGAAGCTGATGTGCCCCAGTGCAAAGTCTGTGCCAGGCCCCGACTATAATGTATGGTTTATAGTAATAGTCTTATCATATGGGAAAGTGACAAATGATGGGCCCCCTAAGCCTCTTGGGCCCAGGTGCGACCGCACCCTCTGCACCCCCTCAAGTTACGCCCCTGTGTGTACCATATGACAATATGCATCAGGAAGTAAACCTTCAAGAAAATAGGATCCCTGAATATTACCAATTTCTCACTTCTGTTATTCCCCTTCCCTCGTATATCTGCCTGCATGGATGGACTTAGCATAAAACAAAAAAGTCTTTAATAGAAACCTTTAAATGGTCCAGTGAACAGCCCAATGTATATTCTATATCAGCCTTCTAAGACTTGCAACTTTACCTGTTAACCATAGGGGGAGCACTTTCCCTCATGCCAACATCTATTACTGATACTATAGCAAAGTACCCTGCTCAGATTCCCCCCTTGTTAACCCTTGTGTCGCCAAAACACCAGTCCCAGATTAGGTAGTAATCATGGTCCCACTTCAGAGCCTATATGCTAGTTTGTAGCTTTTGTAGTTGGCTCCAACCTAGGGCACACAATTTTGGAAATGGCACCGACATATTTCCTCTCTGTCCTCACACATGATAGAGATTCATCACTGGTTAAGGTAAGGTTATGACAGCATTAAATATGCCCTGCCCCCCACCAAATTGCATGGCTGAAGTATCACTAACTTGCTGGCTAGCATTTGTCCCGTTATTAATTTATATTATTTAAAGGGACATTCTCATCTAGACATTCACATTTTATTTCATTCATCTGTCATACATAAACATTTCTTCAACTGGATGTTATTCAAAAATGTACCCATGTAGAGATAATTTCATATAAATGGAGTCATAGCCTTGGAAACGAATGATCTGTCCTTGGAAACGACCCCCCCTCTGCTGGTGTATTTGCACGAAGAACCAAATTGTTTTTACATATAAAATGGATATAAAATAGTTTTTACATATAAAAAGAGTTAGAGCCATCCTGTGGTAACTACCTTGAGATGGTCGGGCAGGGCTCAATAGCAGAATTCTGGTGACTGTGGGATTGGTCGTATCCAAGAACAACCATCTTGTTTCCGAGGTACAACATGGTGAGATTTATAGGAATTAGTTTTTACACAGGTACATTTTTTTTTTAACATGCAACATGAAATGTATGTAAATGACATATAAATTAAATAAAATATGAATGTCCAGATAACTAGATAACTATGTTATATGGATTTCCCTTTCCTCCTTGAGGACTGCAAAAAGTTACAAGCAGCACAACTTTACAACTCTACTGGCTGATGCAACTTAGTCTGCAGTATGGAGGGAATTTCAGCTTGGCTTCCGCATGGCTTGCCCATGGCGTGCCATCGGACCGAGAGACGCATTTAACTTGAAAATTGTGTAGTATGCCGAATGTTAACCCCTTCCCGCCGCAGCCCTTTTTCCTTTTTGATTTATATCTTTCACTCCCCACCTTCAAAAAACTATAATGTACATACCTATGTGATGGCTTATTTTCTGCGTAACAAATTGCACTTCAAAATGGTGGCATTTAATATTCCATGCTGTGTACCGGGAAGCGGGAAAAAAATCCCAAATGCAGTGAAATTGGCCTTGTGGGCCTATGATTTTACTGATTTCACTGTGCGCCCCAAATGACATGTCTACTTTATTCTTTGGGTTGGTGCGATCACAGGGATACCAAATTTGTAAAGGTTTTATGTTTTCATACATTTAAAAAAATTAAAACCTTCTGTACAATTTTTTTTGGGGATTTTGCCGTCTTCTGTCGCCAATAACTTTTTTATTCCCTTCCCTTTAGCAGTGCAGAAACATATACATTAGGAATCCTTAGAATAGCATAGTAACTCAGTACCGCAATGGGCAGGATCATTGTCTTGAACTGTTCTGAGCTTTCCAGTATCGAAAAAGTTTTGATGCAACTCTAGGAAGGGAAGCGGGGTGGGGGTGGGGGAGGACTATGCAGAAATATTTTGCTATGTCCTCAATTGACTCTGAAGAAGCAAAAAATTCAGGTAGATTTACTCATCTTTTGTGCTTTGTACCGTATTTTTCGGACTATAAGGCGCACAAAAAATCCTTTGATTTTCTCAGAAATCAAAGGTGTGCCTTATAGTCCAGTGCGCCTTATATATGAACCCTACTTACAGACAACAGCCGCCTTGAGCTTTGCACAGGTCTGCCACCTGCTGGTCATTCATCCTTATAATCAGGTGCGCCTTGTATATGAAACTAGATGTTTTAGCAGGCATTTATTGATGGTGTGCCTTATAATCCGGCGCTCCTTATAGTCCGAAAAATACTGTAATAAGGTTACTTCTGGTTCATAATACGTAATGAGCTGGATCCCAATGTGGTATGTAAGTACATGTGTGTGGAGACTTATTATGGTGCGTTATATAAGTTCTGGTGACATATTTATTTTACCGTATTCATATACAGGCAGTCCCCGGGTTACATACAAGATAGGGTCTGGAGGTTTGTTCTTAAGTTGAATTTGTATGTAAGTCGAAACTGTATATTTTATAATGGAAGTTCTAGACAATTTTTTTTCTTTTGGAGTTTCAAAATTTTTGGTGTAATTGGACCAAGAATTATCAATAAAGCTTCATTACAGACATCTTACAGCTGATCATTGCAGTCTGGGACTATAGTAACATCCAGAGAGCTTCACAAGAGGTCACAGTGGGCAGAGGGGTCCGTCTGTAACTATGGGTTGTCTGTAAGTCGGGTGTCCTTAAGTAGGGGACCGCCTGTACTGAGCTTAGTATATGACCTTGTCTTTTTGTCCTTTAATTCTGCCACTTTCTCTCTGGTGCCTAGAGTTAAGATTATTTACATGACACAGATAGGGGAACAGAGCCCTTCTTCTAATGACCGGCACTTAGGAGTTAATAGATACCGTATACATATTACTTTACTGACAATTTCAATATACAGTTTATATTACAAAACACTATCCTTCTTGGATTGCTACAATAAATGATTGACTTTATGGGGAAGGTAAAGCACATGTCATATAATAATTGCTGATAAGAGACTATGCAGCACATCACGTGTCCGCACTCACTATTATCACACTGTTCACATTGAAAATGAATATATAATGTGCAGACACAGGATTAGGGAAGAGGAAATCTGAAACCTGGATTTGAACCTGGTTGACCTCATCACCTTGTCAACTATGCGATTATATAAGTAGTCATAAGAGAGTGATAGAAAAGTATATTCATTTTACACATCTATACCAATACATAAGACTTAGTACTGGAACTGGAACTGGATATTGAAATCATTTATTCAGTTTATTATTTATATTGTGTATGTTATGGACTTATTTATGTCTTATGATATGATATATACATACAGTACATATATATGCACTGGAGATCAAGATTAAAGAACAACACACAATTTCAGGATCATTGTGTAATCCTATGTGAATATATCTCAAAATGAGTAAAATAGAATTATTTTAAGCTTATCCGTCCCTATTCACAGCACTGTGTATGGGGGCCGGAAGGTTGTCGGGTCCGGCCGGAAGCTGAGTCCAGCGCTGCTCCGGCGGCCATGTTTGTTTACATGGCGCCCGGACCGGAGCGAGAGCAGCGCTCGATACCGGAGGGCACCGGAAGGTAAGTAGGACTTTAAGCAGCACCCTCCCGGCCTACCTTAGTTTTTTTTTCAGAACTCGGACAACCCCTTTAATTAGATAATTGTAAAAGAACACTGGGGCAGATTTATTAAGCTGTCTAAGAGTAAGAATGTTCTTAATGGCCCATGGAAACCAATTACAGCTCAGCTTTCATTTTACCAGTGCTCATGAATATTTTAAAGGGGAGCTGTAATTGTTGCCATGGGCAACTAAGAACATTCTTACTCTTAGACAACTTGATAAATCTGCCCCACTGATCAAGTGAGAACACTTTCAAATACCTGCAAGTTATTGGTGTTAATCTAGCAACTGGCGCCTATTTCCTTAATTATCTGACAAATCTTTTTTAACTGGCGCCTAACTTTCCAGTTTTCACTTTGTAAAAATGATGTGCTGTTCCAAAGTTACTGAAACCCTCTGGCAGCAGGTTGTCCAGATGAAGGTGAAACAGGTGACCCTATCAGCCATCGCAAGAGAAGTTGGTTGTTCTAAGTCTCTGATTTCTAGAATATTGCATCTTTACAGCATCAAAAACTCATTCAAGTCTCCTAGAAGGCTGGTCGCCCTTGAAAGACTAATCAAAAGAGAACAGGATAACGTAGGGAATCTCCATGGGTAATCATTTCAACACTGCGGCTGGTATTACTTGTATTCAGTACTCGAGAGGGTAAGAATCTGTCTTGTCATACAGCATCTCAATGTTTACGAGTATTTGGATGAAACCCCACTCTGCAATGACCAAACATTACCAGACAGAATCAATAGGCTAGGCTCACCTTTGCTGAGGAGCATGTTGTGTGGGCAGAGGAGAAGTGGTCCACAGTTCATCAAACTGGGGAAAGACTGAACTCAAAGTGTGTAAAGAAGTCAGTGGAAGGTGTTGGTGGAAGTGTCATGGGTTTGGGTAATGTTTTCTGCAACAGGAGTTGGACCTCTAACACAGATACATATCAGAGTGAATGCAAAAGTGTATCAGAACCTTCTTCATGTGGTTCTTTTTCATCAATCAGCCGGAATTTTCTTGTAGGACAAAGTCCCTTGTCACACAGAAAAATGGGTAAAGCAGTTACTTTAAAAAGAGAACATTGCAACAATTAAATGGCCACCTCATAGTCCTGATCTGAACCCAATAGAAAATCTCTGGAAGATCCTTGGTGTTATGGCCAAGAAACCCACAACTGTGGAAGAGACTTGAAGAAGAGTGGACCAAAATTAAAGCAGAGCAGTGTGAGAGACTAGTGATGACCTGTGGATGTGCTGAAGTTATTCGAAGCGAAGGCCTGTGCACTTCCTACTGATTGGTGACCATTGTGACCTTGGTGATCTTTAAATATACATGAAATATTCTTCACACGACTGTAACAGGGTGCATATTGTTTCTTCTACTGGACCTTGGCTGACTACACTCCTGAGCTATCTTTTACAATACCACATATCCGGCCATACTCAATTACCATTACATATACTTGGCTTATCTGAATACTAGCTTTTTGACCCCAGATACTTACTATGCATGTTTGACTCTCATTATTGATTCCTGGACTTCCTGATTATGTTCCTGTTTCTATCACTTGTGTATCCTTCCTAGTCTGTTTTCATATCTCATATTACCGGTAATCAGTTCCCACATCTTCTAACATTGTCGGGAAATGTAATCAAAATTTTGAGAGCCAAACTTTCCAGGAGCTGGGAGGATATCTCATGAAAAACTGGGGAGCTGCGGATCACTCTGTGCCATATGATTCGGAATTAGACCATTCTAAGAATGACCATAGCGGTTGTGATTTTCTTTACTACAAATGAAACTTTGTATGTAAAATTAGTAAATATGTCCATCCTGGAAACCTTATTTGCACATTTCCCAGAATCCCCTAATGGAGAATCAATGATTATTAGTCTCCACGCGTCCGCAAGGCGACCTTAATCTCCGTAAAGAGAACTATTACTGACCATAAATATCTATGTAAAATTATGTTAAAGCACATGTAGTACGTGTTTAGTGATTCCAAATATGTGTACTTTGTCCAAATGACATACTTGCCATAATGTACCCTGGTCACATGATGCACTATAGAGCGCTTTCCAGTAGTCAGTCCCTAATTGGTCACTTATCCCCAATCCTTGCTTTCAACTTGTTTTTATATGTATTTGTTAATAGTTATCACATATGGGTCTTGTGTTTGATGAGTGTTGCTCGTGTTTTACAATTAAAGGGGCATAAAAAACCCAAGGCAGTTTCCCCCCTTTTCTGTCAATGTCATGTGTATTCTAATGGGCAGCAGGTTGTGGCTCTAGGTGGATCTAAGTTTGGCCTAAGGTTTCCCAGAGAGGTTATCTATTTGGACCTATGGGAATTCACCCTTTTACCCATGCATAGGTATCTGGAATATGGTCACCAGTTCATTATTGCATGGAGGAATCCTGCTGTAGCTTGTAGCTGACTTTTCTGATAATGACACAGTGAAGCAGCAGGGGTAGAAGGTGTAGAAGCCATAGCAGCTGCTATGGGGCCCGAAGTGACAGGCGGCCCGGAACCTGGGGTTTTGGCTTTGTATATGTTGAATGTGTGTCTAGTATGTGTTTGGCGTGTACATACTGCGTGTGTATATGCTCTATGTATGTGTGCATATGTGATGTATATATGCTCTATGTGTGTGTGCATATGTGATGTGTATGTGCTGCATGCCTGTATATGGTACTGTATGTATGTGCTACATATGTACTGTATGTAAGTTTATGCTGTATGTGTGTTAATGGAGTTTATATGCTGTATGTATATAAGCATATAAATGTGTGTATATATGAGTGTATAAATGTGTGTGATTGTAACATGTGTGAATCTACAAATGTATATTTTGTAAAGGGGAAGGGGGACCCACTCAGAAGTCTGCTATGGGGCTTTGCCTCTCCTAGTTACACCAGTGTGAAGCAGTAGTAGTAGTCAGGAGCAAGCTGGGGTCTGTGCAAGTGGAAATAAAACATAATCATGAGTCAGGTTGACGTAAACAAGCAAAAGTGTGGAGTACATTTGCGAGATACGGCCATGAATTTATACTCCTTCACCTACCTATAGAGTATAACCATGATCTGCTGGACTGTTGTGGTGGTGGATGACCTAGATTGCTCTGGCTATTAAAATACAGATGAAGTGCAAAACTACACATTATAGTACAAACACATATTTAAAGGAAACCAATCACCTCAAAAACATTAAAAAAAAACATGTTGGGAGAGGGAATTGACGTCATGGGAACGGCATGAATTCACCTTGCACTCCCATGTTCCCACCATGGGAGAGAGATGGTGTATGTGCATAATTAACAGTCCGGAGCACCGGACATCTTGTCCCCACGCTCCATGCTGCTAATTAAAAACTTTCTTTTCTAGGTGATCCCGGCATGTCAAGAATAGCCACTGACAACGCCAGGATCAAGGTGAAGAGGAGTGGAGTATTTATATGGGGGTTTTTTTTATGTTCTTGAGGTGGTTGGTTCCCTTTAAAAGAGAAGATCAAGCCCAGAGGGTAAGCGGTAGACTTCCAGCAATTTAAGCCATTTTCCAGGTGCCTGGTATGATGACTTATCAACAGCACACTTGGGAAACTCTTCCATTAACTGATTTTTGTCTTTAGTCTGTCATCAGTATTGCAGAGAATGAACAGTGAAGACGGATCTGTTTACAACAAAATTCTCTTGTAATTTGCACCACATTTGCATCTGTCTACGCCACATTTATCAAGGGTTTGAAGACACATTTCAGACACTAGTACAATAACGGTGGCCACCAAAAAGGGGGGTGTAGCTTTGCCAGAAAATTATGCTAATGGACCTGAATTGTGGTGCAATTTTCCGGTGTAAACTAAGCCGAATAATAGGAGGTAAAAAATACAACTAGATCGTAAGAGTAACCCAATAATCAGGCAGAGAGTAATCAATTAAATAAATCAATCGGCCAATAACATAGACAAAAGTAAAATATTGTTGTATCCACTGAGATCTGATCTATACCTATATATCTTTATTTTATACCCTTTTCAATATAGGAGGGTTCATGGTTACTGCAAAAATCATTTTGGGTGGTACATTACATAAAATTTAGAAATCACAGTTATATAATTACATACAACATATTGGAAACATCATAGGCGTGTAAGTCAAACGTCTTATCATGGGAATTCAGCTAAAGTTAATTTTATTGTTATTAGACCTAAAACTGGACATCTGGATCCTGATATTACCAGAATAGATTATTCATTTCCAAAAAGCTTTTGACCACATCAATTTCTCAATGTCAACCATTGTATTTTAAATTGAGGACTTAACTCCCACATCCCAAACTTCTAACAATTATACAATACCTGTGGAATGTCTTCCACTAGCCAGGATGTAACGAGCCTGTATCTTGTTATTTTCCGTAGTGGAGAAGATGATAAGTTCATCCATAGGAGACAAAAAAGGAGTTGTGCAAAGATAACTAAATTACTTTAACAGTCATTTTAAATTTCACCACATATACAGGCGGTCCCCTACTTAAGAACACTCGACTTACATACGACCCCAAGTTACAAACGGACCTCTGGATATTGGTAATTTATTGTACTTTACTCCTAGGCTACAATAAACAGCTGTAACAGTTATCAAAGGTGTCTGCAATGGAGATTTATTGTTAATCCTGGTTCTTATGACAACCCAACATTTTTAAAATCCAATTGTCACAGAGACCAAAAAAGTTCTGGCTCGGATTACAATGATAAAATATACAGTTCCGACTTACATACAAATTAAACTTAAGAACAAACCTACAGACCCTATCTTGTATGTAACCCGGAGACTGCCTGTATATATCTCATCCAGCATCAGACCCTTAACTGTGCACCCTTCCCTTTGCCTTACCTCACAAAACTTTTGATAAATCGGTCCCGGAGAGTTAAAAGTTAGACCAGATAGTCTTATTCAGCTCAAGTGGCATCCGTGGATGGATGGGACGTGAAGATAGCGCTTTTCAGAGCTAATCCACACGTCCCCACTATCTTTTTAAAATCTTTAATACCTTAATATGTAAATTTTCTAAAGCGGCTACTGGGGTGTGGAGTAGCCAGAAATAGGGCTGTTTTCTCCTCCTACCCTGACATCTTCCTCGTCTGAGAAGCCGGCATTCTGCGCATGCGCAGAACGGCCAGCCCGAAGCTCCGAGGCCAATGCTCTGAAGCCGCATGCTCAGAACTCCGGCTTCTTGGACGAGGGCATGCAGCTACAAGGAGCTGCACGACAAAGATGTCAGGGTAGGAGGAGAAAAGAGGCTACTGGGGCGTGGAGTAGCTCCAGTAGCCGCTTTAGAAAATTTACATATTAGGCTATTAAAGATTTTTAAAAGATAGCGGGGACGTGAGGATTAGCTCTAAAAAGTGCTATCCTCATGTCCCATACATCCACCTACCACCTGTTCTATCTTTATAGGTAGAATCATGGTGGTAGGTTCCCTTTAAGTGTGTCTAATATAACATTGCACCTGAGTTGGCCTAGTTCATGCCATAAAATTGAAAACCCATGACCCCCTTTATGAGGCCACAACCCTCACTACTGTCATAAAAGTGTCTAAAAACTCTCAAACCCATAGAAATATGGTGCAGACAGCTTTTTCGTTCAAATTGAGACATAATGCAGTTGTAAACAAATTGATAAATCTGCCCCTATTTGTTTTTTGTTCATGATCTATTACATCACTGTGTGCTTATTTTTCTATAGTATAACATCATAGGGGCAGATTTATCAATCTATGTACAACACTTTTAAGTCCTATCGTGTGCCAGGAACAGATATACAAATAAAGTACGCCAAAAAGAAGAGTAGGTTACGACTTGCTAAACACTAGACACTAATGCTATGACCCCGCAATACAGTTCCTCATGTTGCGGTGACCCCAAACCATGTACAAGAATATTATATTTGTGCCAAAAAATGCAATAAAATCGTGGATGCGATGGCTTTAGACGACCTCTGTGTTTTGGTCGTTCGACCCCGTCGGGGTCGCGACCCACAGGTTGAGAACCACTGAACTAGACAGTCTTAGGCTGTGACAGATTTGGCATCCAGCATTCGACACAATGATACATTTGGTGTAGCTTAAGACTGTCTAGTATAACTTGCCACTGTAGTTACCTTACAAGCAATTATATTTCCTAATGTGTGTTTAATTTTATTAAAACCACAGTCTACACTTTTTATTGTTGTGCTGTGATATTATATTGTCCATTGTTAGTTAGAATGATGTAAAGTAAAATAAACTATAATACTTTTGTGCTCTCTACTTGCTACTGAAAAGTGGTCAAATGGTTTCCCTAATGGTTATGTAATGGCCCACGTGATGGGGCATTACAAACCAAATTAGCTCCAGTTGGCTTACTGGCAGGCTAACAGAATGTGTCCAGCTCTGTTAAGCCTAGAGATTTTATCTATTTCCACTTGACACCTTCCTTATCCTATACTACAATCTAGTAAAGTTGTGCCGTTTTACATCAGTTGTGCCTGAGTATTAGAGAGTTAATGTTCAAACTGTTTGTATTAAATGTTTCATTTGTACTTCTTCCTGTAGATTCCTCGGGCCCCCATTGGTTGGTAAACACAGACTACCTAGCAATGAGCTCCTGCTAAAGTTTATAAAAGGAAACTCATTGCAAGACTCTGGGTCAAGTTCTGGATCTTTTAATCCTTTCATACAGTGCAGTCTTTACCTGAGTATAAGCTATATCTAGCTCCTATCTACCGAACCATGGCTGAGATACTCTCCCAAGCTACAAATCCAACCAATCCACTGGAAATCTGCAAAGAGGAAGCATTACAGCCTGTTACCTTCTGCTGTGTTGGACTGTCTGCCTAATAAAGAGACTGTTCATCAACCCTGTCTCCCCGTGTGATCCCTGGCTGATGCTCCTAACACCATGGGCCTCCCCTTTACCATCTGCCTGGGGATCCATCACTATATGTATACTGGGAGTGCCCCCTGGGGACCCTCCACTACATTGTGGCCTCCCCTACTCCCCTCGCTGGTCCTAACAGGTGTGAATGAGGTCTGTTCACCCGGACCAAGCCAGCCGTGACATATTCTGGTGCTAGGCCTCACTACAAGCCAGCCACGCAGGTCTCAGGGAATCCAGCTGCCCCCACACTGCGGTCAGGCCCTGGTGGGTGGACATTGCAATTACCATATATTATGCTGAGAAAACAGGTCCCCTTGCAATGCCGGTGGCTCAAAAACAATGACGTTAGCAAGCAGCCGAGTGCATAGACCTGAAGATAGACTAACGACCCGGAGAGGAGCTGAAGGACCAGCAGATGATCCGAAGAAGCACTGAGCTTTTGAAGCAAGAAGAGGACTTGCGGGGGTGTCGGTAAAGTGAGTACAGTGTTAATTTTTTTCAATTAAAGTTTTGGCATACTTGGAGAAGCGGCTGGTCGGCTATATACTGGGGGATGGGCTGGCTACATACTGTGTGTGGCTGGCCGGCTATATACTATGGGGGCTGGAAGGCTATATACTATGGGGACTGGCAGGGTACATACTGCAGGGGCTGGCAGGGTATATACTACAGGGGCTGGCAGGCTATATATTCGAGTATATATGGCATTCATTAAAAAAGGTTACTTTTTTTACACATCTGCAGGCAGGTTTCTTGAGATTTGCTGCTCATAACTTGATATCTAGGACGGCTTCATAGATATCATTTTTAATAGATTCATTCACAGTCTGGTTAACTAATAATCTTTCGGATCAAACACCTAATAAAACCTATATAAATTTGGTATCCCTGTGATCGTACCGAACCAAAGAATGTATAAGAGATGCCATTTAGAATGTACAGTGAAAGACGTAAAAACAGAGCTCACAAGAAAATGGCGCAAATGCAGGTTCTTGTCAATATTACCATATTTTGAATTGTATTTCCACTTCCAAGTATAGGTGATGGAATATAAAATACCGTCACTAGGTAGTACAATATGTTATGCAGAAAACAAGCCCTCATACAGCTCCGTACATGTTATTCAAAAGTTATTCATTTTTGAAAGTGGGGAACGATAAACAGAAAGTAAAATGGAAAAAGCCCATTAGGGACAAGAGGTTAAAATGCCCCAATTCCACATGATAAAAAAGTTTACAAATTTTCTGGGATAAGGATTTGTGGTACCTGAGGCCACGTTTACACACAGTCTTTTGGTTGCATTTGGAACCACAGTCCAAATGCTCCACTCGTGATCACATATTTTGGTAACATTGGGGCAGATTTACTTACCCGGCCCATTCGTGATCCAGCAGCGCGTTCTTTGCGCTGGATTAGGGTCCGGACGGGATTTATGGAGGTAGTTCCTCCACCGTCCACCAGGTGGCGCTGCTGCGCTGAAAAGCATCTGAACGCGCTAGAATTCACCGAGGCCGGCTGAGTGATGGTAAGCGCAAGCTTCGCGACACATTTTCGGTTTTTAAATGCAGCATTTTTTCCGAATTCCGAATTTTTTCGTTCGGCCACGCACCCCCGATTTCCGTCGCGCGCATGCCGCCGCCGATGCGCCACAATCCGATCACGTGCGCCAAAATCCCGGGGCAATACAGGGAAAATCGGCGCAAATCGGAAATATTCGGGTAACACGTCGGGAAAACGCTTAGTAAATGTGGGGGGTTTCTATTAACAGAACTTCCAAAACCGCTATAGAAATTAGATGGTCCCTAAAATAATGGATTCTTAAATTTTCTTGAAAATTTGATAGAATGCTGTTTGATTTGTGATCTTTCTAGCGTCGAAATAAAACATAAAGGACATTTCTAAAATGACGCCAATACAAAGCTGAGATATGGTGAATGTTAGTTAGTAACTAATTTGGCTAGTATGAAAACAGAACACTTTGAAGCAATTTTTTTCAAAATGTTTACCAAATTCACTTTTTTTTCATTAAAAAATGCTAAATATATCAACCAAAATTTCACACTAACCTGAAGCACAAAATGTCACGGAAAAACTCAAAAACACTTGAGAAAGTTTAAGCCTTCTAAAGTTATAACCGGATAAAGTGACACATGCTGGTTTTTTAAAAATAGGCCTGGGTCATCAAGGGCAAATGAGCTTGGTCACTAAGGGGTTAAGCTACAATTCAGATGCATTTCACATACATGCACAGTAGCAGTCGCAAGATACAAGAAATTTTCTGAGGAGCTTGTCAAGACAATTTCAGAGCTGAAAAAAGGAGAAGAGACGTAAGTGACTTCTGAATGAGGTTAAATCATTATAGGTTGGTCACTAAGGGGTTAAGCTACAATTCAGATGCATTTCACATACATGCACAGTAGTTAATCTTCCCCCAAGTGTTTTGCAGAGATGGTACATAAGGAGGTTAATAAGGAGCTATTCATTGCTGAGGTTGATGTGACTGTTGTGACATGTGCTCCTACAGGTCTGATTTATGACAGAATGATGTTGTAAATGGATTGAGAAATCTGCCCCTTTGGTTCTACAACTATGTTCAAATTTTCTTGAACTTGGACAGGGGTTTCTTAGTAGACAGTGGGAAGAGCTGCAATATGCAGCAAACACCGGTGCTGTATGGGGAGGGTTCAGTCTGTGAGCCCCCTCCATACTCCCGCCAACCTACTGTTATGGTGGATGGCAGCAAGGGGTTGATGTGACAGGGGTTTTTGTTTGTTAGTTACTGTGATCAGTAACTCCCCCTTAGTTTTATTAGGAGGCGCTTTACTATGCGTTTTGTACATTCAAATATTAACAGTAATGTAATTAGAAAAATCACCTCTCCTCAGCTGTTGTAATAGGTTTCAAAATGCAGTAAAAATGCAACATGTTAAATCCCAAATTAACAATAGTGTCCACTCCTGTATATATCCCCCTTACGTGGCTTGTGTCCCTTCCTTTATTTAACCTCTTCACGTGGCTTGTGTCCTCTCCTGTATATAACCCCCTCATGTGGCTTGTGTCCACTCCTGCATATAACCCCCTCATATGGCTTGTGTCCACTCCTGCATATAACCCCCTCACATGGCTTGTATGTTTACAGCTCGGCCAGTCTTTTCTTCTGTCATTGGAGCAGGTCCTATGTCTGTCCTTGTTTACAGCTCGGCCAGTCTTTTCTTCTGTCATTGGAGCAGGTCCTAAGTCTGTCCTTTACAGTCTATTACTGATGCATTACTGGTGCATGAGTGGACCTCCCACACTAATGGCACACGGGCCAAAATCAATGGACCATGGGTCTCCTTTTTGTATCGAATAGCAAGTGTTCTTGTAGCTTAAGATTGAATGATGTGTCTCCCTTAAAGGGGACTTAACCTGCCCAACAAGTCTGATTCTTTTTTTGCCTTATAGGGAAAGCTGGTTTATGCATATCAAGGTAAAATGAGTGACTTTGAAACCCTTAACAAAACCATCGATCTAAGGGGAACCATTGCTATTGTGCGTTATGGAGGAGCTGGCAGATCAGCTAAGGTAAGTCACCCAATAGGTCATTTACTCGAGAGCAGTGGGTTCTTCATACTAGGTTTTTTATCTGCTTAATATAAAGGTTTGGTGGAAACATTTTGAGTAATTTCTCATCTCCATGGCATTTGACAATTTCAAATTGCATGTAAGTTACATGGCCCAAAGCAAATTCTTTAGCCAGCAGTACCTCTTGTGTAAATATGGGATGTTCTGCTGACAGCATGCAAAATATATAGAGATGAACGTAGAAAAATAACATGTGCTTACCTGGATACCTGGATAAAATGTACTTACCTGGATACTGCATTAAAGCGGTTGCCTGTTCATGCCACTCCAGGAGGTGTCGGGGGAAATGGCACCCAATGCCCTCAGCAGTTTCTGCTCCTAATCATATCACCCTCTAATTCTCACTGCTCAGCATCTCTCTAGGTAAAATAGCAGAATTCATCTGACAGTACTTCCTAATTTTGATATATGTTTGAAGACACACCTTCTAATTAGTTTATTACTTACAGGCCATAAATGCTGCCAAATTTGGAGTGATCGGCCTTATTGTGTATACAGACCCCAAAGACATTAATGATGGTAATGCGGCCGAGTCTCAGACATATCCTCATTCTTGGTACATGCCCCCATCTGGGGTAGAGCGTGGAGCCTATGTGGAGGACTTTGGAGATCTGCTCACTCCATATTATCCTGCTAAAGGTAAGAAGATGTAATGGTAAACCTGTGTTATATGTACTATCTTATATATAGTAGATAATTGTTATCAGATCCTAGCAATTTTGGTTGGATTGGACTGATCTATCATTTGTACTATGATATTTTGATTCTTTTCCCACATAAGCCACCAAAAAAATGTGTCCGCAATTTAATTCCTCCCTGTTAAATGTCTATGGGGGGAAATTGGAATTATAGATATGAGGTGAATGAGGACTCAATCATCTGTAATCATGTACGGCCATCCTTAGACCATTCTTCCTATTTATATAATTCCCTAATACTGTTTTTATAATATCTTTAATTCTAAAAATGTGTTTAAAGAATTTTCCTACAGAATAAATGAGAGCGACATTGGAGGGCTTCCCCCAATCCCAACTCAACCAATTGGATTTGGGGATGCGGAAAAGCTTATATGGTAAGAGGGAGTATTGCTCAAAATATAATTTAATAGCCACTTTAAATATCTTTTAGTATCTCACTTTACATACATCAATCAAGTAATACTGAAAGAGCTGCAGATAGTAGAGATGTAGGTGCTGTGCAGAATCCTTAGAGTAAAGGATTTTTCCAATATACTTTCTGTATCAAGTCCTCCTGGTTTTGGAGATCTCTGCTTGCTATCATTCTATTGGAAGCTTCATTGTGGATTAAAAAGCAGTCCCTGGTCATGTGATGTCACACAGGTGTACGGCTTATTATATCTCTGGTCATGTGATGTCACACAGGTGCACGGCTTTTTATATCCCTGGACATGTGATGTCACACAGGTGCAAGGCTCGTTATAACACACAGCTCTAACTACTCTCTGTGATCGTGCACAAGTCGTGCACCTGTGTGACATCACATGATCAGGGATATAACGAGCCATGCACCTGTGTGACATCGCATGACCGGGGATATAACGAGCCGTGCACCTGAGTGTCATCACATGACCAGGGATATAACGAGCCATACACCTGTGTGACATCACATGACTTGGGATATAACGAGCTGTGCACCTGTGTGACATCACATGACCAGGGATATAACAAGCCGTGCACCTGTGTGACATCTCATGACCAGGGATATAACGAGACGTGCACCTGTGTGACATCACATGACTAGGCTGCACTAGTCTTCACGCAACACAAATTTCTGCACTGAATTGGGTGTTCCGGTCCACAGTGTGGCACACAGTACAACTGCACATAGTACAGACTGCACTGTTATTAGTAAGTCTGGGCCATGCAAACAAGAGCACACGTCCCATTTATAAAAGTGATGTATCGACCACCTTGGATACTGGTACGCAGATACAGGACATATTACCCTCATTTATGCAATTTTATATATTATGATCAAGAGAACCAGTCTGCATCTCACTTACTGCAAAGTATATGACTACAGACATCTCCTATACGAGGCTTGTTTGTTGGGTGCAGAATTTCAGGCGTATTTATGTTTTGTGCAATAACTTACATGCAACCCATTTTCTCATATATTTTGCCTCCTATTCCAACAGTCAACTAGGCGGGCAAGAGGCTGATAGTTCCTGGCAAGGGGGTTTATCATGTAAATACAACATAGGGCCTGGATTTCGCGAAGGAACTTATAGCGGCAGGTACAATTTTCTTATTTTACTAGATAATATGGTATTTCCGGATTGTAGTAATAAGATGAATTCCTTGAAAAGAGTGTTTATTTGTTACCATGTTTCTGCCAGGACGTAATCACTAGCATAAGTAAGACAAGTAAGACTGAAGCTGAGCTGTCACCAAATATTCGCAGTGTTATGTATGTTGGACTGACTGAGATGTAAGGTCAGACCGATGTCACAATTATTAACGTTAGTGTTAGTGTTATTAGTGTTGCAAGTGCCAACTGGTGGTCAGAGTTTAGGCCAATGTGTTCCCTATGATAATGGTGTAACCAGGGGTGCACCAGCCTTGAGGCGAGTTGAGCCTCTTGCCTCAGACAGCACCGACTACAAGAGGTTGCAGTCACCTGCTACAGAGCAGGAATTGACAAGTAAAAATAGTGTTTCTTCTCACAGGATAAGAGATGTATGGAGAACCTACATAATAAAAAAAAATAACCTGATATATGAACACTTGATGAGGTGGAGGAGGGTAGCATAATATAGTTTGCCTCAGGCAGCAGAGAGTTTAGGTTACCCCTGGTTGTAACCATCATGTTAGTTGCCTCATCTGAGAACTTTGTAATTGCTGAATTTGTTGCCTCCTTACTACAAAAGTTTTTCACTTTTGTGTCTACCTATTTAAGAACATCAAAGGACACAATAAAATATGTATATCCAATGAAAGTCATCATACTGGTATCTTCTTTTTTTCCACCAGCGATGTTGTGGTCAATGTATATAATCATGCAGAAGTTAAGTCTTCGGCAAACGTGATGGGCATTATCAGAGGAAGCGTGGAGCCTGGTAAGAGAATTAAGACTGCGTCTTGGACTGCGTCTTTATGTGAATAGACTGTACCAGTTGCACAAATGTGTCAGATCTGCTCAATTTCAGCTTTTTTGCGATGTTTTTGCTCAGATACCTCAAACATAAAATTGAGCAAAAACTTCGAAAATTGAGCAAAAACTTCGAAAATTGAGCAAAAACATTAAAGTTGTGCAAGTTTGAGATAAATTTCCCCCCTGTAATAGCAATAAATTTGCGTTCTTTTGAAAATTCTCAGTTGATAAATGTGGTGTTGCACCGTGTTGCACACTGTGGTGTATTTTTACCTCCATTGCGTAACTTTAGAGTTGCGTTTTTTCCACGCTAAAAAAAAACACAAAAACTTGCGACAATTATACACTAAGAAGCTACATAGGACTAATGATAAATCTCCCCCACATAGCCTATGATACAAACTAGAACAGCCATCCCCTGTGGTTAGGTAATACAGAGGGTCCAACAGTGCCTTGTCGTACTATTCTATTATCCTGTCATACAGTAGGTGTGTGACAAAGCTTAGTATTAGAATGCAAATAAAGTAGCATGTTGTGGTGGTATGTCCCTTAAAACAACTGATCCCCTATTCCGAGCACCCCAGCTTTAATGGAGAGGCAGCTGTGCATATCCTCTATTCCATTGAAGCTGTAGTTGTACATTCATTTGTCCCATAGGCGGAGATTTATCATACACCGGCGCCTCTGCCCTAGCCACCAAGCAAAACTATGCTAGGTCGCCAAAAGAACTCAGGCACCGGTGAAACAATGCAGATACGGGTTGAAAGAACGCATGCACGGAGCGGGAAGACCCCATGCTTGGAGCCCATCAGGCTCATTTGTATAATTTAAAGCCTTTTATTCTTAAAAACAAGGGCATAAGAAGCTAAAAGAACAGCGGTTCCTGCCAGAGGAGGCACACACTAGTATGTCAGTGTGCTTGGTTTACAATCCTTCATTCTGGTGGTGGATGTCCTTTAACATATTGAAATACGACACAAGAATCCTCTAGCAGTCACATGCAGTGTGAATAGCTTGGCAGGACAGGAACATAATCATAATTATAGTGGGTCTCAACGGTCGGACCCACACTGAAGTACAGGATATATGTGCATCAATCTGTGGCTGTACAATGATCTGTAGAATAATGAACATAACACAGAATAATGTCACAGTGTAGCTAATATTGGAATACTTTGTGTGCTTACAGATAGGTATATCATGTACGGTAATCACAGAGACAGCTGGGTGCACGGAGCAATAGACCCCAGCAGTGGTACCGCAGTCATGCTGGAAATTACACGGGTTCTTGGAACAAAGGTCAAACAAGGTAAAAGTTTAATATCATCAAAGACTTCACTGTTATATGGTGTCTACGCTTATCAATTTCTGGAATGAACTAGGGTACAGAGAACTCAATGTTGCTCATTGTTCTTTCATATCAGGACAATCTGATAATTGAATTTTATAGTGTATGATAACATGAGTCCAGGATGCGGGGTGGACTTTGAGGGGTATCTTCTGATATGATATCTTGCATGATTAATAAATGTATTTCTACAAGGCAGTAATTAAAGATATAAAATCTTGGTATAAAATACTATAAAATACTATTGTACAGCGGGCAATGGCAGTGTGAATGTAGCCTTATGTGGGCCCCCCAGGAACCCTGGGCCCTGGCACTTGCCCAGGTATGCCCAGGGCTGGTGCTGGCCTTGACTGCTATATACATGTCCTCCACTCACCCACTTCTGCCAAATTCTCAAAAAACGTATTAAACCGTCCCTTCAATGCAACCTACATGTACAATATATAGTCACCAGTACAGAATTAATAGGGGTTGTCAAGAATTTTTAACTGTTATGGCCAATTCAAGAAAGAAAAAAATCTCATATATTATGTTATATTATGTAGTATATTACGTATCTCATGATATTTAATATTTATAGGAAAATGGCGCCCACGCAGAACCATTATTTTTGGAAGCTGGGGAGCAGAAGAATTTGGTTTAATTGGATCTACAGAATTTGCAGAGGTAAAAATCTTATATTGTCTCTTGCCTAGCAATGATATTAATCTGAATATTCAAGGACTTTAGGAGTATAATACACAACACACAAAAATGCTATGACATTTCCTTATTCACATTTGCCTAAATCCTGTTAAAGAGATTGGCATCAGAATTGTATTGACAATGGCTCAACATGGGGACCCTAGAATAATAAAAAGTTACTTACCACCCCCGATTCATTGCTACACTCCACTTACACAGTATACATCGCATCTAGCCAGAAACACAGTATGGATAGACAAAGCAAGCACACTGCTTTCTTCTTCTGAGCGATGTAGGCCAGAGGAGGCCATAATAGCTTATGGGGGGCGGATGCAACAGTGATGCATCCACCTCCGGCCTCCGCTGAGCGTATGGTGAGTGAGGTTTTCAATGATTTAACTGACCATATAAAGACACTAGGGAAACAACCTGAAGATCAGTATCAGCCAATATTCACACCTCCTCCTTCTTTTAGGGGAGAGGGGTGAAATAGTACGACATATCCAACTCTATGAGAATACATTGGAATAAGTACTAGCCCTTCATTGTAAAGACACATTGGGAATCCACCCCATGTATCCTTACAGCAGAGGGCTTTAAATGATAAATGAAAGTATCCTAGTTCGTAGCCTAGTTGCGGCCATAGTCACCATGTAGGTCCGGCCTAACACTTCGGACCAAATTTATTAAAGTGTTTGCACTAGTTATCTGTTTGATTTTGCACTAAAAAGAACGTGCAAACGTGCAAAATGAAAAACGTGCACAACAATTCATGAATTTGCCCCCCGCACACTTCACAGGCAAACTGCACATAGCACAGACTGCACTGTGTTTGATAAAGGTGGACCTTTGTGTGTTACATTAACAGACATCTTTCCTTCCTTTCCTGCATAGGACTACTACAGCAAACTAAGGGACAGGACCGCTGCATATATCAATGTGGACATTTCTGTGTTTGGTAAGGTGAAATTACATAATGGTAATGGTCAACATGTTTTAGTATATTATAGTATATTACTGTGCAGCAGCAGTATCATAGAAAATATTAAAGTATAAAATATTAAAAAAGTATTACAAATGTAAGACAATAAAACCAGCTTAGAAGGAGTCTACCACTTACCGTTGCACCCAACAAGTAAATTCACCATTCTACGGGGCCCTTTATAAACTTTACCTTTTCTAAGTGTCCAGTCCGTAAAGGACATCGACCACCAAGACGAAATACTTATGCAAATGAGCATGAGGGGCTCCAGGTTCCATTAACACCTATGGAATTTGAAGCCCCTCAGGCTCATTTGCATACAGTCCTTCATCCTGGTGGGAGATGCCCTTTAAAAATAGAAACCAGTTTGTATATGGATGGTCCCGTCATCTGTCATTCTTCTTCTATATTGACAAAAGGCACCATCTCTTTACACTAATATTGACTCCCCTTCATTGATGTAAAAACCTTTGTTTGCATAGACCTCAGTTGTGCATAGACTTGTTCCTGTGTCACATGAATGTCATAGCTACTGAATTCTTCTGTGTGAGCAGGGGACCCATACTTCAGTTCAGTTTACTAATGTATTCTCTTAAAAAAAAAAAAAAAAAAAAAAAAAAAAAAAAAAAAAAAAAAAGACACCACCAGTGCAGAATGTCATTTTCACTGCTGCAAAACAGGTAATGTTAACCTTACTTAAGCTTAAAGGACATCTACCACCAGGATAAAAGATTGTAGGCAAATAAGCCTGAAGGGCTCCAGGCTCCATTTACACCTATGGAGCCTGGAGCCCCTCAGGCTCATTTGCATACAGTCCTTCAAAAGACCCTTTAAAAGGGGTTTTCCAGGAGCTCTGAAGGGAAGGGGAGCCAAAATGAAACAAAGTGTACTTACCCTGCACCAAATTACAGGTCACTCTGGTACTTCCAGTTTTAGCGCATCCAACCAGCTTGAATGGCAAGGGGTCATGAGATCTGGTTTAGCCAATCAGTGACTTCCTCGTTCCACAGGATTTCACTTATGATGTAAGAGGAATGCTGGATATACCCTTTAAGAAGGCATAATGTCATAAGATGTGTTACCATTATATATAGTGTTAACTGGTCATCACATAATAGTAGAGGTTAATATGTCATTTATGCTGCATTGCATAATATATCATAACATGTAATATAACATATGGTCAACATTTATTAAAGTGTTTGAACCAGTTTTCTGTCTGACTTTGCATTAGAAAGAACTTGCAAACTCCTTGCACGTGTACTTATAAAGAGAGTTTTGTTTCACGGCTGCCATGTAAAAATGTGCACCTAGAAGGGCTGTCAATGCTTAGTCGGACGTATGCTACTATTCTGCAGCATGAACTAAGTGCACCAAAAAGAAAAAATGGTGCCCACTTCCAGAGCAGTGCAGGGGGCGCCATATTCATGAAGACCGTGCACCATGATTCTGGTGCTCCCTGTACACTCCACAGGCAGACTGCACATAGTACATTTTGGGCCAATATCTATTTCTGTCTACTATCTTCATAGGTGGCAACACCAGTCAGCTCGTCCCTGAGCGTCTACGACAACTGGATCCGTTATTTTAACCGATCCAGCTCGATCTACAATGGGTTAATACCTCAGTAAGTCCTATAGATTATTGTATGTATAAATGTATCTAGTATCACATCAGATTTGTCTTGTAGTTTTGTTGCCTGAATTGTGTATGCTGTGATATCCTAGCTCATAGGGAAAAAAAACGTCACACAGAAGATCAGTCCAAAGATTTAAATTGGCCGTCTGGCTAAAACAAAACTGGTTCTTGAGGTTGCATTTAGTGGTTCTGCATTCTAGTCCCTGCAGACCAGTCAATGCTTGATGACATCTTCTTGTACCATTCTATTCGGCTCCCCACTACAGGTAACATCCTTGCACCCAATGCACAATGGGGCACATTTACTTACCCGCTCCAGTGAGTTCCCCAAAAGTGCAATGTCTGACGAAAATCACTAAGATCGTGCGCGCGATATCCTGCATGAGTTCATCTTCTTCTACCTGGTGCATGTAAGTGCTTGATCTTGCGACACAATTTGAAAGTTAAATCCTGAGCTCAATCCGAGTCCGTCGGATCGTCTGCATCCCCCCCCCACCGGTTGCATGAAAGCCAGCATAACTACGTCACAGTCCGATCGCTTACGACACAATCCCAGCGCAATATTGACCCCTGTTAAATACCTGTCAAAGCCGAGCAAACCATGAAAACAGCCCATAGTCTGACAATAGTGCAGCACGCGACCCTTATTAAATAAGCCACAATGTGTTCTGCTGGTGCTGTTTGTTTACTGATCACAATGAGGCCACTGATGGTCTTGAGTGGTGACCTGAAAAGAAACCAGTCAAGTGGAGGAACACCAGATTTATCAAGCTGTCTAAAAGTAAGAATATTCTAAGCAGCCCATGGTAACCAATTACAGCTCCCCTTATTCATGAGCACTGGTAAAATTAAAGCTGAGCTGTAATTGGTTGCTCATGGGCAACTAGGAACAGTCTTACTTTTAGACGACTTGATAAATCTGCCCCAGTTCTTTCCATTAAAAATACTGGAATCTCAAAGGGAACGATTGACTTCAGAGGTCCTTAGGTTATCCTTAAGCTGGATTTGTTCTGTTCTGTAACTGCCGTTGTTACCAAGTAATAAAACATAACATTTTGGTAAATTGTACTGCCATACAATCATATATTCATCACATGACCTTTGTTTTACCTTATAGGTTGGGTACGCTGGGTGCTGGCAGTGACTATGCTCCCTTCATTCATTATTTGGGCATCACTTCAATGGACCTTGCATACACCTATGACAGGGTAACTGAAATACACTGATCAGATCTAGATTGTTCTTAGCACTAATTCTGAGTAATTGCATGTTTGTATGTGACCACTTGGATTCTGTCCCTCTCAGCAGACATCAGGTCCCTTGCAGTTAGATTTAAAAGTGTCGCTTTAAAGGAAACCTACCATCAAATTCCAAGATGATAAACCAGAGGCACTTACTCATAGATCCAGGCACCGTGACTGGGGTAATGGTCTTATATTTGTTATCCATTGCCTCCTTCCTTCTAAAAATCAACTTTTAAATGCTAATAAGTCTGTAGGGCTCCTGGGGGGCATCACCAGAGACATACAGTACTGCAGATTCACAGGCTGTAACAATGTCTCATCCGTTCCCCTGCTCTCTCCCTTCTCCTTCTGCCTGTGCAAACTAGAAGCATCAGATTGTTCCGGGGAGAGGAGGAGACCTACTCATTGTAACAGCCTATGAAGCTACAGTACTGATGGGCTCTGGAAACTCCCACAAGAGCCCTTTTGGATCATTAGCATAATTACAAAAGTTGGTTTTTGAAGGAACACATTTAAGACGATTACCACAGTTACTGTGCCTGAATCTATGGGTTTATGATGCTGCATTTTGATGGTAAATAACTGTTTGGAGGCAATCTAGTCAGATCCCTGGTTATTCTGTGGGTTATACCGAAAAAATAATTTATCAATATCAGGTCAGTGGGGGTCGGACACTCAGCATTGTAGATCTTTTTGAAGCAGATATAGCCTTTCACAGACCAATGACCTCATGTTCACTCATCACTGGTCCTGGTTGTAAGATGGTGTGTCTAGTAGGAAGAGAGGAGTCTCTATCCCTGTGATACTCTCTTCATTCTTCTCTCCCCTTTAGGGCACTTTAACCCCACTAGAAAATGCTGAGCATAAACAGCACTTTGAGCTATAGTTCTGTTGGGTGTCCAGACCATGGCTGGCTTGTTACCTTTTTTTAATGTGTGATGACCCAAGGTGGTTCAAATCTAAAACTAATAGTCCTTACCGTCGGCCCGATCCTCGACTTCACGATAATTCTGGCTGCATGTTATACTTAATCTTCTTCTGCCCCCTGGTGCTCCACATCGACATCTCTTTACCAAAGCAGTGTAGCTACCTAATCCAAGAGGTACTGTAATTACTTGATGACCCCTGTTGCAGGGAGAACCAGACACCGTAAAGGGTGAGAAATCAATGGGATTAATTAAAAAACATTCCTCTCAAGTCCAACCAGGTGGCTCTAGAAAATATTACGTGTTCACATCCTATACATCTACTGAATTCTACCATAAAAGAAGGAAATCAATGTTGGGATTTATCACCAGTTTGTTGTTTCTTTTTGAGTCTTTTTTGTATCAGTTGATATTTTATGTCTCAATGAAGTAGAACAAGAAACCACAAAGTGGTTCCAGTAATCCTGTAATCTCTTTATGGTAATTCTTGTATGATTCTCCTAATTCTCTCCACAGAGCAAAACTTCGGCCCGTATCTATCCAGCTTATCACACTGCATTTGACACATTCGACTATACAGATAAGCATATTGATCCAGGTAAGAATATCATCCCCATATCCCACAGAGAGGCATTTAAAGAGGATGTAGCAAGTTTTAAACATGTCGTCTATGCAGTTGAGAGGTAATGTCAAAATATTTAGGGTCTACCATCCATTGGTCATATCAACCAGCATGAGCCAATTTATTCTACGAAATATGTGTATTGCAATTATACAGAATTAGGTAGTCACAGGGCCTGATTTAGACAAAGTGGGGCCCTGTGCAAAACTAAAAGTGGGGCCCCAAAATAATTTATGAACAGTCACATTGAGTAAGAGGCTCCTCTAGCCCTGCACAATAATAACACTTTGTAGTTTACAAGCAGTAGTATGGTAAGTATCTGTAATATGGGACTGTAGGAGGATTATATAGGAGATATATGATAGGTGAATGACAGAATATGAAAAATATAGATTGATAGATGGATAGATAATAATAGATAGATTGATAGATACATAAATATAAAGTAGATTATATATAGATAGATGATTGAAGATAGATATATGAGATGGATACAGTAGAAGATAGATAGAAGATTCATTCATTTTTAGATGGAAAGATAGATAAAAGATATATAGATAAATACAAAAAAAGCTAGATAGATAAATGGTTAGATAGGCAGATATATAGATAAGGAGATGGATAACTAGACAGATAGATGATAAGCATCTTCACCTGGGCATTCAACCAAGGGGTATAAAAGGAGCAATACATCCTCTGCCCACAATAGTCCACATGGAGGGGGCCCCTTTAGGACACTGGGCCCTGGGCAAATGCCCAGTTTGTTCCCCTAACACAAGCCCTAAGTGGTTGTATTTATGCTTTTTCTTCCCGCGGATCCATCCTTGTACAGTGTACTGTAGAGCATGATCTAGGATGTCTCCTTCTGCTTTCCGCAGACTCATATCTTCTACATTCCTCTTAGGATTCACCAGTCACCAGGCAGTCGCCCGCACAGCTGGTAACGTTCTGATACGACTTGCAGACAGTCTCATCCTTCCACTGGGGCCAAGAGATTACACAGAAACACTGGAGAACTTCTACAACACTGCTGAAAGGGAGTTTACTACCCAGCTTTCAGCCAAAAACATCACTCTGGGTAATTAGGATTGATACCTGTATAAAGAAAGAATGTGCATTTGTTATACAGATATACACTAGATAGGGGGAGGTACAACGTACAATATACTCCCCATTTCTACACTATAGAGCTGTATGATTCACATGGAATCCCCCAAACTTTTCAGTTAAACTATAGAATTTGGGATCTAATCATCGGATAAGACTACCCCTCTACCAACGCACAGATGGTAAAAACAAAAAAAGCATCAGATTTTTTATATGTAATTTTTATAAATTAAAACCTTCTGTACAAAGAAAATCTTCATTTCGCCATCTTCTGGCACTAATTATTTTTCTATACTCCTGGATACGGAGCTGTTTGAGGTGTAATTTTTTGTGAGATGAGATGATGCTTTCATTGCTACCATTTTGAGGACTGCAGGGCCTGTTGATTTTAATAAATGGCGCTATCTTGCATTGGCAGGGTTAAAATTATCGGGAATAACCGTTGTTATATTTTGATAGATCGGACACTGTTTATTTATTTTTAGATAATTTCTAGGGAAAGGGGGGTGATTTAAATTTTTAATTTATTTTATTTTTATCCTTTTTTTTAATTTTTTTTTTTAAAAAAGGGTACTTTAACCCTAGGTTGTCTGATTGATCCTACCATATATTTCCATACTACAGTATGGCAGTATGTGGGTAATTTACTGATCATTTATTACAATGTGGCACTGGCACATTGTAACAAATGGGCACAAAAACATACAGCCTCTGGTCTTACAAAGACCCAAGGTTGTCATAGAGACAAATTGTTGCTTTTTACTGCAGCCGTCATCTTTTCCCGTGGTAAAGAAAGGGTTAACACCGGCGGTATTTGCTGCAAGGGTCGGTGTTTGCTGCCCAGCATATTAGACTAGTTCTGAAAAGATTTTTTTGGTTTAAAAAGTTGTCTTATACGCCGGAAAATATGGTATCTGGAAAAGCTGAATAATAATAGAAATTTGGGGTCTCTGTATCTGTGTTTCAGAACCATTAAAGAACGCAGTCGCAAGATACAAGAAATTTTCTGAGGAGCTTGTCAAGACAATGACAATTTCAGAGCTGAAAAAGGAAGAGAGACGTAAGTGACTTCTGATGAGGTTAAATCATTATAGGGGGAAGTGAAAAATATTTCTTAGATAAAATACAACTATTAATTTTCAAAACATATTCGATTTTAATACATTATTGCTGTCGTGTACACTCACAGGCATTCTATACATTATAAGTCTTCATGGTCTTTACGGTACTGTAGATCCAACATCGGTTTTTTAACGATGAGGTTGAAAAACCAGGGGTTGATGTTTTCAAGCAATGTTACACCTTCAAAAGGATATGGTTGTCAACGCACACGCCTCCAATTAAATTGTGAAAGAGCCCAATATGGATGTATGTAAGACACATTAGAGCTAATCAGACAGTCCTTAATATGTCTTAAATCCAAACAATTGAATGAACAACTAGCAGAACATAAGGGTCGTACATAATGGGGGGATTACTAAGGGCCCAATTCGCGTTTTCCCGACGTGTTCCGCGAATATTCGATTTGCGCCGATTGTACCTGAATTGCAATCGGATTGTGGCGCATCGGCGCTGGCATGCAAGAGAGGAAATCGGGGGGCGTGGCCAACGAAAAAACCCGACGGATTCGGAAAAACCGCCGCATTTAAGACAAAAAATGTGTCACGAAAATTACACTTACCTTCACAGGTATAGGCCGGTGAATTTCAGGGCATTCCAGCGCACCTCCGGGGGACTTCAGCGCAGAGCGCCACTGGTGGACGGCGGAGGAACTACACTTAGTGAATCCCGGCCGGACCCGAATCCAGCGCAGAGAGCGCGGCTGGATCGCAAACGGACCGGGGTAAGTAAATCTGCCCAATATGTGGGAGGCAAACGGGTTGTTCATTGGAGTTCATTGGACTATATTTGTTGTTGAAGTCTGTGGTTTAAGTTTTTTGTTTAATAATCTGACAGTTTTTCGAGGGAGACCACTCCCTTAAGGGAATGAGCTGTATGGGAGTTGTATGGAGGTGGCAGGGAATAGGGGTGTGAGTTCAAGCAGCGAGGTCTCCCATTCACCGCTCAAAGAAACTAAGAATCAAACCTAAAGAGGGAAAAATTTCTTAAAAGGAACACTCCTGCCAAAATTCATTGAACATACCGGTGCAGGGTTAACGGAGAGCAGGAATCATTTTCATTGTATTTCTATAACCGTTAGAAACTGGAGTCCTTGCTCCTCCTTCAAACCTTGCAAAATAATAATTCAAGAATCTGCTGTAACTGGAAGTTCCTTAAATTGCAGAATATATAATTGTCCTTAAACGTGTTTCTTCTTCCCATTTAGGCCACTTAGAGTTCGCATGATCAATGACCAGCTAATGCTGGTGGAGCGCGCCTTCATCACACTTGCCTTTCCAGATAAATTGTATTACAGGTAATGTATTTTACATACACACTTAAGGGGTTCCCAGTTCCCATGGAGCCCAAAATTAAAGGGGTTTTGTAGTCAGGTGTCATAGAGGTTCAGCTTTTGATGCAAATTAACAAGGACTTTTTGGATGAAGAGACAACTAATCCATAAAGAACATGTGACAATCCCCTTACACATGTAGGGTTTTACCCTCCACTTTTCAATCACTATATGTTCCATTGGATCTTTGTAAAGGCAGCGATAACCATGAATCAGTCGTACACGCTTGTCCATAAATTATAGATTTACCTGCTTACACCCGTTCCTTTATCCCCGCAGTCACGTGATCTGGGCACTCGGAGTTCAGGTATGCCACTTTCCAGGAATTGCAGATGCATATTGCCAAGGCAATTTCTACAGGACTGAAGGAGGACTGGGACCACGTGCACCACATATCACCGTGGCTACTACGGCAGGGGATAAGCGGCATCAACCCTGGAAACAGCGCATCTCTTTAACTTAAATGAACACAGCCTTCTGCTTATCCCTGGGATCATTAAAGTCCATTAATCTGCTACTATAAAGGTACGTACGAGGGCTCTCAGAGCAACAATAGCTAGTTGGAAAACATTCAGAAGAATATATCTAATACCTTTAACAGTGTGAACCAAACACTTAAATAAGACATAAGCCCCATTCCTTCACTTACTCTGGTGAAATTAAAGAATATGTCTAATACATAAAATGAAAGTGGCGCACAGCATGTAAATTTTGTGCAAATGTATGCACAAATTATAGACTGTGACTGCCCCCCCCCATTGTTCATTTGCCTACAATGTATTAACCAGCATAAAAAGTCTAATGTACATGAGAGCGTAGGATTTGACTACCGATTATGTGGTTGGGGTCTAATAGATCTTGGTGTTCCTTCACAAGTTACTAGGGATGCAAAAGTATAACTTACATTGTCACATATTTAGGTGTCACCATCCATTGGTCATATCAACCAGATGAGACCAATTTATTCTACGAAATATGTGTATTGCAATTTACAGAATAGGTAGCACAGGGCCTGATTTGACAAAGTGGGGCCCTGTGCAAACTAAAAGTGGGGCCCCAAATAATTTATGAACAGTCACATTGAGTAGAGGCTCCTTAGCTGCACCATAATAACACTTTGTAGGTACAAGCAGAGCGTAGTATGGAAGTATCTGTAATATGGGACTGTAGGAGGATTATATGGAGATATATGATAGGTGAATGACAGAATTGAAAAATATAGATTGATAGATGGATAGATAATAATAGAAGATTGATAGATACATAAATATAAAGTAGATTATAATAGATAGATGATTTGAAGATAGATATATGAGATGGATACAGTAGAAGAAGATAGAAGATTCATTCATTTTTAGATGGAAGTAAGAAAAGATATATAGAAAATACAAAAAAAGTAGATAGTAAATGGTTAGATAGGCAGAATATAGATAAGGAGATGGATAACTAGACAGATAGATGATAAGCATCTTCACCTGGGCATTCAACCAAGGGTATAAAAGGAGCAATACATCCTCTGCCCACAATAGTCACCTGGGGGGGCCCCTTTAGGACACTGGCCCTGGGCAATGCCCAGTTTGTTCCCCTAACACAAGCCTAAGTGGTTTGTATTTATGCTTTTTCTTCCGCAGGATCCATCCTTGTACAGTGTAATGTAGAGCATGATCTGGATGTCTCCTTCTGCTTTCCGCAGACTCATATCTTCTACTTCCTCTTAGGATTCACCAGTCCCCAGCAGTCGCCGCACAGCTGGTAACGTTCTGATACGACTTGCAGACAGTCTCATCCTTCCACTGGGGCCAAGAGATTAACAGAAACACTGGGAGAACTTCTACAACACTGCTGAAAGGGAGTTTATACCAGCTTTCAGCCAAAAACATCACTCTGGGTAATTAGGATTGATACCTGTATAAAGAAAGAATGTGCATTTGTTATACAGATATACACTAGATAGGGGAGGTACAACGTACAATATACTCCCCATTTCTACACTATTGAGCTGTGATGATTCACATGGAATCCCCCAAACTTTTCAAGTTGAACTATAGAATTTGGGATAATCGTCGGATAAGACTAACCTCTACCGCGCACAGATGGCAAAAACAAAAAAAGCATCAGATTTTTTATATGTAATTTTTATAAATTAAAACCTTTTGTACAAAGAAAATATCATTTTCCATTTCTGGCGCTCATTACTTTTCTATACTTCTGTGTCGGAGCTGTTTGAGGTGTATTTTTGTGAGATGGGATGATGTTATATGCTCCAATTTTAGGACTGCAGGGCCTGTTGATCACTTTTTAATAAAATGGCGCTATCTTGCATTGCAGGGTTAAATTCGGGAAATAACCGTTGTTATATTTTGATAGATCGGACACTGTTTATTTATTTTTAGTAATTTCTAGGGAAAGGGGGTGATTTAATTTTTAATTTATTTTATTTTTATCCTTTTTTTTAATTTTTTTTTAAAAAAGGGTACTTTAACCCTAGGTTTCTGATTGATCCTACCATATTTTCCATACTACAGTATGGCAGTATGTGGGTAATTTACTGATCATTTATTACAATGTGGCACTGGCACATTGTAACAATGGGCACAAAACATACAGCTCTGGTCTTACAAAGACCAAGTTGTCATAGAGACAAATTGTGTGCTTTTACTGCAGCCGTCATCTTTCCCGTGGTAAAGAAAGGGTTAACACGGCGGTATTTGCTGCAAGGGTCGGGTGTTTGCTGCCCAGCATATTAGACTAGTTCTGAATTTTTTTGGTTTAAAAGTTGTCTTATACGCCGGAAAATATGGTATCTGAAAAGCTGAATAATAATAGAAATTTGGGGTCTCTGTATCTGTGTTTCAGAACCATTAAAGAACGCAGTCGCAAGATACAAGAAATTTTCTGAGGAGCTTGTCAAGACAATTTCAGAGCTGAAAAAAGGAGAAGAGACGTAAGTGACTTCTGAATGAGGTTAAATCATTATAGGGGGAAAGTGAATAAATATTTCTTAGAGTAAAATAAAACTATTAATATTTCAAAACATATTCCGATTTTAATACATTATTGCCTGTCAGTGTTACACTCACAGGCATTCTATACATCTATACGTCTTCATGGTCTTTACTAGGTACTGTAGATCCAACATCCGGTTTTTTAACTGATGAGGTTGAAAAACCAGGTGTGATGTTTTCAAAGCAATGTTACACCTTCAAAACGGATATGTTGTCAACGCACACGCAGCTCCAATGTAAATGTGAAAGAGCCCCAATATGGATGTATTGTAAGACCATTAGAGCTAATTCAGACAGTCCTTAATATGTCTTAAAATCCAAACAATTGAATGAACAAAACTAGCAGAATCATAAGGGTCTGTACATAATGGGGGTCATTTACTAAGGGCCCAATTCGCGTTTTCCCGACGTGTTCCGCGAATATTTCCGATTTGCGCCGATTGTACCTGAATTGCAATCGGATTGTGGCGCATCGGCGCTGGCATGCAAGCGACGGAAATCGGGGGGCGTGGCCAAACGAAAACCCGACGGATTCGGAAAAACCGCCGCATTTAAGACAAAAAATGTGTCACGAAAATTACACTTACCTTCACCAGGTATAGGCCGGTGAATTTCAGGGCATTCCAGCGCACCTCCGGGGAACTTCAGCGCAGCAGCGCCACTTGGTGGACGGCGGAGGAACTACCTTAGTGAATCCCGGCCGGACCCGAATCCAGCGCAGAGAATGCGCCGCTGGATCGCAAACGGACCGGGTAAGTAAATCTGCCCCAATATGTGTGAGGCAAACGGGTTGTTCATTGGAGTCTCTCTGGACTATATTTGTTGTTGAAGTCTGTGGTTTAAGTTTTTTTGTTTAATAATCTGACAGTTTTTCGGGAGACACTCCCTTTAAGGGAATGAGCTGTATGGGATGTTGTATGGAGGTGGCAGGGAATAGGGGTGTGAGTTCAAGCAGCGAGGTCTCCATTCACCTGCTCAAAGAAAACTAAGAATCAAAACCTAAAGAGGGAAAAATTTCTTTAAAAGGAACACTCCTGCCAAAATTCATTGAACAATACCTGGTGCAGGGTCTGAACGGAGGAGCAGGAATCATTTTCATTGTATTTCTATAACCTTGTTAGAACCTGGAGTCCTTGCTCCTCCTTCAAACCTTGCACAATATATAATTCAATGAATCTGCTGTAACTGGAATGTTCCTTTAAATTGCAGAATATATAATTGTCCTTAAACTGTGTTTCTTTCTTCCCATTTAGGCCACTTAGAGTTCGCATGATCAATGACCAGCTAATGCTGGTGGAGCGCGCCTTCATCAATCACCTTGCCTTTCCAGATAAATTGTATTACAGGTAATGTATTTTACATACCACATTTAAGGGGGTTCCCAGTTCCATGGAGCCCAAACTTAAAGGGGTTTTCTGGAGTCAGGTGTCATAGAGGTTCAGCTTTCTGATGCAAATTAACAAGGACTTTTTGGATGACGAGACAACTAATCCATAAAGAACCATGTGACAATCCCCTTACACATGTAGGTGTTTTACCCTCCACTTTTCACTCACTATTATGTTCCATTTGGATCTTTGTAAAGGCAGCGATAACCATGAATCCAGTCGTACACGCTGTCCATAAATTATAGTCATTTACCTGCTTACACCCATTTCCTTCATCCCCGCAGTCATGTGATCTGGGCATCCCGGAGTTCAGGTTATGCCACTTTCCCAGGAATTGCAGATGCATATGCCAAGGCAATTTCTACAGGACTGAAGGAGGACTGGGACCACGTGCACCACCATATCACCGTGGCTACTACGGCAGTGGATAACGCGGCATCAACCCTGGAAACAGCTGCATCTCTTTAACTAGAAGACTAAAATCAACTGCGCTCTGCATTAAGGCTCTATCCCTGGGATCATTTAAAGTTCATTACAACTGTACTATAAAGTTACGTATGAGGCTTCTCAGAGACAACAATAGCTAGTTGGAAAACATTCAGAAGAATATTTAATGCCCTTAAACAGTGCGAACCAAACACTTATATATAAGGCATAAGCCCCATCTCTTTCACTTACTCTGGTGAAATTAAAAAATATGTCTAAAACATAAAATGAAAGTGGTGCACAGCATGTACATTTTTGGTGCAAATTATGGCACAAATTGTAGCTTTGTGACCTGCCCCCCATTGTTCATTTTGCTTACAATTGTTTTAAAAAGCATAAAAAGTTTAAATGTAAAATTGTGCGGAGAGGTGTACTACGCTTGGTTGTGGGGTCTACATAGATCTTAGTGTTCCTTACACAAGTACTATGGATGAAACCAAAAGTATAGGATGTTTAATATGATTTTAAAGGGTTTGGCAGAAAAGTTCAAAAACCGGAAGGTACCAGAGTCTTAAAGCGACACTGGTACAATAGATCCGGGGGTCCGAGTGGCCCGGGTTGGCCGGGTGCTGGCGCCGGGCCTGCTTGATGTATAGTAAAGTTGCACCTAAAAAAAGTTGGTGCACACATCCCGAACAGTGCAGGGGACGCCATGATAATTTAAGACCGTGTGCCAATATTCAATAATCTGCCACACTCTGCACAGTGGAAAGACAAGCTGCATGTAGTACACTGCTTTTGATAAATCGGGCACAGTATGTCAGATTTTTTTCAGCATAAAAACACAGACATTATAGAAAGCCATATTCTCTACAGGAACAATAGCTGAGATATCAAGTTCCCAGTGAAGTCTTTAAAGTGACCCTCTGGGCAAATATTAATGACGCTATATTGAACTGATTTACTAAACGAGTAACTGCCGTCGTTGCTGTTAGCAACCAATCACATCACCGATTTATTTCATATTATTCTTTTCCTCGACTGTCTGTGATTGGCTGCTACTTCCATTTTTGTTGGTCAGTCTTTCAAAACTGCCCCCGAGTTATTCCTTGCCACTCGCAAGAAAAGGGCATCATTTTTTGTGGTGCTACTACAGGAGAACCAAATTGGCTCCTCATAAATAAAAACAACCTTTAATAAACAAAAATCTTGATAACTATCAGAATTATTGTGTAATATGAAAATTTAAATACTTACAAACTTTAACTGTTACCAGCTAAATTAAAGTATATTTCCAACAAAACTAAAAGTCCTCTTCTGTAATCTCTAAGTAAACTTGGTAATAAAGAGGGTTACTTATCATAGGTGCTAGTGCACCGGTTTATGATAACCCCAGTGCCGATAAGGCTCCAACCTCTTGATGTATTCGCCAGGGTCCTGCACAGCGATTATCTCTACACCAGACGCTGCCTGGCATAGAAATAAGTGCATATGAAAATTTGCCGGCTGCAGCGAGTGCCCAGGTGTGGGGACAGGGACGTCCTGCCAGCTGCGCCCACACCTCCCGGCCAGGCGTGCACCCCCTTTGCGCCCCCCTGGCGGAGAGGAGGCGGATTGGTAAAAATAATCATAAGTGCTATCAATAAGGGCTTCTATGTTGGCGTCAAAAAGGCACAAAAGTGTTTATTCACCCATGCCTTAGAATGGGTTCAACAGCTAGCACACAGAAATATGCTTTTCCATGGGCTAATACACACTGCGCCCCATGTCCCTGTGTGTGAGGTGGCTGTTAGAGAAACAAATGTACAGCAGGTCCTATTCGTGACCTTGTTTGCGGCTTGACCAGTATTTTCTATGGACATCAACGCACAAGCGGACCTCGCACCTTGATGACACAAACCGCAAACAATGGACCATGGATTGTGGCCAAAATTGTAGACATGAATAATCAGGTAGTCAAAGGCTACATGCACATGAATGTTTAATATTTGCGAGTCACAAACAAAGGAGCGTGATCCATTGTTTGAGGTCCGTCTGTCAGAAAAACAGTTCTCGGGCCACAGACAGGTCGGGATAGGACCTGCTCTATCTTTTGTGGTCCAGCCCAATGGATCATGCATGGGACAGTGGGGACCCATGTAAAGTGTTTAGAAAGAGATTGTGCATGAAGCCTTAGGCCTTATTCACATAGCCGTGTGCTCCCTCGGGCTGTATCCCGGGCGTAACACACAGCAGGGAAGAGAAAGGAGGATGAGTGAGTGCTCCTCTATCCCCTCGATTGAAAGTCCAGCAGCCGTGACACAAATCCTGCAAAATGTAGGACATGTCCCATATTTTGCAGCTGATCCGCCTGGCTCGTTCACTATTCGCCAAGATACTGCGTGCTCACCGCAACTTGACTTGGTGCCATAGACCTCTATCTTAGGGTGATGTAAAAAGCCATAATATATGGCACATTTATATCATTCCTAAATCAAGAATAGCACTTTTTATTAGTTTATGTACGATTCAGGTATTTTGCACTAGAAGCACAGCTTCTGCTGTGATACTGAACTGTACAAATCTACGTGCTTCTCATGATTATTACATGGAGCCTTAGAGGGGTTGTCCAAACATAGATGACATACTGTACATTCAACCGCACAGTTGAAAAAAGATGGGTGAGGAGGCCTATGCTGGAATAGCAGGTTTAAAATTTTGGCCATTTCTCCCGTCTTGGATGAATTTTGAGGGGTCACCGACCTCCTCCATTGCCTCACAGAGAAGCAAGTGGAAGAACAGAAACTTAATCCTATTATGACCCTGTTTTTTTTTCCTTAGGATAGACTAATCATGTGTGGTGGCCCTTTGAGTTCTGGGTCACCAATATTAGAAAGTTGGGATTGCAAAATTTCTCATCTATTAGCACAGAAAAGTGGCAGCAGAACTTAATGGGAAATCATTTACTTACCCGGTCCAGTCGCGATCCAGCAGCACGTTCTCCGACGAGGATTCGGGTTCTGCCGGGATTCACTAAGGTCCGTGCACCCGATGTCCACCAGGTGTCGCTGCTGCGCTGAGGTCCGCCGGAGTTCACCTTTTTCTCTTCGGTGCATGTAAGTGCGTGTCAAGTGACACAAATTCTTTTTTTAAATACCGAGTTTTTTCCAAATCCGTCGGGTTTTACAACGGGCACGCCCCCGATTTCCGTTGCGCGGAAGACCGCGCCGATGCGATACAATCTAATCGCGTGCACCAAAATCTGGGGCAATTCAGGGAAAGCCGACGCAAATCGGTAATATTTCGGTAATATTTCGGTAATATTCGGGAAACCCGGCGATTCGACCCCTTAGTAAATGAGCCCCAATATATCACTGCTGCCATCCATGTCACGGTTTAGGTGCCACACCATTGATACATCCAAAGACCTGTAATTTCCGAGAAATGTTCCAAGTTATGCAGAATCAGGTACTTACTACGGTACATAACATGATACCCATCAATGACATCCCATAAGATCACCATACCAGCTCCCCTGGGTATCGCAATTTTTGGAATTTATTTTGTGTGAATCTGTTTATTTGAAGGAACACATTCTAATAGTTGTCCATCTATTCTACACAGGTAGTTATAGGCTTTCAGCCTGTCTACGTATTTTGTTTGCACAACCAAGTTTTAGTTACGCTTGTATTTTTTCATTTGGGTGGCAAAAAAATACTTGTTCCCTTTCATCTTTTATATTCTTATGAAGATTCATGAGTTCTCCGTACCCCACAAAGAAAAGGATATACTAAAACTTGTGCAAATATTTTTAGACAACATTTTCTATAGAGCATTCACTTTTTCAAAGTATATTTTTTTCAAAAAATGTACACATTTACTAGTACATTAGATACGGTAAGGATGACAGGTTTGAATTCCTTAGAATAAAACATAAAATAATTATGCAATGTAATGACTTGTTCACAATGGCAGATTAGAATATGGGTGGTATGGATGGCCAAAGACTTCCAGACCAATGCATGGAAGAAGATCAGAAGTTTGGGGTTAGGGTCTTCCTTTGGACAAGGAGTGTCCTCCTCGTACCTCGGGCTGTACTAAGTGACATCCGGTGATCATTAGCTGAAACTGGTCCAGTGACAACCCAGAACTTCCATCTAGGTGCAGGCACTAAAAACCAGAAGTACTGGAGCAGCACAGGCAAAAGAGCAGGATTCCCACTGGGTTTTCCAGAATTCCAGGAAACCCCTTTAAAGTTTTTTTGCATTGAATCACAGCTTTGTGCAGAACCATAAGGTTTCACAGAGATTCATTTCTGAATCAGTGATACATTGTTACAACCCCTCATTCCGCGTGAGAGTTATAAAGACATTTAGCGGGTAAATCTAAGAACTGCACATTGTGCTTTCATCACTCGGTTTTAGCAGCGTTTTCCAGGATCTTCCTGTTATGATACAGACAAATATTTTCAGGTAAACAAAAGTTACATTGACATTAACATCAAACAAAATTGTGAGAGGAATGTTCATTTTTAGCAGTTGCTTCAGAAACTTTTTCCATCTGTGGAAAATTGAGAAAAAATAAAAAAGCAATGTAAAAGTAATGGAAGCACTTGGATCAAGATTCCTCTGAGGAGCAAGGGATCCTTTGTTCTCGGTCAGATAGAAAGTGCACAATTACCATTGTGGCAAATTTCAATTAATTTTATAGTCACTTTGTACCAGATCCTGGATCTTCTGTGCTACAATGAGAGTCAGTGCTCCCACCCATGTGATCCTGGAAAATTTGTTCTGCGTGATGAAGATATTCTGATGTTCTGCGCCTCACAGCATCTCGCCTGTCCGGACAGCGGTCATCTGTGGGAGAAAATAATACTGCCATTAATAGTAATATACATTACTCTATATTCCAATAGTGCTCCATTTTGACAAATTTGATGTTTACAAATAAAACACTTTGCCCCATTTATAAAATTGCATTAAAGGGGTTTTCCCATGAATCAAGTTAGGCCCTATTCACGGGATAGGGCCCAACTTGCTGATCAGTGGAGGTCTCAGTGATGAGACCCCCACAGATCACAAAAATGAGGGATCCCATGGGGTCCCAGTTACCTCTGTCAGACCCCTCGTCTCTCTGGGAGAGTAATGGAGCAGGCGGCCGCACATGACGGTTCGCTCCATACATCTCAATGGAGACTATGGGAATTGCAGAGTGCGGCGCTCTCTGTCCCCACATGACTGACTTGGATTCATTGGAAAACCCCTTTAAGGAGTTTATGGACAAAGGCACCTTTGTGCGATTTTGATTCGAAATGTAAAACCAAAAATCTGCTTTTCAGATAGAAAGACAAAATATAGTGATTAAACAGATTAAAACATAAAGGCACCCTTAAAACGTATATATTTTTTGAAAGTCTTGATTAACAGTTAACATCCTGGACCACCATCATGCAACTTTGTGAAAAAAACAAATTATTATTTAAAGAAAAAATGCATTAAAAATGCATACATTTTTGCATAAAAATCACATCAGGGATATAAAATTAATAGGTGAGCAGATTCATATATATCACAAAACACAACATCAACAAGAATTTATCCTCCCAAGAAAGCTAAAACAAAAGTCTATGCAATATTTGGATGCAATCTACTAATGGGTTTAAAAGATATGGCGAAAACATAAATAAAATACATGGCGTGATATGGATGGCCACCCAGGACCAAAGACTTCCAGGGCAATGAGGCATAAAAATCAGAAGTTTGGCCGATGAGTGGCCTCCTCAACTATGAGCGAACCAAGTGATGTCCCGTGCACCAAGGAGCCACTCCTTGGCTGAAGAGGTTCCCTTGACCAACCCCCCAGAACCTTACAGGTAGATCGGAAGTTCCAGTCCAGTACAAAGTGTTCAGTCCATGAAATCTGACCAGCGCATGTGCTTTTAGCTTTGAGCCTGTTGCCCAGGAGCGAGATTGGACTGAGAAACTCACTCTGTGAACTTTCACAATTTCCCAAAGCGAACCTCAACTCCTTGAACTGTGGGATGTTTGTGACGTCCCGCAAGTGCACTAAGGGAGTTTCTCGCTCACTGGGCAATAGGCTTCTGACACCAGCGCAGCCAATTTCACTCAAGCATAATATAGAGACAGATCCAAGAAAATACTATTAGAGAGAAAAATGAACCATGAGAAGTAATATAAGTACCAGCAAAGTTGCTCAAGTAGGACAGAACACCAAAAATGCAAAGCTGTTATGCATATTAATTATTCTTAAAAATAGAACATCACACAAATATAGGTGGTTACATGGCAAAGTCAAAAAGGTGCTGGGCAGCAAACATATACAATAAACATTAGGTGTATAATACATAATATCAAAGTGCATAGTGCAAAGCCTAAAATGCAATCCATCCTAAGCAAATCAAAGAGGGTAATTACAGCGCAAGGAGACAAATCTTTGTTTTTGGCAGAACCAATGGTGCCCGCAGTGCATGTCACCCATGCGGAAAATATCAGACCTGTGGCATTGGACTCCCTGGTCAGATAGAACATGTATTATCAGACATGGGAATCCACAGGCTTTCCTTCACATTACACCGGTCTATATTACTTGTCAAATCCTTATACTAACCTTTCACTCCTTTTAACAAGATATCCACAGCATTTCTGAAGAGTCGGAATGCTTCCGGGTATTCTCCCGCTGACTCCCTCTCCATTGCCCTCTGGACTTCAGCTGTTGCCTGTGATAGATACAATCCCCCGTCATCTCCTTCAAGGGAAAGGTCCGGTGTCGACTGCTCTCCATCACACCTCAGTGACAGCAGGTTCAGAGAGGACTCTGTCTCCAGGGAGGCGCCATCTACATTCACCACAGTACAACTGATTATAGACAGTACAGTACATACATACATGTATCCATCATAGTCTATGCATTATTTTGCTGGTATGTAATGGGTGTGTATACAGAGATCAAGAAGATTGGAAATGTTACATTTACCTGTAGGTTTACAAATCTATGCACAGTCTTTTAAATGAAATATATGTTTACATCAAATATGAATGAACTAAAAGGTTCTTGTTACTCGCTTGTCAAATACTATTCAAAATTTAATACAAAATTTAATACATTTTTACCACTAGGTGTCAGCAGTTTCCTGTAAAAAGATACTCACTCATCCTAATACAATAAACTAATATACCAAAGGGTTATACAGGGTGTGAGCGTTTAAGGACTACTGAAGTTTTATACAGGCATCTTGGTGGACCAGTTGTTATTCAGTGGGCCACTAGTGTAATATATATTGTGATAGTCCCAATTATTGGTTTACTGATTCTGTTGTACTAAGACTAACAGCAGGGTCGGCATTAGGAGGCGGCAAGCTGGGCATTTGCCCAGGGCCCCCTGTCCTAAAGGCATGTGGACCTTTGTGGGTAGAGGATGTATTGCTCCTTTAGTACCCCTTAGTTGAATGCCCGTGTAAAAATACCTATTATCTATCATCTATCTGTCTAGTATACATCTTCTATAATTTATCTATTTCCCATTTATATATCTGTCTATCTAACCATTTATCTATCTTTTTGTCTATATATCTTCTATCTACTATCTATCCATCTATGAGTTGATCTTCTATCTCTCGTCTACTGTATCTACTTTATATTTCTGCATCTATAAATCAATGGGGCACATTTACTTACCCGGCCCATTCGCGATCCAGCGGCGCATTCTCTGCACAGGATTCGGGTCCGGCCGGGATTTATGAAGGTAGTTCCTCCGCCGTCCACCAGGTGGCGCTGCTGCGCTGAAAATCATCTCAACGCGCCGGAATGCACCACCTCGGACCAGGTGAAGGTAAGCGCTTCCCGAGCGACACTTTTTCGGTTTTTAAATGCGGCGGTTTTTCCGAATACGTCGGGTTTTCGTTCGGCCAGCCCCGATTTCCGTCGCGCGCATGGTCGGCGCCGATGCGCCACAATCCGATCAGCGGCGACCCCAAAATCCGGGGCAATCAGGTACAATCGGCCGCAAATCGGAAATATTCGCGGTAACACGTCGGGAAAACGCGAATCGGGCCCCTGATTAGTAAATGACCCCCATAATAATCAATCTCCTATAGAATCTCTACAGTCCCATATACAAAAGTGTCTTACCATACTAATGCTTGTAACTACAAAGTGTTATATTGACGAAAATGTTCATAAAATAATTTTATTTTGAGGACCCACTTTTAGTTTTGCCCAGGGTCCCATTTTGTCTAGAACTGGCCCTGACACAGCTATTGAGAATGCCCCCTTCTGCCCCTACACATGCACACATGTCTGGCTTAGCATGTATGTGTGATCAGTGCAATAAGTGACTATGGGTATCAACAAATGAAGAAGGCTACAGTTTTCACAGATCTTCATAAACTATGTCTTTGAGTTGATCTGCGAAAAATGGTTCTAACTAGTAGTGCTTACCTTTTAAAATAAGTGCCTTCAGCCCAAATCCATTAAAGGGAACCTTTCAGCAGAAATGACCTAATAAACCACTACCAGTATGTTGTCAAGAGCTGCTCAGACCTTCTAGATACTGTATATTCATGGCCCAATGTGGGTGGCATCTCCAGAAAATCAATTTTGAAGTGAGATGTAATTTGGCTGTATAAATCAAGGAGGCGAAGAGTTTAACACTGAAGTCAAGCTCTCTACTTCAGTATTGTTCCCTCCTCACGTAATTGATGGCCCTGCAGCCAGACACACCTAACCAGATCTCCTTAGGCAGGGAGAGCTTCATGCTGATCACTCTCCTCCAGATTATACAACCAGTTTAAATCTCATACATAAGGTGATTTTCTGCATGATAGCACCCACACTGGGCCATGAAAGAAACGTGATCTGGAAGGTGTTCAGTGATAGTGGTTAATTAGGTCAATTTTTGATGACAGGTTCCTTTAGAAATATTGTATTTAGTGAAGACGTATGTTGTCCAGTAGATAATAAGCATAACCAGCTGATTTTCACTGTTTTATGTATCTGGCCTAAGTCAGAACCATAATTTCCTCTGATATCTGGGTCAAGGATGGCGTCTGGATGAAGGTCAGATTACTACAGAACCATCCCGCTGGGTCCAAACCCTGGCCCAGCAGATCAGCCCATAAAGGTCACCTCCAAATGGGTTAGTAATCAAATATTTATAATAATTCTAGGTAATTGAGGATAAATCATACGGACATGTACAAGTAAAGATGAAGGTGGAGCCCTCAGCATCATCCTGGGTGGACCTCAGCACCATCCGTGGTGGACCCAATTGACCTAGTCTGACATAAATCAAATGACCGCATATACAGACACATATCAGAGAACTACTGTATATGAAGTCTCCTATATTAAAACAACAGGCTAACCATGCAGAAAAACAATTTATAGCATCCAGGGCATAGCATAATGTAACCAGTGCTGTAATCATGGAACCTTCTGCATAGCAAGGGTCAAAGAGCAACAGGTCATTGGGAGCCAAGGTTTTGGTGCTCTTAGTGGATTTGATGTCTCTTCTTCTCCATCAGCGGCAAATCTTCCGAGATCAAAGAGTAAATCAAACTGACGGGTTCTGCAAGAAAAAACATGTTCTAGGGTTATCTGGTTTACAGGAATCTGTCCCAGGTTTATTCCGGCAATGGCTCATCATTGGTGGGGTAAATAATGTAAAAAGAAAATAAAAGTAATTTCATATGAAATTCAAGAAGTTGTTTTACAATTTCCAATATACCATTTGTATCATTTCTTCATTATTTTGAACTTTTCATCAGAGAGAAAGCAGCCATGTTTATTCCGCCTCCAGAAAAACCCTTTAACCCTTTCAGGACCTGGCCCTTTTTGTTTTTTCATTTTCATTTTCACTCCCCATGATCAAAATCCATAACTTTTTTATTTTTCCATGTACAGAGCTGTGTGACTGCTTATTTTCTGCGTAACAAATTGACTTCATAGAGAATGGTATAGAATATTCCATGCGTGTACTAGGAAGCGGGAAAAAATTCCAAATGCAGTGAAATTGGTAAAAAAACGCATTTGTGCCGTCTTTGTGGGCTTGGATCTTAAGGATTTCACTGTGCGCCCCAAATGACATGTCTAACTTTATTCTTTGGGTCAGTGCGTTACGGGATACCAAATTTATATAGGTTTTATAATGTTTTCATAATTAAAAAAATTAAAACCTCCTGATCAAAAATTTTTGGGGGGATTTTGCCGTCTTCTGGCGCTAATAACTTTTTTATACTTTGGTGTACAGAGTGTGGGTGGTGTCGTTTTGCGGATTTTGATGACGTTTACAATGTTATCAATTTTAGGACTGTTTGACCTGTGATCACATTTTTATAGATTTTTTTTTTAAATGACAAAAAAAAGCGCCATTTTCGACTTTTGGGGATTTTCCGTACAGGATATAAACGCAGTGAAAAAACGTATCATATTTTGATAGATCAGGCATTTATGGACGCGGCGATACCGAATGTGTTATGATTTTACTGTTTTATTTATATTTATATCAGTTCTAGGGAAAGGGGGGTGATTTGAGTTTTAGGGTTTTTATTATAATTTTTTTTTTAACTTTTTTTTATTTTTAGTATTTTTCAGACTCCCTAGGGTACTTTAACCTAGGGTATCTGCACGATCCTATCATATACTGCCATACTACAGTATGGCAGTATATGTGCATTTTACTACTCATACATTACAATGTGCACATTGTATTGCATGGGTTAACCCGAAGTAGCCTCGGGTCTTCGTGAGACCCGAGGCTATCATGGCGACGGATCGTCGCTTCCCGATGACGTCACGGGGAGCGGCAATCCTCGAAAAGATGGCGGCGCTCTGCGGCTTTGCCGGCGGCGATCAGCGGGAAAATACCCGGGTGTTACCAGTAAGCCTTTGCTGCAATATGCAGCAAAGACTTACGGCTATGGAGAGGGCTCAGCGCGTGAGCCCTCCATGCACCTGCGGCCGACCTGTGACGTGCTATTAGTCACGGGTGTGAACGGGTTAACTTTGGTTATCTTTTCTGAATCTCAATCGTCATCAACGAAAGGGCCCTAGAGGTTGTGTATTTTGCTACAGCTTGATGTAGAAAATACCATTTACTCTACAGTAGGTGTCAGATGTTATACTTACTTGTAAACCATAAAGAATAATGCTAAGACCACCCCTTTAAAAGACTATTTTTCGGGTGGTCTGCTCAAAAGAGGATTCATTGCACAATAGGGAAAAATGTGTATTGAAAGTTTCTCAAGTTAAGTTATAGCAGCAGCGATAGATAAGGACAGGAGGCTAAGGATTAACTCTTCCATAAATCTAGAATAATTCACTGAATGATTATGCTGTGTAAGGAGATAAGCTTCCCCAGTGGATTTTGATTTTAAAGGAAAACTACCACTACGGATCTACCTTTTAAGGTAGATCCGGTGGTAGGTGCATCTAACGTATGTAAGGATAGCCCTTTTCAGGGCTAATCCTTTACACCCTCTATCTTTTCTAATCTTTCTAAAGGGGAATATACAATTTCAAAGAGGCTACTGGGTGTGGAGTAGACCGGAGTTGAGGCCACATGGTGCGGCTACTCCATCTCAGTAGCCTCTTGATCCTCCTACCAGTTAGCTTCAGTCCGCAAAACCGGAGTTCTTCACATGCGCGGGTAGCTCAGGCTCGGAGCCCAGATTGCGCAGCCGCCGGCCTGCGTTCTGCATATGTGGAGAAAACCAGTTTCACAGGCGAGTGTGCGCAGCACCTCGTAAACTGCGCGCTCAAGCTCTAGTAGGAGGATCAAAGAGGCTACTGGGGCGTAAAGTAGCCGCACCAACTCCACGCCCCAGTAGCCTCTTGATCCTCCTACCCGATAGCTACGAGGTGCGGCGCGCACTCGCCTGTGAAACTGGTGTTCTCCCAATTCTCCAATAAAGATTAGAAAAGAAAGAGGGTAGTAAAGGATTAGCCCTAAAAAGAGCTATCTTACATACGTTAGATGCACCACCACCGGATCTACCTTAGTAGGTAGAGCCGTGGGTGGTGGTTCCTTTAATATACCAATACTGTGACCGTCCCTGTAAGAAACAATATCAAGTTCAAAAAAGGACAGGGACAACTAATAGAAAGGATTTGGTAGACAATGCCAGAAAACTCGCAAACAAAGCCTGATAAATGTCCCCCCAATAGCGTATGCCCATAGACTTACCGCTACTAGGATGGTCTCCTCCACTTCTGGCAAGACTTCTGGGAGATGGTGGCTCTGTATCCTCAAAACATCTAACTCTTCTTTTACATCGGCTACTTTGAGGAGCTTCTACGGTGTGGGATTAATGGTGGAGGTACATACTGTACGCAGAGTCGGACCATCCGATCGCATTGTAACGTCTCCTGTTGGTTAGAGGACATGTGCACAACACTCAACTAGAAGTACATAGTAATCACTAGCAATGGATTATAACTCAATCAAATACTACCCTGAAAAAACTCTTTCAGCTGTGGACTATTATTGAGGCCGGGTGTTTACGGTGAACCTCAGCATATCTACAGTGCATGGCGAAGCTTTCGTGACGCCCTCGTTCTATAACGGGGCTTCGCAAGCGGTCCTTGCAAATGTAGCAATATGACACTATCTCATCTCTACTAGTACATGTGAACTAAATAGTATCAAGGGGATCACTGGCAATGATTGTTAACTTGTGAACTTTTTCCTACGACTTCCGAACCAACATTACTGCTGTCATGTGGACTGTAATGATGCACCAACTATTGGTTGCCACTTGTTAGCGGTTGCCCGCTTCCTACCGAGGCTACGCACTGCAAGTTATACTCATGTGAGTCTGGAGCGATGACTCTAGACGCATGCGTCACTATGGTCCGTGAGTATTTTTGTTGGCCCCCTTCACTTGTGACCCTTTTTCCCCTACTGGGGACTGGATTTCCGCATTACGCATTCCGCAGCTTGAACACTCCAGTCACCAGCCACTTTCGTCATCGATGTCGCCCTTGTATTTGCGTCATGGAATCTTCATGTGAACTGCTTGCGATCTGGAGTTCTGTGACGGGAACGAGATTCTAACATTTGGAAATGGCTACCATAGCAATGAGGTGATGACAGCTGCAGTATGCGCCTGGCACCAGGACTTTGATATTGATGACCCATCTCATGGGCAGATCATTGGCTGTTTGACACTGGAACTAGGAATAACATTGTAAAAAAGTACACAGTAAATTGGAGCCAGAAGTCAACAGCTCTGTCCACACCCATACAACAAATAATGGAAATGAGAAGGAGACAACAAATTGCAGTTCACAGTCCCCTCCTCCATATTTCAGGTTGCACTTAGCCAACGTAATGGGAACTTATCAACAGATTTTTTTTTAACCCATGCAACTCCACAGCCCAGTCAGGTAGGGTATGAAATGGACCTTTAGAATTCCCTCTGAAATAATCACAATTACCTAGAAAAAAAATCTCTTCCAAAGTAAAAATGAGAACAGTCATGTGAGATGGGCCAAGTTTTTAGAGGCTGTAGGGAGAGAGTCACTTCAGATGACCCTAGTCATGTTCTATAGTAGGCTAGAGAGATAGAAGCTACAGATACAAATTCAATCCCCGCCCTTTCTGGTTCTGTAGATCACAAAATCAATAATTAATATGACACCAAAGCATCTTCTGAAGTGACAATCCTCGAGTAGCCCAGGGGGCGTTACTACAGGGGCAGCACCAGCAGCCGCGCTATGGGGCCTCCGTGTCAGAGGGCC